>PVKB01002312.1:0-15773 GCA_004027205.1 Ctenodactylus gundi
CCCGCCCCCCGTGGCCGGCGATAGGCGGAGCCGGGTTTGTTAGCCTGTTGCTAAGGCGATGCCAGGCGCTGATTGGATTGGGCACCGGCGGGTGGGGCGATGGGCTCAGCGCTGGGCTAGGGCGAGGCTTGGAACCGGCGTGCGCCGGTAAAGGTCCCTCCAGAGCCGCCGCCGCCCCCGCCCCGCGCGCCTGTGATCGCGCCCCCCGCCGGCAGTCCTGTGTCGCCGGGCCCTGTCACTGCCCCGCCGGCGGGGCCGACGCTCCCGCGGGCCTTCGCAGGTGCCGAAGGGCTGAGCGCAACTTGGGCTTAAAAAAAATCCCACCCAGAGGAAACTTGAGTGCCAGGAGTCAGCGAGACCCCGCGTCCCCGGTTAAGCGAGCCGGCGGCCGGGTCCGCGGCGCAGGCTGGGGTGCCAGGACGCCGAGACAGCAGAGTCACGAGTTTGAGCCCAACCGGGGCAATTCAGCCAGACCCCGTGTCCAAAAAAAAAGAAAAACAGACCCGGACTAGGGTTGTAAAGGCCCCGGGCCGCCCAAAAGACCTAAGGTCGCCGACAAAAATGTTTGTTTCCTCCTGGCTGAAACAAAGCGTGCTTGCCGCCCTGTCCCGCCGCCAGGCTGGCTGCTCGGATTTGGCCCAGCATGGAGATGGCCGTGTGGCGCGGACGAGGGCAGAGAAGTGGTGCGGGGGCAAAGCCCGGGCTGGCGGGGTCCGCGAGGAAGCCAGCGCTCCCATTGTCCCCGGAGGCGCTCCGCTGTCCCCCTCTCGCCGCCCGCCGGGGTCCCCCCAGCCCCACCCCCCGCCCCTGGAAAGGTGTCGGGGTGGCCCGAGCCAGCTAGAACCGGTCGCCGGCTGGGGTGTGGAAAGCGGAAGCGGCGCGCCCGGCGGCCCCGCCTCCCTCCCGTCCAGCGGGCTGGGCTGCGCAGGCGCGAGCCGGGGCCGGGCGCGCGCGCCGCGCGACGTATGCCGTACGTATAGCGGGGCGCGCGGCGGCGGGCGCGCGCGGGCGGGCCGGCTGGGATCTGCTCGCGCCGGTTTAGGCCGGTCCGCTCCTGCTCCGGTCTAGTTCTTGATTGACAGCCAGGCACTTGTTTACCACGGCGCGGCCGCGGCGGCGGCCCGCTCCGCGGAGAGTGCTGAGCTGGCGCAAAAGGGGAAGACGGGGCGCGGGCGGCGGAGCGGGCGCTCGGCGGGTCCGGAGCCCGGGGACCCGCGGACCCCGCAGCGCGGCCGTGGGGCTGCCTCCCCGCGTCCGCCTCCGTGGAGGGGGCTTCTTGGTGTTCGGCGGATGCGAGGGTCGAGCCTGGGCCCGAGCGCGCGTCCGCACCCCGGCCCGTCGCTGACTCGCCCCGCGCCGGGTCGCCCGGGGTCGCGGCGCGTCCTGCCGGCCCGAGTCGGGGCTGGTTACAGGCGCGTGTGCGGCAAGAGTGCCCGGACCCAAGACAGCGAAATATTTAGTAATCAGAAACCTGACACCCACATCGTTGCCAATAAATTTCTTCTTCCACTTAAAAAAGGCACTTGACCAGAAAACAAGGGTTACGAAATCGCTGTTTCTGGCAACCGGAAACTACCTGCACAGACTCCATTTTTCAAGAACGCGGAGCCGTGTGGCCCGTGCAGATACGACCCGCGGGGAGCGGACGGGACGGCCCGACTGGCCGATTCCAGCTGCTGCTGGGGGGACCCAGGATTTTGATTGCTTTGGGTGCGTTTTATATTTAGTTACGAAACATATTTAAAAATCAGTTTAAAAAACAAAGGAACTACCAACACTTTTTGACAAAGTTTTCCAGAAATGTAGGTATTTTTCTCCCCAGAGAGGATTTTTTTTAAAATCTACACACGAAGCAGCTTGGGTCACCTCTCATTTTGTGCCTTAGTCTCAAGATGTTAATTAAAGTGACTAGCTGGCTGCGAAGGTAATGGTATGATTTAAGATCCAAAGCTTTTGTTGGGTCTGTACTCCATCAGACGTGACTTTTACAATTTGGGTCATTTTATAGGGTTTGTTGTGTATGTGCGTGTGTTCTGTTTTGGGTTTTTTAATACTGAAGGTGGTACCCCAAGCCTTTGCCCTTACAGCTTCATCGCCTGCCTTGTTTTTATTCATTTTATTTTTTTTTTATTTTATCGAGACAGGGTCTGGCTCTATAATCCAGGCTGGTTCTGAACCCACCAGGCTGCCTCCGAACTCAGGGCAGTCCTCCTGGCCCAGCCTCCAGAGCACTAGAATTACAGGCGTGCACCACCATGGCCATCTTAGTTTGGGTCATTTTCTATTAAAAAAATAAAAGCTTTTGGGGTATGAATACTCATGTCACATAAAGAAACTGAAGACTGAGGAGTTTATTTTATCCGGAGGAAATGATAAAATTGGAATTACTCAGATCTCTTGTGACTTCAGAACCGCGGCCTTAATTATTACATAAGCGTCTTTCCCCCACCCTCGAGTCAGCAGCCATCTAATAGCAGGGTTCCTGTCTTGTGTTTCAGATGATGATGGTTCGGAGGAAGGCCTCAGCACCATCCCTTCCGGAAGGCACGAGTATGCCTTCAGCTTCGAACTTCCCCAGACGTAAGTGCGGGCGGCCAGAGCCTTTGGGCAGCACCCTCGGTCCAGAGCGGCCTATGAAAATGAAATACCCAATTTTTAAATAGTGTTAGTTTCTTTAAAAAAAAAAAAAAAACCCTTTTCATAGCAGAAGCGTGCTAGAGGAAAACAACATATTAAACAAAAGAAGCTATTTTTTAATCTGGTGTGGCAAAATTAACAGAAGGCAAGTTTGTTAGATTCTGCTCTGAAATGTGTAAGGTCTTCCAAATGTGAGTAGTAGCTGGATATAGTGGAACACACACCTTGAAGGAGGCTGAGGCTGGAGAATTACCGTGAGTTGGAGGCCAACTTACGCAACTTAGTGAGCTTAAACTTCAGACCAAATCTCAAAAAAAAAAAAAAAAGCATAGTGTTTCACTTAAGAAAAGTGAGTTAAAGGGTGTTAGTCAATAATGACCACTTTATACTTAGTTCCTCAGCAGTTAGCACTGTCAGATTCTACCTGGATTTGCTAATATTAATCATTAGCAAAAAAGTTTAGAAGGTAAAGATTAGGACTATCTTAACTTTAGAAGTGATGTGTTCTATATATAAAGAATTAACTGATAACAGATTGGGGGAGATTGTAAAAACTTTTTTAAAATAATGTTCTTTAATTGTTTTTAAAACTTACAAAACTATACTTACTGTCCTGCAGGATGAATTTAAGATTACATAAAACTTGGGCTGGAGGAATAGCATACCAGTTAGAGCCTTGCCTAGAAAGCACAGGCCCTGAGTTCAGTTCCGCAGCACTGCATAAGCTGAGCCTGATGCGCGCCTGTAATTCCAGCATGCAGGAGGCTGAGGCAGAAATGCCATGAGTTGAAGGCCAGCCTGGGCTACAGAGAGACCCTATCTCAAAAATAAATAGTTTTGTCATGTCTTTAAAAAAAAACAGATTACATAGAATTTAGACATAATTGTGTATTGTAAGAATTAAATTGCTGGCACGTAGAGACCCATGAATGATCCTCTTTTAGAGCATTGGGTGTTAGCAGTCTGTAAACCCAACATCATTTAGCATCAGCTAGATGATTAGCAGTACAAGAAACAGAAGTATCAAAATTAATTCCTCAAATTAAGGTGGGAGCCTGAAATGCTGAAAGAATATTTATAAAATGCCAGTTGGCTTCTGCCAACCTAAGCTTCCACCAACCTGTTAAGTGACTGGCTGTTGAGTACTTTTCCAGTGAAATTATAAGGAAGAGAAATCTTCTTAAAAAGGTAGCCAGGAACTGAGGTTGTACACCTGCAGCCCCGGCACTAGGATGGCTAAGGCCGGCAGAGTGTCCTGAGTCCAGCCCAGTCTGGACTACGGAGTGGGACCAGGAATGATCCACATTATCCTAGACTTTGTCTCAAAACAAAACAAAAAAATAGTAATTTTTCAGTTTCAGTCAACTTTATGAAATACGAGATTTCTGAAATGATGACAATTATGCTCTCAGCTTTTACCTAAACCACAGTTCATTTTTATAAAAAGCTTAAGTGAGTCCCAGCTTATGAGGGTTGAGTGCTATAGGAAATTTGGTCCGAATGTTTAAATAATGTCTAAAAATTTCTCAATAAAAATACAGTTAAGTCATGCTTAACTTTTGTTTCTCAATTAAATTCTTGACCTTTCCAAGAGCATTTCATTAAACTTTAAGAATTTTGCCACCAGCCTGGAAAGTAGCCTCTTCTTTGTTTAAAGGGATTGTGTTCTTCTGGCTTCTTACAGCAAACAATTTCTATATTACTTAACTATTTGGAAATCAAAGGTGGTTTTTTTCCCCAGTGACGTATATCCCTTTGGAAATTTTTTTAAAATCAGTTTGCCGCCTCCTTGGCACACAACCAGTGCAATATACGACCAGTGCAATATACGAGCGCTTCTCTTCTGGCCTGCGGTGTAACCCTTCGGAGGAGACGGGAGGTTAATCTATTGCCCTTTGTCCGTACAGACCACTTGCTACCTCATTCGAAGGCCGACATGGCAGTGTGCGCTATTGGGTGAAAGCCGAACTGCACAGGCCGTGGCTTCTACCAGTAAAATTAAAGAAGGAATTTACAGTCTTTGAACATATAGATATCAACACTCCTTCATTACTGGTAAGAATCAACTAAACGCTTTGTTCTTTGTTCTTAGTATATAAATACTAAAGAATTGCTGCCTAAACTTCTGGGTATTCATAACTTTCAAAATAGCAGCTTATTTTAAATTTCTCCGAGTGTGGTGGCGCATGCCTGGAATCCCAGCATATTGGGAGGCTGAGACAGGAGAATTCCAAATTCAAGTCTAACACAAGCAGTTCAGCAGAGAACCTGTCTCAAAGTCAAAAAATGTTGAAAGGCCTGGGGGTGTGGCTTAATGCAAAGGCCCTGGGTTCAATCTCTCGTACCACCAATACATATATTTATTTTTAAGTGTAAACAAGAGCCATACAAGCTAATGAGAAATGTGCTCACTTTTGATATTGTAACTGCCAAGTTTGTCGTACAAAAATAGCCTTTGTTCTGGATATGACAGTAACGCCAGAAAGCGGCTCTGTTCCCTGTAGGATTTGGCGGGAGAGGAACAGTGGTGCCGCTTATCGTAAGACAGCGTTACTTACCCTGGAGGTATCTCAGATTTGTACTGCGTTGCATTATTCCAACTAGGGATAATTGTCAAATGATGGGGAATCATCACTTTCATTTAAAAAAAAAAACTTAATTCCTTTTTAAAAATAAATTTTTTAAATTGCATTTTGTGAGATTAAATTTTACATTAAAAAACTATTCGGTTTAAACAAATGGTAACATCTTTCAAGCACATAACAGTCATCTTTAAAAAACGGGCAATGCTGGAGCCAAACCTGATAGGGCGGGCCTGAAATCCCAGCACTCGGGGAGACTGAGGCAGAAAGCGTACTAAATTCAAGCCCGTTCTGGGCAACTAAGCAATTTAGTGGGACTTTGTCTCAAAATTTTAAAAAATAAAAAACGGGCCGGGTATCTAGCTTAGTGGGAAGGCCCTAAGCCAATCCTAGTATTACCAGCGGAGGAAAAAGGCAATGCTTCATAAACAGACTTTTGCATTCTTAAAGAAAGATGTTAACATTTGGAATTGTAACCAACCTACTTTTCTGTAGTTTAAATGGAATTTGGAAAGGGTTTTTTTTTTTTTTTTTTTTTTTTTTTGGTTTTTGGTTTTTGGTTTTTGGTTTTTTAATTCTTATCACTGTAAATAGGCTACAAACTATGTTTATTTAAAGATAAAAGTAATGGGAGAATTTAGAAGCCCAAGGTCAAGGGAAGGAAGTATGTTGATACAGGGCAAAAAAGCAACATAATGTGTCTTATCTTTTTAATAATTCAGAGTTTTGTTTTGAAATATTGGAGTGTTTTGCCAGGTCATAGATGGATCTGTGTCTCCCGTTCTTTCCTGCAGTCACCCCAGGCCGGGACAAAAGAGAAGACGCTGTGTTGCTGGTTCTGTACCTCAGGCCCAATATCCCTAAGTGCCAAAATCGAGAGGAAGGGCTACACCCCAGGTACGTGCGAGCTTGCGCCCCCCCGCTCAGCTTCTGTGTATCAGCAGAATATTTATTGGGCTAGGTTTCACAGGCCTGTAATCCCAGCACTCTGGGAGGCTGAGCCCAGCCTGGGTAGCTCAGTGTGAAGGTCCTGGGGTTAGTTGCCTATAGCATGAGGGGGAGCCCTCATGATGCTAACTAATCCTACATGTAAAACCGAATACATTTTTTTTGACAAAATATATTGCCCTTGTGTCTCTTTTTTTTTTTTTTTTTTTTTTTTTTTTTTTTTTTTTTTTTTTTTTTTTTTTTTTTTTTTTTTTTTTTGCAAATTGGAGTGCGGCCTCCTCTTACCCCACTGCCATGCTGCATAGCTCATGTTGATAAGTTAAGGCGCTTGCTCGCTCCCGGGCTGGTTTGTAACTCACCCTTAGTTGACCTTTCTCATTTTTAGTTTGAAGTGTGTACTCTTAAGCTGATGTTTTGTTTTGAGACAAGATCTTACTTCATAATTCAGGCTGATCCTGAGCCCATTATATAGCCCAGTCTGTCCCTGCACACAAGGCAGTCTTTCTGTCTCAGCCTCCTGAATGCTAGGATTATGGGCGAGCGCCGCCATGCCCAGTTTATGTGGTGCTGGGACATCAAACTCAGGCCCTTCCTTGCTCGTGCTAAGCAAGCACTTAAACTGCTGAGCTATGTCCCCGGCCCTGTAGGGGTTTTTTTTATTTCTTTTAACTAACTATATGTTGTTTCTCTCCCTAGGGGAATCAATTCAGATATTTGCTGAGATTGAGAACTGCTCCTCACGAATGGTGGTGCCCAAGGCGGCCATCTACCAGACGCAGGCCTTCTATGCCAAGGGGAAGATGAAGGAGGTCAAGCAGCTGGTGGCCAACCTGCGAGGAGAGTCCCTGTCCTCCGGGAAGACAGAGACCTGGAACGGCCGGCTGCTCAAGATCCCGCCTGTGTCCCCCTCCATTCTGGACTGCAGTATAATCCGAGTGGAGTACTCACTGATGGTAGGTGCACACGGGAGAGTGCTCATCTGCTTTTTTTAAGTTACAAGGGTATAATCTTGTTCGGTATTTAGATTTTTTCTACCTATATACAGTCATGTATATAAATACATGCAAAGTCTTTACGTTGCTTGAATAACAATTACTAATTTTTTCTTGTACGTAAATGTGTATTATTCTCTAATTTAGTGTGCTTATATATCACATAGATTTGGAGGGTGATGGCTGCTGAAGGTGGAGCCCAGGGCCTTCACACTGAACTACATCCCAGCACATTTCTTGGCTCTGATTTCTGAGACAGACTCACTCACTAAGTTGCCCGGGTTGGCCTCAGAGTTGGGATTCTCCTGTCTCAGCCTGCCATAGTGCTGAGATGACAGACCTGTGCTATTGGATCCAACCGTTTCCTTTCTCTCATCCTTTTATTTTTCCTTTTTTCTTTTAACTTATTTTGATGGTAGCAGTGATTGACCCTAGGCCTTCACACTGGGGTATATCCCCAACTTTGTTTTTGTGTTTTTGAAACAAAGTTTACCCAGGTTGGGCTTGAACTTAATGATCTGCCTGCCTGAGCCTCCCATGGTGCTGGGATGACAAGCCTATGCCTTTGAGCTCAGCTCGTAGTATTACAATAAGAGGAACTTTTCTTGTGTATTAAGTAAACAGTGAAGTCAGTTGGGATCAGCTGGCATTGAACGCACTTGTATTTAAAGAGAGCTGTCGTCATTGGTGTTCTCATCCTGGTGTCTTCTTCTTGTCCAGGTCTATGTGGATATTCCTGGAGCTATGGATTTATTTCTTAATTTGCCACTTGTCATTGGTACCATTCCTCTGCACCCATTCGGCAGTAGAACCTCCAGCGTGAGCAGCCAGTGCAGCATGAACGTGCACTGGCCTGGCTTGTCCCTTCCTGAGAGGCCCGAAGGTAATTTGATAGTGTTTGTCTCAGTTTAACATTATTGTTGTTGTCGTCGTCGTTGTTGTTCTTATTATAGACTATTTTTGCTATTGGTATTGTGTAACCCTAGGTAAATGTTTACCATGCCTCAACAGAGTAGACATGCCCCTAGTGTTAAATGTAGATTCTGTGTCACCCTAGTGTAATAACCCAGCAAACAGTGATGTTCTTACCTTGACATTCTTTTTAATATCTCCTATTCTGTGTATCTTGACATGCATCAGAACAGGCTGTTCGAATTGCGTGTATCTTTTTCCCTCAGCGCCACCCAGCTATGCAGATGTGGTGACTGAGGAACAAAGGCGGAGCAATCTGGCCCCCATGAGTGCGTGTGATGACCTGGACAGAGCGCTTCAGGGACCGCTGTTTGCTTATATCCAGGAGTTTCGGTTCTTGCCACCACCTCTTTACTCAGAGGTAAGCACCAGTTCACGTAGCACATGAGCCAGATCTCTTGCCAAAACAGAACTTCAGCCTTTTACAAAATGCTGTTAGGCCTTGAGTATGGTGGTGATAAGAAGTAATTGGGAAGAACAGATCTTCCAGCCCCATATCCTGGCACTCCAGGAGATGAGGCAGGAGGATTGCAAGCCCAGCCACCCCGTCTCCAAATCAGAACTAGGTTAAAGGGGGCTGGAGATGAAGCTCAGGGTGACGGCCCTGGATTGTGTACCAAGTACCACCCAAAAGAAGAAGAAAAAAGGTTTGGCACAGAAGAAAAGCTCATCACTTATTGGAGAAATAGGATAATAGTCTAACCTCATGTTGAATCATTTTCATCTTTTAAAAATGTTCAGTAACCAGTAAAAATACCTGGCATTTTGCAAGCTACATTAATGAGCTGGAATTCATCCTAACTCATCATCCATTTCCAACTTGTTTCTTGCCTGCTTCTATACTCTTAGTCATAGGGGAGAATCACATATTTCCAGAGAAGTTCTTAAACAGCATTTCTATGCCTCTAGACTATTTTTTATTCATCTTGTGTTGGCGACAGCTCAGCACTTAGTGGACAGAGAGTGTGCTTCCATCGGGGGTGGTAGTAGTGGTACTTGGAATTGCACCAGGGCCTTTGCACTGACCTGCATCCTCTGCCCTTGTTTGTTCATTTGGTTAGGTAGCACTGGGGACTGGACAGACACTAGGCAGAGCTCTGAGCTGCATCTCTAGCCCCTTTTTTGTTTATTTGAGATAAGATTTCACTAAGTTGCTGATTTGTCCAGGCTAGACTCAAACTCCTGGTTCTCCTGCCTCAGCCTCCTGAGTGCTGGGATTACATTCATGTGCCACCACATCTAGCTAATATTTATATGGTTCTGGGGGATCGAACCAAGGACCTGTGCATGCTGGGCAGGTGCTCTAACCTCTGAGCTACACTGTCGGCCCCAGAGTTGACACCAGTGCTCTCTCATCCCCAGACCGCATTGCAGACTCCCAAGAACGAGAGCAATCCGGCATTCCTTGACGACTAACTGGGCTTGAGTGACAAACATCTCTATAACTATTTCTTAACATCAGCCCTCACGTCCTTGACCTCATCAGATAACTGAGTCTTTTCCTCTCCTTGTAGATCGACCCCAATCCAGATCAGCCTTCTGAGGATAGGCCGTCCTGCCCATCCCGCTGAAGGAACATGTGGTGGAGTCACGTCAGTGTGGGTTCTGAACTGTGTCTCTTCTGGCTGAGGACCGAGAAGGATCTTGGAGACTCGTTTGCGGAGGAAGCCAAGTGACTTTTGCCCAGAGCGATGGCGCGTGAGAGATAGCCAGTGACCGCGCTTTCGGAGGGGACTGGCATGAACTGGGGCGCTGCTCGGACACGCTTGAAGACCTGCGGTTTTTCTCCTTTAAAACTGGCACGGAGCAAGAGCAGTCCTCTCCTGGTCCCCATCCGTGTTGGGACACTGCGTGGGGAGAGGGTGACATCCTTCTTTTGATTTGAAAATTTGCACATGCTCGATGCTTACCTTGTGCGGTTCACATCACTACAGCGTTCTTTTTTGTTTTTTTTTTTTTTTTTCATTTCAGTCAGACTCTTGACAATAACTTTTTGAAACTTGTTTGTGATCAGCACGACAAGGAACAAGAAAAGAAAGCTTTGAGAGGAAAAAGACAAAGCTTTTCACATGAAACAGACAAAACGCACTGACTTTATTTAACAGCGCGGGCTCTGCCTGCATCTGCCTACGCTCAGACCCTCACCCTCTTCAGCTCGGATCCCATCGTGGATTTACCTACAAACATCAGATGCCTTCAAGCCAATCCTGTGCGCTGAGTTTCGCAGCCTGCTGCAGTCGATAAGCAGCAGGTGCAGGGAGCGGAGGGGCTGGCGGAGGCGGGCCAAGGTGGACACTCTGGTTTCTTTGAGGATTCGCTGCCTTTCTAGTTTGACAGCAACACGTTTCGTTACTGACTGCCTAAAATCACTTTTATCTCAGGTGAACGCATCACTTGCCAAACTGTTGGAATGCTCTTTGTGTTTCTTTATTGCACTGTTGAATTGTTTGGGTTTTTTTGTTTTTTCCTGTCTGTCTGTCTGTCCATTCGGTTGGCTTTTGGAGAGGGACGTTTTGGAACACGGGACATACACAAAAGCGATCGCCCAGCTCCCCTTTTCAGCATCACCCAGGAGCAGGCACTAGCAGAGGGAAAGGCAGGCAGCACCAGGCGCCAGCCAGGAGGTCAGGGCCACGGCTCATCGCAGTTATTTTTTCTTCTAAAAGTAAACGGAAGTTTTCCAGTCACTGGGGGCAAGGAGGGGAAAGTGCATTTATTTTTATACAGAGTTACTGAATTACCTCCAAAACACGTATGTTGGAAGTCATGGTTGCTGATGGAGAGGGTTTAGGAGGAGGGACACTGCCCAGGTTGGGTTTTGAAGGCTGAGCTCACATCTGCCTCCTGCTCCGCTCCGTGGAGCCCGCGAACCCAAGCTCATGCCTGCAGCAGGGAGTTCACAGGGACGCACACTACAGTATTGCTGGGGTGACTATTTTGGGCCGGATATGATGGTGCACACCTGTAATCCCAGCACTTGGGAGGCTGAGGCAGGAGGATTGCCATGAGTTTGTTCAAGACTAGCCTGAGCTACAGAGAGAGACCCGGTCTCAAAACAAGATTTTATATTTTGGGGGGCTTTTTTTTCTATCCTTTAAAGAACAGTTTGCTAAACATGAGAAGTTACCCATTTCTGAGTATATACAGAGAAAATAGTAAATGACTGCAGCATAAAATTATACTTTTTAAAGGTAATTTACAGTTAGATCATCCATCATAAATATACCAGCATTAAAACCGCACTCTCTGAGGTGCTGAGTAGACCTTCTGGGGAGATGTTTTTGCTTTGGTTTTTGGGAGGGTGTTTTGTTTAGGAACCAAGGATGGGGGTAAAAGGTTCTGATATCCGTGAGGTTGGTGGGTTTCTTATTTTTTTGTTTTGAGGAGGAATGGAGCTCTTGGTATTTTTCATCAAAATCAGCATCTTTGATGTTGCAACATACGTGTGTCCGTCTGTCCCCCCATGTAGCCCCACAGTGAGTGAGGTGGCTGGAACTCGAGGGGCTCTGGCTTGGTGCTTGACCCGGTTCCGTGCTGTCTTAAAGCTTCATACAAAACCAACGAGGCTTTTCCATAAGTGGCCTTCGAAAAAACATGGATGACGATTCATGTTTGAAATAACGCCGACAGGGTGATGACAGCCCAGCGTCGAAGCGAATCACGTTTTAAGTGATTCCGTTAAAGGGTTCGGGCTCCCGTAGCAGACCAATAGTGCGCAAGGAGACGGGGGGAACTATTTTTTTATTGTTGAGTCATTTTGTGAATGTCCCCCTCAAAAGAAGCTCATGGGATACTTGGCATTAAAGGGCATTTGGTGGTTTTATTTTCTTGTTTGAGGGAGGAGGAGGATTGCCAGAGAATCCCTTTGCTCCCTGGCGTCCATCTGATCGGGATCAATGGTGCGCAGGCCTCCGGCCTTGGAATACTGCCTGCCGCAGGTGCGTGGACACCGAGCAACGCAAGGATGACCAATATCTGATCATTGGCACTGGGTCAAAAAAGGGGGTAAATGTGGAAATTTATAAAGCTTTACCAAATAGGGTTTTACTTTTCCCGTGAAGGGATTTCTTTACTCCTCCTTTAGAGGTGTGATGTCGATATTGGTTAGTTCCTGATACTGTGAGGTGTACGGTTGTATTCCAGTGTTCAGGAAAGGTCTCCAGTTTTCAGTAGGAAGTGCGCAATCCAAAATGTTAGCAAAACAAAGTGCAATATTGAATGTTTGCTTTATAGACTACATCCTATGGCTGTTTGTAATTTTCTCCTTTTTTTTTTTTAATTTGGTGCTGACGATGTCCTTGTAGGCTCTGTTTTAAGAAAACAATATGTGGGGAACGATTTGATTTTTCCTATTGCTCTTCCTTGTGGAAAATAAAGTGTTTTTTTTTCTTTTTTATATAATTGTTGGTTATTTGTTTGAATCTTGATCTTTGTTGCTCGCCGTATATGTGACACATACTTAATGCTGGGAGGCGGAGGCAGGAGGATCACAAGTTCAAGCCCAGCCTGGGCAACTTGGGAACTTACCAGCTCTCAGGTGATACGAAAGGGCTGAGGGTGCAGCTCAGTGAAGGACCTGTGCTCAGTCCCCAGTACTGTGAAAACCAAGGAATGCTGTTAGTGGGTCAGTTACCTTAGGCCATTCTGGATTGCTGTTACTTCTAAATCTATTCTAAAAGAAAATTTATTGAGGATCTAAAGGAATTTTAATACTAATAATTATTTAGTAGTTCATGACACAGAGGGCACTCTATACAGCTTACCAATACAATGTATATAAAATTCACTCTTAAATAGGAACTGGATTTAATCAGTAGTTTAGTCCTCAGATGCCAGCATCGTCCCCCATGAAAGCTCCCATATTTCATGAGGGGCTCAGTGTCCTCACTGAAGAACACCCAGTAATTCTCTAAATTTTAAAAACAGCAGAGCCTCTTAGAAGAGAATCGTGAGTTTTCCAGGGATCAGTAACCTTTGAAATTTTCTAGCAACCACAAGTAGGATTTTTCATCTTTACATGTTTATACGACATATACAGATGCTGATGGTGTATGTGCCCGCTGCTATGGCTTTTTCAGTCACTTCCCAAAGGCTTGTTCACATTTACACAAGTTGTAGATAACATTTGTAAGCAGTTTTACCGAAGTCTGCCTTCCTCACTCAATTACACCCGCCATAAACTACTCAATAAATAAAGAACAAATGTTCCAGGGAGAGGGGGCAGTTCTAGTTTCTGGGGTGCGTATGGAGAAGGGCAGGTTGGTTTCCTCTTCAGCAGGGTCCAACTAGCTGCCTGAGGTCTCCACTCATGAAGGTGTGAGTTCGTACATTTTGTTGTTAGTGATGATCAAGCCCAGGACCTTGGCACATGTAGGCGAGCCACCTGCCATGGGCCCGTACCCTTGACCCAGTCAGGACTTGGGATGTATCCTACAAACCCACCTGAGTCCCAGGGTCCGGGTGACGCCTTGGGGACATGCACTTGGCTCTTCTCCCCACTGAGGCCATCTTTCTCAAGGAACCCCATTTTTCTCCATTACTTTCACGTCTTCGTGTCAGGTAGAGCGGAAAACACGGCTTGGCTTTCAGGCCCACAGATGCCCCTGCAGTCCACCCAGCTCCCTGGAGGAGGCTCTCATTAGCTGGCTGACACCTGGCTGACATTGCAGGCTATGCACAAAACATTGCTATTTCCAAGAAAAGTTAAAAGGTCAGCACATTCTTGCTACTTCTTTTTTGCTTATTTTGAGTCAGGGTCTCGTTCAATGGTCCAAGTGGTCACGAGCTCATTGTGTGCCCAGGCTGGCCTCAACTCAAAGCCATCCTCCTGCCCCAGCCTCCCAAGTGCTGGGATTACAGGCATGCACCACCATGCTTGGCTAATTTTTATGTGCTGCTGGGGATGAAACCCATGGCCTTTGTCCCCACAAGGCAAGTGTTCCAACCCCTGGAATATGCTCCCAGCCCCACGTTCTTGCCATTGCAAGTGGTACTTAACCCAGCAGCCATGGCCTGTCCTGGAAGCTCCTTTAAAAAGCAGAATATCAAGTGCTAGCCCTGCAGGCCAGGCCCAGTGGCACACACTTGTCATTTCAGCAATCTAGGAGCTAGAGGTAGGAGTAGGAGGATCTTGATTTTAATGCTGGCCTGGGCAGCTAAGTACCTTAGCCAGACCCTGTCTCAAAACAGAAAATCAGAGCTCCGGGCTTAGCTCACTGTTTAGAGCACTTGCCTAGCATGTGCAAGGCCCTGGGTTCAATTTCCCAGCACTATGTATGCTTGGCATGGTGACACAGGCCTCTAATCTTAGCACTCAGGAGGATGAGGCAGGAGGATTGCCGTGTGTTCAAGGCCAGCCTGGACTACATTGTGATGTTAGGACCAGCCTGGACTATGGAATGAAACCCTGTCTCAAAAAATAAACACAGGGGGAGGGACAAAAGGAGACGGGGAAAGCCCTTGTCACCTTGACAAGATATGTATGTGCACAAAATGCTCAACTCCATTGTAAACCTTAAATTCTGTGCTTGTACATATCAATAAAATGGAAAAAAATAAAATTAAATAAAAATAAATAATAATTCTTTAAACATCTACTCCAGCATATTGAAACAAAGTCAACCCAAGCAAATGATTCTCAGGCAATTTTTTGAGATAGAGTTTTGTATCCATTGATACACTGGCAAATCTGATCTTTGAAATTCCTATGTCACCAATTTGCATTTTGACTAACAAGAGGCAGGGGCAGGAAGACTGTTGTGAGTTTGAGGCCAGCTTGGGTTACATAGTGAGTTCAAGACCAGCCTGGATTCCAGAGGGAGACCCTGTCACAAAATTTAAAAAAAAAAAAAAAGGTTTTTTCATGACTGAATGATGAAATATTTCATGTTTTCATTTCATCTCAAAATCAGTACAGACAGGAATGAAGTATTTCGACTTGAAACATTTTACTGCTATAAAAACTGGGTGTGGTAGCACATGCCTGTAACCCCAGCCCTTGGGAGGCTGAGGCAGGAGGATCATAAATTTAGAATCAGCCTGATCAAGTTAGTGAAAAACCTACCACAAAACAAGCCAGGCATGGTGGCACATCTGTAATCCCAGCACTCTGGGAGGCTGAGGCAGGAGGATCCAAGTTCAAGTTCAGTCTGGGCAACTAAACAATTTAGTGAGACTCTCAAATAATAATAAAAAGGGGCTGGGGACATAAGTCAAGGTAAAGGCATTGGGTTCAACCTCCAGTACTGAAAAAAGAGAAAGAAAGAAAGAAAAGAAAAGAAAATCCAGAAGCATGCTTACCTGAGGGTGGGCCCAGGATCACTGGCTGGGCTATTGGTCAGTATGAACTAAACAGAGGCGGGCTGGGGTGGAGCTCAGTGTGGAGACCTGGACTCCATCCTCCATAGTGGAAAAAAAAATTTCAAACCAACTTACACAATCGATGTCAAGATAGTATGTAGAAAGCAGAAAGGCAATAAGACTGCTTTGAATAATTTCTAGCATCTATAGGCTAGAAATATATATATTACATATATGTAACATAATTAAAGAATTAAATGTTTGTGATATTTATGTTTTATTTTGTTTTGTTTTTTGAGAAAGGGTCTTGCTCTGTAGTCTAGGCTAGCCCTGAACTCACAAT
>PVKB01002312.1:15873-273185 GCA_004027205.1 Ctenodactylus gundi
TCTCTCTCTCTCTCTCTCTCTCTCTCTCTCTCTCTCTCTCTCTCTCTCTCTCTCTCTCTCTCTCTCTCATTCTGTCTTCTTAGTGCTAGCATTCGACCCAGCGCCCTCACACTGAAAAACATTCCCAGCCCTTTTCTTTCTTCCTTTGAGACAGAGTCTCTTGCTAAGTTGCTTAATTGCCCAGGCTCCATTGAAACATGTGATCTTCCTGCCTCGGCCTCCCAGAATACTGGGATGACAGGCCTGTGCCAGGGGGTCCAGCTCTGCGGCGCTTGTCACAAGGACATCGGTTTCAGCGTCCTCTGACGTGGCAGACACCTCACAGGAGGCCGCGACAAAGGACACAGGTGCGTGGGGTTGCGCCGGGCTGCTCCGCCGCGACCTTATCCTCCCCGCCCGTGTCCACCGTGACTGCTCCCACAAGATCGCGTGCTGACACGTGAGGGGTCCACGCCTCTACAAGCACGGCTTCCGAGGGCACGGCGCAACCACAGCAAAAGTGTAGGTTACGGCTACAACAGACAGCTACGCACCGAGGAGCAAATTCCGAGCCAGGCCCAGTCAGGTAGGCCTGCAATGTCAGCGCTCTAGGAGGCTTTAGGCAGGAGGATCAAGAATTTGAGTCCAGCCTGGGCGACTCAGCACCTGGGGAGACCCTGTGTCTAACTTAAAAACCAACAATGAAATAAAGGCGAGGGGTGTGGCTCAGTGCAAGGGCCTCTGTGTACCACAGGACAGACGGGGCAAGAGAAGAGAAGCCTAAACTCCACCCACATCCCCGGAAGTAGTTCAGTGAATGGAGCAAGTCGTTTAAGTTTTCCGGGACCGCATTTTCTGCTTAAGCTCCTGGCGCCTGAGATAATTCTCTATAGTAGTGGTAGAGGCAGGAGGGTTGTAAGTTCAAGTCCAGTCTGATCAACTTTAAAAGATTCTGTCTCAAAATTTAAAAACTACAAAAGCAACTGGGGAGGTAGCTCAATGTCAAGGACCTGTGTTCAATCCCCAGCGGCACCAAAAAAAGAAAGAAATTTTCACATTTTACACTACTGTAAAATGTATGGTTTTGCTATATTTTAAACAGCACTGTGGCTTAAAATTTACATATTTTAATTTCACTCTGGGAAATAGGCCACTTATTTTATAACAGCAGAAGATCACTGTGTGTTTTCAAAGCCAGTCCCAGTGTCACCTGCTAAGCAGGTGGTCGGGAACATGCACTGAGTCAGAACTGGGTAACCTGCACCGTCTCCAACTGGCCCAGCCCGAGGCTCACATCTGTGCCCTATCAGGAGGCCAGCTTCTTTGGTCTTATCAATAAAACTGAAAGTTTTCCATGACTTAGGAAAGTTCTTCTTGTAAAATATTCTTTTCTCCTTCCTTCCTTCCTTCCTTCCTTCCTTCCTTCCTTCCTCCTTCCTTCCTTTAATTTACTGGTGGTACTGGGGATTGAACACAGGATCTTCACTCTGAGCAACATCCCCAGCCACGCCCCACCTTTCTTTTTTCAGTACCGGGGTTGAACCCAGAACCTTTACACAGAGCTGTATCTCCAGGCTACTTTTATTTTTGACTTTGAAGCAGGGCCTCACAAAATTGCTAAGTTGCCAAAGCTGGGCTTGTACTTGTGACCCTCCTCATCGTCCCACAGTGCTGGCGTTATGGTTTGGATCTGAAATGTTCGGCCAAAAACATGACCCAGAAGTCTTATGTTTGAGAGATGATTCAGTCATGAGATCCATCGATTTCCTGTGCTCTTAAGAGGTAGGGCCTGGTGGGAAAGGGCAGATCACACTGGGGCATGACCCGGAAGGGGTGGGTCACTGGGGCATAACCCGGAAGAACATATGTGAGCTCTGTCCTTACTCAATCACTCAGCTTACTGTCCACCATGGCATGAACAGCTTTTCTCCATCTAGGCCTCAGCTGCCAGCACACAGACCGAGACCTTCTGAAGCTGTGAGCTAAAATACGTCTTTCCACATTCAAGTTGTGGGTGTCAGGTATTGTGTCCCAGAAACAAAAATGTAACTAAGGCAGCCGGGATTACAGACCTTCTGCCACAGGGCCTGGATTCCCAAGCCCCTTTTTATTATTTATTTAAGACAGGGTCTGGCTAAGCTGCCTAGGCCGAGCTCAAACTTGCGACCCTCTGGCGTGGCCTCCCAAAGCACTGAGATAGCAGCCCTGCACCACCAGGCTGGCCCCTTGCTACTTCTTACCTGGAGTCAGGGGCTCCCTGGACTCACATGTCCCATCCTCCTACCTCAGCCTCTCTTGGCGCTGGGAGTGGAGGACTGTACCACCAGGCCCACATCCCTTTGGTTTTACAACAGGGATGAAAAACAGGAGAGACTCTTCTTTCTGAACACCACAAACTATGTCATTCGGGGTTATTTTGGTTTTATGTATAATTCCTTATTTCCTGGAGATTTGTTTTGGGAAATTTGAAGTTTCTATTAGATTTCTTGATCATGTGTTGAGGTTGGTTTGAATTATACACAAACTGACTTGGTTCACATAAAATATCATTTGATGACAGAAAAAGTATAATTCCCTTCCTTAAGGTAACAAAATTCCCAATTGTACCATGAAGACAAATGCTTGTACTTAATATAAAGCAATTTAAATATATATTCTCTCTTTTTCTTTTTTTGGCAGAGTCTCGTTCTGGTCCTGAACTCACTGTGTGGTACAAACTGGCCTCAAACTCACAGCAATCCTCCTGCCTCAGCCTCTCAACTGCTGGGATTACAGTTGTGCACCATCACATCCGGCTATTTTGCGCTGCTGGAGACTCGAACTCAGGGCCTCGTGCTTGCTAGGCAAGTGCTGTAACCACTGTGCCACTCCTCCAGCCCCTGAATATATATCTTCTTAAAACTAAAATGTCAGTATAGATAATATGCCAGGTGTGGTTGTGCACGCTTGTCGTCCTGGTAGTGTAGGAGGCTGAGGCAGAAGGATCTCACATTTGAGCAAAGTCTGGGCAACTTAGTAAGCCCCTGTCTCAAAATAAAATGGAAACAGCTGGGGATGTAACTCACTACAAGGAAGGTTCTTTCAATCCCCAATATAAAGACAGAGAGGAGGAAGGAAGGAAGGAAGGAAGGAAGGAAGGAAGGAAGGAAGGAAGGAAGGAAGGAAGGAAAGAAGGAAGGAAGGAAAGAAGGAAGGAAGGAAGGAAGGAAACGGGGCAGCACTCTTTGGGACCCCTTCTGTTTGGCAGAGCTTTTATTCTTATGTTCTTGTCTTCAAAATAAAACTATCCTGTTGGCAAAAAATAAGAAGAGGAATTTCTTTTTTTCAAAAACTTCCAACATTCTCTACCACGGTAGTATGCCTGTGGCTGACAGGAGCTAAGTGTGCACTTTAGGGTTGCTCCTAGAATGTTCCCTGTACAAATAATAGATGTTTGAGGCGACGGGTTTACCAGTTGTCCCAATCTGACCATCACCCGTTGCAAGCCTGATAGGATGCTGTGTTGTCCCACGTAACTGTGTGTGATTATCATAGGATGATTAGAAACTAAACACAGGGTGAGAGACATAGCTCAGCAGTTAAAGCACAGGACCCTGGGTTCCATTCCCCAGCACCTCATAAACCGAGCATGGTGGTGCTCGCTTATAATCCCAGCATTCAGGAGGCTGAGGCAGGAGGACAGCTGGGAGTTCAAGGCCAGCCTGAACTATAGAGGAAGACTCTGTCTCTAAATTAATAAATAAAATGGAGTTGGGGGTGGAGCTTAGAGCAAAAGCTCTGTGTACAAAAGCCAACCAACCAAAGCATCCTACAGATGTTATGAATTCGCCCTCACCTGAGCCAAGGCTTGTCTCCCAACAGCATGAAATGTATGCAGCTGCCCCAGCACCGGCGGCGGTTCAGGCCTCCCGGGTCGCCCCCAGCCTCCTGCACTGACCAGGGAGGTGGCGGGTCTTCGGGCCGTGCTCGCCCTGGACCCATCTGTTGCTGACTAGGCAGACCTGGCTGGAGCTGGGCTGCTGCTGGGGGCGATCCGGAAGGGTGTGTGGGGTGGGGGTGAGGGGTCTCGCACTACAGTCCAGGCTGGGTAGCACCGTCTGTCCTTGAACTCACAGGAATCCCCCTGCCTTGGTCGCCTAGTGCAGGGATTATGGTCGTGTGCCACCACGCCCGGCTAATTATGTGGTTCTGGGAGGTCAGACCCTGGCCTTGCATGGGAGGACAGGCAAAGGCCCCAGCCTCACTGAGCTAGGCGCCCCACCCTCAGGGGGTGCACCTTGTCCATGGCTCCTCGTCCCTCCCCGCCCCCTGGCTGTCATGGGAGGAGCCCTTTTCTCCACCAGGCCCGTCCACTGTGGGGGCAGCCCACGGACTAAATCCACCCGAAGCTGGGAGCAGATTGCTCACCTTTTAAGTTGAGAAAGTCAGGCGTTTTGTCCCAGGAACAAGAACGTGACGAATACAGCATCTCACGAGAACTAGATCACAGAAGGGTAAATATTGCCAGTCAGTGAAGAGACTGGAGAAATTAGTAGGTGAGCCAGGGCTGGTGGCTCAGGCCCATCATCCCAGCACTGCTGGAGGCTGAGGCAGGAGGATCACAAGTGCTAGCCCAGCCTGGGCAAACCGACCAATTTAGCGAGACCCTATCTCAAAAATGAAGCGGGGAGTGTGGACGGTGCAAAGATCCTGGGTTCTACTCACAGTACCGCAATGAGAAAAAGGCAGAGGGGAAGAGAGGCCGGAAGTGGAGGGGGCAAAGGCCGCCATGTGCAAATGTCTTCCTTTCTTCTGTCTTTATTTTTTATGGTATTGAGGGCTGAGCCTAAGGCCTTTGCACTGAGCTACACTGAGCTTGTTTTTCATTTCTGATTTTATGACAGAGCCTTAGCTAAGTTAATAAATTGCACAGGGTTGGAGGAATAGCACATTGCTTAGAGTGCTTGCCCAGCAAATGCAAGGCCTTGAGTTTGATTCCCCAGTAAGCTGAATCTCAGCCCTCAGGAGGCTGAGGCAGGAGTCTTGCTCTGAATGCAAGGCCAGCCCGGGCTCCATAGTTCAGGACCAGCCCGGACTACAGAGGAGACCCTGTCTCAAAAGTAAATAAATAAGCTGGGGATGTAGCTCAGTGCAAAGGCCTTGAGCACCACAGTAAATAAATTAATTAATAAATCCTCCCTCAAGAGGCCTGGCAAGTGATTGAGAGGCACAAAAAAGTCCTGGCTGGCAGGTGGAACTCTGGCGGCCCATTGCGAGCAGCGGAAGCCCGGAGGGACGTATTTTTGTGCTGCAGTTGGAGTAACGCACAGGAACTCAACTCCTGTTGACTCAGGACTCAGAAGCTGAATTTCAAAAAGCCCTGTCTGAGTGGGAAAACCCAAAGGGGACGCGACGCCCCAGGATACAGCGCAGCGGGCCACAAGTCCCTGGGTCAAAGCAGGGCAGGTGAATTAGTACCCAAAGCCAGGTGACGGAGCCAGGTGTGGTGGTGGCACGTGTGTTGTCCCACACTTCAGAGGCTGAGGCGGGAGGATGGCCGTGAGTTCGAGGCCAGCCTGGGCTACACCGTGAGCTCACACATGTGTATGCGCGCAGGAGCGCATGTGTGGTACTGGGGATCAAGCCCAGGACCTTTGCACTCAGCTATATCCTCGGCCTATTTTAATGTTTGATATCAAAACCAGCTGTGCCTGAGTTGCTCACTATGATGGGCTCAAACTTTCGACCCTCCTGCCTCAGCCTCTGCGAGGACTGTGATGACAGACACTCTGTATGTAGCTGGGTTGTACACTGGCTGAGCCATCTGGGTTTGTGTAAACTGGCAGAATGTGCCCATAATGACACGACTGCCTAGTGACACACTTCCGGGGACACAGGCCTACTGAGAGGTGGCACATAGTTCATGGGTAGCATACTCTGTCCCTTACGAGAGCTTCTCACCCTGTGACGATTCGCTTCCTATTCTGCGGGAATGGGTTTCTTTCTGTCTCGACTGTCAATTCCATGAGTATCCTGACCTTCGGACTGTGTTTTCTCTTTGTGACGCTGGGGATGGAGGCCGGGCCCTGGTACTAGCCACATTTCCCGGCCCTTCTGTTATTTTGGATTTTGAGACAGGGTCACACTAAATCACTAAGCTGCCCAGGCTGGGCAGGAACATGCGATCTTCCTGTGTCAGCCTCCCAACGTGCTGGGGGGTATGCCACCACCCCCGATTCCTCTATGTTTACACTTATATTTATGTTCATAAAGAGAGCTTAAAAGATGAGCCTACACTCAACACTCCGGGAGGCTGAGGAAGGAGGATCCCAGCTCCAAGACAAGACCGGGCAACTTCGTGACTTCGTGAAACCCTGTCTCAAAACAATAAATAAATAAAATAAAAAATGATCTTGGGGTATAGCTCAGTGTGAAGATCCTGAGCTAGATTCCCAGGAGCTCACACAAAGCGTTAAATTAAAAGGGTTTAGCTGGTCCTGGTGGCGCAAGCCTGTAATCCCCGCATTCTGGGAGGCTGAGGCGGGTGGGTGGTAAGCTTGAGCCCAGCCCAGGCAAGTACTGACCTAATGAGATCCTATTTCAAGAAACAAAAACAAGAAGGCTGGGATGTGACGCCGTGTGAAGGCCCTGGGTTCAATTCCCAGTACCACAAAAAAATAAAAATTAAAAATTAAACGGGCCCGCAGGCTGGTGGACTCCATGCCAGGACCTCTCAGTCCTCCCACCAGTGTCCCCGCTCCTTTTCTCCTGCCCTGGTTGATGGTGGCCTAAGGGAGGGAGGCGAGAGTAGTCGTCTTTCAGTTTTTAGGTGGTTGAATTGTGCTCACACGCATCCCAGGATGACCAGGTGTCCCCCCCCCACACACACTCCTGTCCTGTCCTGTGTCCCCCACTCCCCTCTCCCAACAGGTGAGGGAAGTCACACCTACCTGCCTAGGGACATCCTACCCTGTGTCACAAGCAGTGACTCACTATGGAAAGAAGAGGGAAGCACCCTCCTTGGGGTTTTGGGGAAGAGCCCCACCCTCTTCCTCCTCCTCCTCCTCCCTGCCACCGAAATCCAAATTCAGCTCTCACCTAATGTCCCGTGTGTATCCTGCCATCGCTGGGTTCTTGGTATCTTTTGTTTGTTTTGATTTTTGGTTTCTTTTGCTGTTCTTGGAATCAAGCCCAGGCCATCACGTTGAGCGATTTCCCCAATCCTTTTTTTTAATGCTTTGTTTTGAGACAGGGTTTTGGTAAATTGCTAGGTTTTCTAGGCTAGGCTTGAGTGAGCTTGAGATCCCCCTGCCTCGGCCTCTCCAAGTGCCGGGATGACAGGCCACCAGGACCAGCCACACTCTGTTTGTAAGTGCAAAGTCACCGAATTCCTGCCTGGATTCATCACCCCCGAATAGAAACTGAAGCCTGGACCAGGTCCGTTGGAGCTCAGACCGGCCCACATCTTCGACGGCTTCTTTACGGCCTTTCTAGTTTGACTTATCCTCAGGCCCCTCCGCCGTGAGTGGCGCTGCCCCGTGTGTCAATGTGCGTCACGGCCTTGCTCCTGTGTGACAAGGCCCCATCTCAAAAAATCAAAACAGATTAACCCTCTTCATGACTCCTGTCCTTGTTTTCAAAATAAAATATCCTCTTGTCAACTTGTAACCAATAAAGACCAACTGGGGTGCAGCTCAGCCTCCGGGACCTGGGCTCGATCCCCGGACTGCACCTTGGGTGCAGGTGCGCAGCCAGGTCCCCAGGGAGCAGGCCACTGTGCCTGGTCCGCACCTCTGCCAACAGGTGTGAAGAGTACGCTGTATTGGGAAAGCGCTGAAGGGGAGAGGAGGGCACAGCCTCAGCTGGTCCCAAAGGCCCTCAGAAACGCGGGTTGTCACGGATGGGCCAGGCAAGAGGCTCCCGAGCTGAGCCGCTTGGCTGCCAAGGCGAGTGGCCAAGTTCTCTGTCTCTAACGCACAAGGTCCTGGGTAGCTTTAGGAGGCTATTCCCTTAAGGTCCTTCATCCTACATCCTTGGAACTGCTCAGTGTTCATCCATTAGGTAACTGGCATTTCTGGGGGACCCTGAATCCCTCCCTGCCTACAACCCCACTATTTCCTGTCAAGTCACCAAATAAAAAAATCCATTCTGAATTATTACACATGTTTAAAACATTCTCTTTTACGAAGGGAGACCCAGGCCAAGGGGATGGCCGGCTTTCTCTTCGCAGATATCAGGTACTGGCAAGGGTTAGGTTGTAGGCTGCTGCTGCTCAGATTGGGAAGGTCCCCGAGGGGCCATGGGCCGGTCCCCAGCCGTTACCATGAGGGGAGGTGGTGGCACCTTGGGAAGGTGGGCCAAGGGGAAGGAAGCTGGGCTGCTGGGACACCCCTAAGAGGAAGCATGGGGACCTGTGCCCCTTCCCGGCTCTCTCTGCTTCCCAGCACCATGAGGTAAGCGCATCCCCCACTACGTGTGTGCACTGGCCCAGAGGAACGGGCCCAGGAACCATGCATGAGACCCCAGGAACCAGCAGCCAAGCCAAAATGTTCCATTTATTAAGTTGGTCATCCGGGTGTTCCGTCACACAGAAGGAAAGCTGACAAAGACATGGGTGAAGTCAAGGCACCATGTGGCCCAGTGTGGCGGCCCACACCTATAACCCCAGCACTTGGGCACCTGTGGCAAGAGGACTGTCATGAGGTTAAGGCCAGCCTGCACTACACAATGCATTCCGGACCAGCTTGGTACTACAAAATAAGGCCATGTCTCAGAAAACACACAAAAAACAGGCTATGTAGGAACCATAAACATACCAGTCTCAGTTACTTTTTCATCACTGTTACTAAATACACGACATCTACATGTTAGGGAGGAAAGATTTATTTTAGCTCACAGTTTCTGAAGGTCACAGTCCACTCATGGGCACTGGCAGCAGTGGAAACCCATGGCAGAGGTGGGGGCGGCTCCTCACAGCATTGAAACAGGAAGCCACGTGGAGTCCCCCCCAAAAAGGAAGGAGGTAGCATGTCTCCTTCCAGGCCCGCCCCAGGGACCCGCCCCTTCTAGGTCCAGCCTCGGTGTCCAGGCAGGGCCACACCTTCACTCCACGCTTGCATTCTGTCATCCACCACGGGCCTGTCTTTCACCACACACCCGTATTCCACCCCCCGGACCTGAGGCCATCTCCTAACAGCCCACGGTGCCCTAGCTAATCTATCACATCACAATATTGGCATGAAGATTTTAGGGGACATTTTAGATCCAAACCACAATAATACCAGACTCTGGGACTGGAGGAATTGCTCAGCAGAGAGAACACTTGCTTGGCATGCGCAAGGCCCTGGCTGCAATTCTTTAGCACCACATGAAAATGAGCTGGACCTATAGCTTCAGCACTTGGGAGGCTGAAGCAGGAGAATTGCCGCGAGTCAGAGGCCAGCCTGAGCCGCACCATGAGCTCAGGACCAGCCTGGAGTACAGAGTAAAATCCTGTCTCAAAATAAAAACAAAATTTTAAAAATCCTTAAGTATACCAGAGTACACTTAAATAGAGATATTAGGGAATGTGTATTTGTTTTGCATA
Organism: Ctenodactylus gundi; assembly: GCA_004027205.1. Lineage (NCBI taxonomy): Eukaryota > Metazoa > Chordata > Mammalia > Rodentia > Ctenodactylidae > Ctenodactylus > Ctenodactylus gundi. The sequence continues at coordinate 25,418 of PVKB01002312.1, forward strand.
AAGTGACAAGATGTGTTTAAAATGCCAAGAGAACTTAGCCGTCTACGTGGGGCTGAGCTCAGGGGACGCAGGGCTGTGACTCCGCGTGAGGAGGGGGCTGTGTGTGGTGTTTTAGCTGTCCATCTGCAGTTTAAGCAGGGAACCCCTCAGCTTCAGGCATGCGCGCGCACACGCACGCGTGTGTTTTAAGATAGGGTCTTATGCTGTAGCCCAGGCTGGCCTCCAGTGCACAGGCACCCTCCTGTCTCAGCCTCCCCGAGTGCCGGCTGGGCTTACAGGTGTGCGCCTTCCACCTCCTGTCCTCTTGGCGGGTCTGAGGACAGACCGGGTCCCTCTACTGCGCCTTTTTCTGTAGCATACTTTGCACAAATTTCTTTTTTTAAAGAAGGAGAAAGTTTCAACGTTAAAGGTTTACATCATGACAAAGGACACACGGTCTCTTGAGTCACACCGGGTGACCCCAACTGTAATTCCAGCTACTCGGGAGGCCGAGGCGAGAGTCGCCAATTCAAAGCCAGTGGGCAATTTAGCAAGCCTGTTTCAGGTTAACACACGCGAGCCGGGGGAGGAGCTTATCTGGAGGAGGAGCTTAGCTGAGGGAGGAGCTTAGCCGAGGGAGGGGCTTAGTCGAGGGAGGAGCTTAGCTGGCCCCAGGTACTGCTTCAATCCCGGGGGTGGGGGGTTTGGGGGGAAACCCCTTGTCGGATGTGTTACTTTTGCATTTTTGTTTTGTTTTCTGTTCTGCGCTGTAGTTCAGGCTGGTCCTCAGACTCGTGGCAATCGTCCAGCCTCAGCCTTCTTTTTTAAGGCTCTCACTCTGTGGTCCAGGCTGGGCCTGAACTCAGGATGGAGCCCAGGATGATCTTGAGCTCGGGGCAATCCTCCCGTCTCAGCCTCCCAAGTACGGGATCACAGGCGTGCGCCCTGTGTTTTGTGGTGCTGCGGAACTGAAGCCAGGGCCCTGGGCTGGCCAGGCCGGCGCTTTCACCGCTGAGCTGTTGCTCCTCTGCCCCTGCCCGTCCTTCCGGGTGCTGGGACTGTGGGCATGGCCTTCGCACCCAACTTCACTTTTTGATCTAAGGACACTGTTCGTGAGAGACACAGCGGTTTGCCCACCCAGGCTCTGTGCTGCGGGAAGCGGTGTCGGCACGTTCTTGGGGGAAGGGGGGATTTTTATTCCTGTTTCTGCCCTGCGTGGCGGCGGCGGCACGCGGGCAGCGTTTGCACCGCCTGCGAGGACCCTCGGGAGCCGGGGTTCGCCATCAGCGCCTCTGATGAAAGAAACGACCGTTCGCGCCCTTTCTGAAAGATAATTAGGCCTTCAAATGACATGCCATTTTCACGTTTTTACCTTTAAACTGTAAATTTTGCCATCCAATACCGGTGCTGAGACCACTTTGTAAAAATATGTTTTTTCTTTATACTTCGCGCACGTCACTAAGATAATAATACTGGCATAACTTTTTATTCATTCATCGTGGCACCGGGAACCGAACACAGAACCTTCACCTGAGCTACATTCCCAGCACTTTTTGCGTTTTTATTTTGAGACAAGATCTTCCTAAATTACCCTGGAGATCCTCCTGCCTCAGGCTCCTGGAGCGCTGGGATTGGATGTATGCGCCTTCACACCTGCCCGGTTCTACTTGTTTGTTTCCATCTCTGTTTGCTTACGTGTACTGCGGATTGAGCTCAGGGCCACACTTGAGCTTTATCTCCTCCGTTCCTTCTTCTTCTTTTCAATTTTGAGAGAAAGACTAAATCATCACATTGCTCAGGTTGAGCTCCTACCCTCCTGTCTCCGCCTTCCAGGCTGCTAGGGTGAATTATCGGTCTGTGCTGCCACAGCTCTCTGCTTTTTTCTTTGCCGTCTCTGTGGCAGAGAATCGTGGCTGTTAAGATGGTGACAGGAAAGGGAACGATGACCTGCTGTGGGGCTTTTCCACTACTGAGGATTAATCCCGCTCTTGCGAGGCTGAGGCAAGCAGATTGTCTTGAGTCCAAGGCCAGCCTGGGCTCCATAGTGAGTTCAGAACCAGCCTGGACTGCAAAGCAACACTGTCTCCAAAAAAAAAAAAAAAAAAAAAAAAAAAAAAAATTGAACCTAGGTCCTTCGCGCTGAGCCTTGGCCCTGTCCCACCCTTTCCCCCTGTCTTTATTTATTTATCTTGAGACGAGGCATTTGCTAAATCATTAAATTTTGCAGGCTAGGCTTAAATTTGCACTCCTCCTGCCTCGGCCTCACAGAGTCCCGGGATGATAGGCCCGGGGTCCTTATCTCTCCAGCTCTCAGGAACCTGGTGGTGCCACAGTTTCCTGCTCTGAGTGTGGGCAGGACCTCACCATGGGCAAGCGCTCCAGTCCAGAGCTGTCCCCCCCACCCCCAGTTCTGCTGGCGTCCCTGGACGACCTGAGAGAGTGACCATGTGCCACCGGGAACCTCCAAAAGGGCTTGACTTTTCCTTTGCTTTTCCTCGCCCAGTTCAACTGACCTTCAAAAATCAGTGGTCCCCCATCTTTCAGACACCGGGTGCAGTTTAGAGGAATGGTTCACTTGAAAACCATTCTCCATGGGCGGGGGGCAGACGGGCTCTTGCTGCAGGAGTTTTGATTTTGCTGTGTGTGTGTGTGTGTGTGTGTGTGTGTGTGTGTGTGTGTGTGTTTCCTATGGAGACAGGATCTCACTCATTAGGCTGGTGCTGAACTCGCTATGGAGCCCAGGTTGGCCTTGAACTCACTGCAGTCCCCCTGCCTCAGCCCCTTGGAGTGCTGGGATCATAGGCACGTGACACTGTGCCCAGCTAATCTTTATGTGGTGCTGGGGAGTCAAACCCCGGACTGATCGTGAGCATGCTAGGCTAGTGTTCTAACCACTGCACTATCCCTGATCAGGGTGGGTTGCTGGAGGCTGGCACTGAAATCAGCAGCCCGCCTCCCGTCAGTCAGCGGTGGCATTAGCCTAATAGCAGCACGCTGACACGCCAACATGCTGACACGCTTCGCTCCCACTGACCTCCAGGTCACGTGTATCGGCCCTAGTGGCCCAGTCCTTCCAACACTGTGAGCTGGCCTGCGCCTGTGGCCTGGGGTCGGAGACCCTGCTGTGGATTTTTTTTGGAAGCAGAGCGTCCTGGAATTCAAGGAGCTCTTTGTCTCACGAGAAAACAGATATCCACGTCACTCCCCAGACTCCAGTTAGAAGGAAACACCTGTGTGTGTGTGTGTGTGTGTGTGTGTGTGTGTGTGTTCCCCGTATGTTTATGCAGTTGTGTTTTAACAACACTAGGCGCTGGAGTTGGCATCACAGTGCTTTGAACTTCTACTAAAGCAATCCAGGTCCAGTGGCCTAAGACTATAATCCTGGCACTCTGGCAGGCTGAGGCAGGAGGATACCATGTTCAAGCCCAGCCTGTGCAATTTAGCAACTGTCTTAGTTACTTTTTCATTGCTGTGACTCAATACCTGACATCTACAAATCAGGGAAGGAAAGGTTTATTTCAGCTCAGTTTCAGGTCACGGTCCACTCAGGGACAGCAGCAGAAGTATATGGCAGAGGCGGAGGCCGCTCCTCAGGACATCACAAACGGGAAGCCGTGTCAAGGCAAGCTGGGTCTAGCCCCATAAGGAAGGCAGGAAGAGCTTATATGTGTACACGTCCTTCCGTGACCCACCCCAGGGATCCGCCCCTTCTAGGTGTGGTAAACTCCGCCCCCCCCAAGTCTGTAGTCCAAGGTACATGCCCCAATCTCCCAACAGCACATGGTTCCACAGACAATCCATACCACCCAAATACATGAGACTTTTGGGAGACATTTCAAACCACAGTAGCAACTTAGCAAGACCTTGTCTCCAATAAACAATAATAATTTTTTTAAAGGCTTGTGGAGAGGGGCAGTGATGACAGAGCTTGTCTAGCACGCACAAAGCCCTGGATTCAATTCCCCAGTACCACATAAAAAAGAATTACCCATACCTGGCAGTGCACACCGGTAAGTTCCAGCATTCGGGAGGCCGAGGCAGGAAGCCCGAGGTGGAGGCCAGCCTGGGCTCCATAGTGAGCTCTGGACCAACCTGGACTCCAGAACTGGACCCTGTTGCTTAAAGAAGGGGGAGTAGGGCTAGGGATGCAGCTCAGAGTGAAGGTCCTGTGTTCCATCTTCAGTGCCAGAGAGAAAGAGAGAGAGAGAGAGAGAGAGAGACAGAGACAGAGAGAGAGAGAGAGAGAGAGAGAGAGAGAGAGAGAGAGCCTATTACACTTACTGCTCAGAAGAAAAAGAGGGCCCTGGGTTACCTGAAGGTCACGACCCTTTTTATAATTCAGCCTTTGTCATGTAACAGGATTCTTGATCTTCCAAGGGACTCTGCTAGCCCCATACCACTGTTGCATTAATGAATTTGCAGGAAGCACTTGATTCCATCTTGTGGACTGAACTGAGAGCCAGGCGCCCCACCCCTCCCAGGCGGAGTCTGCGCTTACCCCTCTGCTCCGGCTCTCACCAGCTCTGCGGCCGTGGGCAGGCGAGCCAGCCTCTCGGTGCCCCACCTCTTTATCTGAATAATACAGACACTAACTGTTCTGACCTTGTGTGGACACAACGATAAGATCCAAATCTCACAACCTGAATGTTAATAAGACACTGTACACAGGGCCTGGCAGACAGACAGGCAGACAGACAAGCTCGGTGATACGGTGCTCCTACAGCTATGTGAGCAAGGCCCTGGGAGTGATTCTCTAGCACCACATAAAAATTAGGCAGGAACTGGCTCATGCCTGTAATTCCAACCCTCAAGAGGCTAAGGCAGAGGATTGCCATGAGTTCGAGGCTGACTGGAGCTACACCGTGAGTTCAGGACCAGCCTGCATGACAGAGTAAGACCCGGCCTCAAAAATAAGTAAATAAAAAAGGGCAGGAGGTACAGGTCAGTGCAAAGGCCTTGGGTTCCTTTCCTATTACAAAAAAAAAAAAAAAAAAAATCCTTTTCTCTTTTTAAGTTGATCGCCTCGCCTCGGTTGATGACTAACACTATAACCAAATGCGAGTTACAACTACCGAGGTGAAGCAGGTGAGAACGGCCGGAGGTGTACACCTGGTGGTAATCACAGAGGACATAGGGCTGGAGTCAGGATTTAATTGAAGGGCAGAGCCCTTAGACATGCTGATGCAGTCAACACCAGCTGAAAGGGGGGGAAACTCAGCAAAAGATTCCTCATGTCACCAAGCTGGGAAAAGAGAGGCGCTCTTTAGGAGTCCAACAGAGGTGGAACTCCCCGTGGTTTGAGGTTTATTTATTTTTTCCCCGAGCCGGCAGGATCTTCTCCAAGGATCTGCAAGCTGGCTGCCGTAAGTTTTTCCTCTGGATAGCAGCCCTGGCCACAGGGTAATTCCTTGTCCCCGCCCTGTGGCTTTCTGTGGTGTATCCGGCATTCCACACATGTTTTTACCCAAGGGACGAATTTGAACCTCCTCTAATTAAAAAAGCGAACCTGAATGCAGGCTCCGAGGCCTTTCTGGGAGAAGGAAGGAAAGAGACTATTTTAAACCAAATGTCAGAGAAGTGTTGTGACTGCAAATTTCTTGGGAACTCCTGACCCACAGAATAAAACTCTAACATTCAGAGTTTCTCAGCAGATCTGCTGACCCTACACCAGGCCTACCCAGGCCCCGTGGCTCAGACGGATAATCTCAGCACCTTGGAGGCTGAGGCAGGAGGATCCCACCTTGGGCAACATAGTGGTTTTCCCAAAACCTTGTCTCCGAATTTTTTTTAAAAAAATGAAAAAGGGACAGGGAGTCATGCAGCTCAGTGTGAAGGCCTTGTGTTGGTTACCCTCTCTCTCTCTCTCTTACACACACACACACGCACGTGTGCACACACACATACACACACACACACACACACACAAAGTGATTGTGAGCAGAAAGTATAGACACTTTCTTAACTCAAGGGAGGAATCGAAAAAAATACAATCCAAAAGTTACACCAGCCCATAGAGCTTTAAAACATATTTGAGGACTGACAGCCTGGCTCAGTGGTTAGAGCACTTGCCTAGCATGTGCAAGGGCTGGAGTTCGATTCTCTAGCACCACATAAAAATTAGCTGGGAGTGATGGCACACATCTGTAAACCCAGCACATGGGAGGCTGAGGCACGAGCGTTCTGTGAGTTTGAGGCCAAACTGGGTTACATAGTGTGTTCATGACCAACCTGGACTACAGAGCAAGATCATAACAAAAGAAAAAAGAAGTGTCAGTTCATTTCAGACACACTAAGCAATGGTCCCAATTCACAAATATGAGTTCAGAAATTGAGCCCAGGCCTTTGCACTGAGTGAGCGACAGTTCCAGCACCCAAGCCCTTGCTTGTCTTTCTGTCTTTATTAATTTTGAGGCAGGGCCTTGCTAAATTGCTAAACTGCCCAGGATGGGCTTAAATTTGCAATCCTCTTGCCTTAGCCTCCCAGGGCGCAGGGATTATAAACACAGGTGATCACGCCCAGCCTTTGGCTTTTTTTGTGTGTGAGATAATGAAGACTGAACCCTGGGCATTCGCACTGAGCTAGAATTACAGGTATGCATCATCCCCTCCCAGCTGCAGGAACCCTTTCTCACATCTCTGTCTTTCTTGAGACAGGATCTTGCTTCGTAGGCCAGGCTGGTCCCGATCTCACTATGTAGGCCAAGCTGGCCTCAAACTCGCTGCGAGTCTCCGGCCTTGGCTTTCCAAGTGCTGGGATTACAGGCAGGAGGCGCCACACCTGGCTGATTTTTATGCCGGGCTGGGGGACCGAACCTGGGGTCTGGGTGTGCTAGGCAGGTGCTCTAACCACAGAGCTACGCCCCAGCCCCAGTTGACCTGTCCTCGGTCTCTCCTTGAACGGCCGCCAGCATTTGCCAAAGAAAAAGGATCCTTAATGGCCGAGGTGAAAGCTATGTGCTGCTGGATTCTGGTACTGAGACTTCTGCAATTCTCAGGAAACAACTCTAAGCCAGGATCGTGGGTCCCTGGCTCCCCCAACCTTCTCTCCTCAAGGTACCACGTTCCTGCCGGGATCAGTCACGGGGCGCAGCACGGCGCAGGGCCGATGCGGGATGGGGCAGTTCCTCCCCAGTCACTGGGGTTCTGTGTTTCAACTTTCACTGGAAAACAGTCAAAGGGTTTCTGTCTTGTTTGCAGTACTGGGGGTTGAACCCAGGCCTTCACTAGGAGCTCCTCCCCAGCCCGGAATGTCACCGCTTATTTGAGACAGGGTCTCACTGAGTTGCTGAACAGCCCAGCCGGGCTCAAACCTGCACCTGCCTCGGCTTCCAGAGGTATTGAGAATACAGGCCAGCCTGTGCCAAGGGGCCAGCTAACCAGCGGTTCTTGATAGGGAGATAACTAAGAAATTTAAAATAAACTTCAGCTGGGCTGGTGGCACACGCCTATACTCCCAGCACTCTGGGAGGCTGAGACAGGAGGATCATAAATAAGCCTGGGCAATTTAGCAGCTTAGTGAGATTCTGCCTCAAAATAAAAGCCAAAAACTGAACTGGGAATGTAGCTTACTATGAAAGCCTTGGGCTATATCCCCAGTATCTCAAAATAAATAAGCCGCCAAATTTCTCTTTCTCTCTTTTTTCCTTTTTTTCTTTCTCTCGCTTGATACTAGGGACTGAACCCAGGGCCTTTGCACTAAGCAACATCCCCCGCTCATTTCTTAGCTCTTGGTCTCACCAAGGTGGTACACAGCCGCACCCGGGCTCTGACTTGCATCTTCCTGCCTCTGTCTCCCCAGCACGCACCGCAAGGCTGGGGAGCCTGGCCTTCCGGTGACGCGGGCTAGGGGGTGAAGGTCCTGGCTCGGGCGTGAGGGCAGGGCTGCCGTGCACACCCTGTCAGTGGTCGGCCCGGCCGAGGGGCTGGCAAGAAGGTTGCTCTGCCATCCGGGACCGCCACCTCGCCCCCGCCGAGTCGCCGGCGGTGCCAGGGCCTCCCGCCCTCTCGCGGCCTGGCCCTTGGGGACTGCCTTTGCCCGGCCTCTGCAGCTGGCCCACGGGGCCTTGGCACCGAGATGACCGCTGCACCAGCTTCTGCCCTGTGCTCCCGGCAGCCAGCACCGCCCGAGCCCTGCCCGGGGGGGCAGCAGCCTGGGTGGAGGGGCGGCCGAGAGGTCTCCAGGGCTGGACGTGGTGGGCACGCCTGTCATCCCAGCAATGGAAAGCTGAGGCAGGAAGATTGGCAGCCTGAGCCCAATCGGGCAATTTAGCAACTTGGTGAGGTCTTGTCTCAGAAAAAGTGACTAAATCGCCCCCTATCCTTCTTGATCTTTCTTTCTTTCTTTTTTTGAGTCAGGGTCTTGCTCTACAGCCCTGGCTGGTCCTCAACTCACTATGGAGCCCAGCTGGCCTCCTGGCAATCCTCCTGTCTCAGCCTCCTCCCACATGCTGGGATGCCGGGTGTGCGCCACCACGTCCGGCTTGTGTAGCGCTGGGGAATCAAACTCAGGTACCTAGCATGTACGAGGCAAGAGCTTGTGACCGCTCAGCCATTCCTCCAGCCCTCTTTCTTGGTTTTGTACAGATGGAGCCTGGGGTCTTTGCACGTTCCCAGCTTGTTTTTATTTATTTGTTTTTCTTTGGCGACAAGGTCTTGCTAAATCACAAACTGGCCGAGGCCGAGCTTGAACTTGAGCCTCTTCCGTCTCCGCTCCCGGAGCGCTGGGATGAGAGGCCGGCGCCGCCAGGCGGCCTCCTCCGGGTCCTTAGATCTCTCCCCGGAGTGGAGGACGCTCTGGCCATCCGGCCACCGCAAGACAGGGCACCAGGGCTTGGAGACGGGCGAGCACCGGGTGGCGAAGGTGAGAATCTTTGCCGTCGGTTTCATTTTGTGGCTTTGGGGATGAAGGAACCAGGGCCTTTGCACCGAGCCACAGCCATAGCCCTTGGCACGTGATTATTATTTTTTTAAATTTCAAGGCAGGGTCTCACCAAGTCCCTGCATCGACCGGGCTAGGCTTGAATGTGTGGTTCGTCTGCCTCAGCCTCCCGGTCTGGGGACTGCAGGCCTGTGCCACTAGTCCCAGGCGTGGACCTTGACAACTTAGAGCACAAGCAGCTGCTGTTGTTTTCTAAAAGTCGCCCTGGTGTGGGGCACAGCTCAGGCCCCGGGTTTGATTCCTGACACTACGTAAAATCCGGCACTTGGGAGGCAGTGGCAGGAGACTCGGGCGAGTTTGCAGCCAGCCTGGGCTAGGCCGTGAGTCCAGGACCAGCAGGACTCTCATGAAGTGCACACACACCCCATGCCACACACCCTGAAAGCCATGACCTTTGTGTGGCCCTGTGCGGAGATCTAAGGGACATGGGAGGCCTGGGAGGACGTGGCAGGACGCCGGGCCCGGTCTGCCAGCCCCACCATGTGACCTGGCCTGCCCGCCGGTGGCTCCCGCCCTCCGTCCTGTTCTGTCCCGTCCCTACTGTGTCCCATGAGGACTCCCCCGGGCACTTGGCCTTGGCCACCACCCACCACCGCAGCTGCCCACCAGAGCCCAGCTGTGACTCTCCAGCTGCTCCTGACAGCCTGCCCTCCCCCGTGGTCTCCACAGGACCCCGACCTGCTGTGCAGGTCCGTGGGCTGCAGGGACTGTGACCTTAGCCGGCTTCGGTGCCTGCCTGGGCTGTGCCTGCTGGCTCTTTCTGTCTCATGCCGGGAAATAAGGAGAAAGAGTACTAGTCTGGGAGGCTGAGGCAGGAGGGTAGCAAGTTCCAGCCCAGCCTGGGCAACTTAGCAATTTAGGGAGACCCTGTCTCAAAACCAAACACGGAAGGGCTCTGGGGACGTGGTTCCATGGGAAGACCCGGACTGGATCTCCTGTCAGATGATGAGAGAGATGGAGGAAGAGAAAATGACTTTTGAATTTTGTGTGTATGGATTTTTTTTTCTTGCGGTATCTGGGAGCGAATCTAGGGCTTTAACACTGAATTACATCCCTAGCACTTTTTTTTTCTTTTTTGAGACAGGGTCTTGCTCTGTAGTCCAGGCTGGTCCTGAACTCACCATGGAGCCCAGGCTAGCCTTAAACTCTTGGCAGTGCTTCTGCCGTCACCTTGGAAGTACCGGGATCGCAGGCTGGGGTGCTGGGGAATCGAACTCAGGGCCTTGCATTTGCTAGACAAGCTCTCCAACCACAGTTCGACTATTGCAGCCCTGCTTTTCTCTTTATTTTATTTTGAAGTAAGTTTTGTTCCTTGAGCTACTTTCCCAGCCCTTTTAATATTTTAAAATTTTGAGACAGGGTCGTGCTAAGTCACTGAACTGCCCGGGCTGGGCTAGGGGGCGGGGAAGGCACACGGCTCACAGCTCAGGAGTTAAAGCCCTTCCCAGCATGCGCTTGCTCTCCCAACACCGCACAGAAATTAGCTGGGTGTGGTGACACATACCTCTAATCCTAGCAATCGGGAAGCCGCACAGGGAGGGTTGCTGGGAGTTTGAGGCCAGCCCGGGCTATAGAGTTAAGTTCAGAACCAGCCTGGGCTACCGAGCAAGACTCACATAAACAAAAAATAGATGAATAAATGAACTAATAAATAAATGCATAGCCCAAGCTGGGCTGGAATTTGTGATCTTCCTCCTTCAGCCTCCAGATTGCTGGATTGCGTGCATGTACCACCATGCCCACCTAAAGCTTATATTCCTCACAGTTTTGGAATATTTCACGAAAGGAGCTGTGACGTATTAAAATGACACTAGTAGCTCCAATTCCAGGGCTGGGGGCAGAGTCCAGCCGTGAGATCACTTGCCAAGTACGTGCAATGGCCTGGGTCCCTACTCCCAGCACCACATAACCATCAGCCAGGCGTGGTGGCACACACCTGTGTTCCCAGCCCTCAGGAAGCGGAAGTAGAAGGATGGCTCTGAGTTGAAGGACAGCCTGGGCTCCACAAGGATTCCAGGCCCAGCCTGCCCTGTGGACAGAGAGACTGTCTCAAAACAAAAACAAAAAAATCTAATTCCAGTTTCCCAAAAATAATAGAAATAAATACAGGCCGTGTGGCCAGAGCCTCTGCACCTTGTCCTGAGCACGTGCTGCTGACCTGAGCCTCCAATGTGGCGGGAGACGACATGCGTGCACAGAAAGATAGTCCACGTGTGAGCATACAGTCACATGTCTTCAGGCTCAGGACACTGAGTTATTTTTGAGGCAGAGTCTCTCTGGATAGTCCACCCGGCTCTAGACTCACTGTAACCCAGGCTGGCCTCAAACTCATGGCAGCCCTCCTGCCGAGCCTCCAGAGTGCTGGGATGACAGGCGTGCGCCACCATGGCCAGCTAATTGTTATGTAATGCTGGGGATTCAAACCAGGACTTCGTGCATGCTGTGCAGGTGCTGTAACCACTGAGCTACGCTCCCAGCCCAGGGCATTTATCTACTTTGCAGTCTTGAGGATTGAAACGAAGGTCTTTACACTGACCTACTCCCTAGTTCTTTATCATTTTTATTTTTCTTTTATTTTTGTGCCTTTGCACTGAGCTACATCCCCAGGCCATTTTTATTTTTGATTTTGAGACAGGGTCTTGCCCAGGAAGCCAGGATGAACTAGAACTTGCAATCCTCCTGCCTCAGCATCCCAGAGTGCTAGGATTACACATCAATAACCCTGGCATACGTTCTTCTCCTCCTTCTAGATCCAGAATCTCAATAAATTGCTGAATTGCCCAGGCTAAGTGTGAACTTGTACTAGGATCACGGCTGTGCACAACCACGCCTGGAACTTTTCATCTTAAAAATGCACAAATGGCCCCCCACCCCCACACCGGGGTAGGGAGCTGGCGGAGCAGGGCCGGGAACTGGCCGGCGTCTCTGCCCAGCTTCCTTCTGCAGGCCCTTCCCACGGAGGCCAAGCCGTGGTAACAGGTAGAGCGTTGCCAGCAGCATTCAGAACATTGAGAACAGGATCACCGATGGTGTCCTGGCTGAGCAGGGCCGTCCTGGGGACAGCCGGGGACCCAGCCAGGGCGGGTGGCCAGGTGAAGGCGGGACTGGTAAAGTGACACTTTTATGTAAGTGTGACCTCATTGCTTCCAGTGGAAGTGGGTCAGATCGGAGAGGCTGGCCGGGGACGGGCGTGACCCTGCTGGTGACGGCCCTTGGGCTGTCTTTCCTATGCCAGGACCCGCGGGTTGGGCTCATTCCACGCACCTGCCTTTCCCAGTACCCCCTCCTTTCCTCAGAGCTGCTTTTATTTTCTTTCTCATTGATTACACCAAACTAACCAGGAGCTACCCAGTGACAGACTATGACATGTTTACTCTTGGAAGGAGGGAAGCGGGTGGGACGGAACATGTGTCCCCTCCCTGAGCTGGCCTCTCATCTGGACACCCCAGGGAGGCGGGAAAAGAGGACCAGAAATTCCTTTTTTTGAGGCGGGGTCTCTCTCTGACTGATCCCAAGCTCACTAGGTATCCCAGGATGACCTCGAACTCACAGCAATCCTCCTGCCTCAGGCTCCTGAGGGCCGGTTTACAGGTGCGCACCACTACACCAGGCCACATGGTGCTCGGGGCCAGCTCTTCAACCTCTGAGCCCCACCCCTGCCCTGAGGGTCACAGATCCCAGCGCAGCCTGGGCATCTTAGGGATTCAGTGGAAACCTGGTGTCAACGACAAAAATTTAAATAAGGCTGAGGACGTAGTAGCTCAGTGCACCACCGGCCCTGGGCTCAACCCCCAGTACCACAATAAATAAATAAGTAAATAAACAAACAATAAGAGCCAGGCCCGGTGGTGCCAGCCTGGGCGACCGAGCAACTCCGTGGGACCCTGTCTTAAAACTAAAAAATAAACATGATCTGGGCCTGTGGCTCACGGTGAAGGCTCTGGGCTCCAACCCCAGTGCAACCAAACGTAAACCAGCTGATTTTCAAGAGGCCTGGCAACGCGGAGCAGCACAGAGGTCCGGGGTTCGATCCTGGGGATCGCGAAGATGCATAAAGACCTGGCGGGAAGGGCAGCTCTGCGGTGGCCGCCAGCTGTGATTCAGGTCTGACTCAGAAGGAAGCGTGCCCCTCCTGCGGGCCGAAGCCGCTTCCGGGAGAGGGCGGCGGGCCGGGCTGGCCCAGCTCTGACCCGGCCTGGCTCCGCCTGCCCTGGCCCTTCCCGCCGCCCGGCTGGCCGCGGGCTGGGAGGGCGCAGCGCAGGGACTGGCGCGACTCCCGCTCCCTGCGGTGGCGCCCGGGGCCGCGGCGCTCAGGCGACCCCGCAGGTGGCACGCCTCCTGGGCCGCACCCCGATGGCGACCCCAGGCCTCCAGGGACGCCGCCCCCGGGTCTTCGCGGCCCTGGGGAGCCTGGCCCGGGCCGGCCGCCTTGCGGACCCTCCACGGTCCACACTGAGATCAGCTTTCGTTCTGCACTCGCTAGTAGCCCTGGCTTGAATTTGAACTTGGACTCCCGGCTTCTGGGAGTGCTGGGATCACAGATAGACCCGTGCTGCCGCGCCCTGCTGATTTTTATGTGGTGGTAGGGAACTGAACCCCGGCCTTGGCGTGCTAGGAAAGCGCTCTGTTTATGAAATGGGTCTGGCTAGATCAAGGCGCCATGTTAGCCAGGCTGGGCGTGAACCAGCCACGTTCCGCCTCAGCTTCCCAAAGTGCTGGGGTGACACTCCTGCCTCAGCCTACCCGCGTGCTGCTGAGGTTATAGCCCTGCACCCCTGGCGGAGGCCAGTGTATACACGCCTCTTCTCCTCGGACCCCTCGCCTCTTCTCCTCGGACCCCTCGGTAGCTGGCGGCGTCCAGGCCCCCTCCGCTCCCAGAGGCACCAGTTCTGAGATCTCGGACACACACACACACACACACACACACACACACACCCCAACCCATACAGTTCTTTTGAATATCGTAAACATATTAAGCTGACCTCTACTTGACATCCCCTAATGTTGGGGTCTTCAGGGCCCGAGAGCCTCAGCATCGCTGACCTTGGCCGAGTCCCTTCCTTCCCGCGAACTAATGTTACTGCTTGTAACTTAAGCCAGGTGTTGTTTTGCTTAAGCTCCGGAAACTGGTCCGGACGCTGGTTGAGGCTTCGTTGGTTGGCCCAAGGTAACTACCTCAGTCTATTTAAGCCCCTGTACTCCCTAAATAAATTTGAGACCGCTTTCGCTGAAACAACTCCCAGAGTGTGTTACTACGTCATCCGACCCCTCCTCGGCTGTTCCGGGGGTCCCCGCAGGACGGAGACCCCTACATTTGGTGCCCGAAGAGGGACCTGAGGCAATCGGAGAGACCTGAGGCGATCAGGTAAGTGCGGGATCGGGCTCCCTTGTCGTCGTGGGAAACGTCCTGTTCTCAGGACGTTTCTACGAATCTGAGGGCGAGGGCTCCTCGGTAACTGAGGCTGCCCGCAAAGGCGATGTCGACAAAGCTTCTCTTTCTCCTCCTTCTGCTCCCCCGGCGGATGCCCCCAACCTATCTCAGCTGCTTTGCCCACATTTACTGCTTCGGCATTGCCCCGCACCCCCTCAGCCGCCTCCATTCCCTGAGCTCCAGGCTCCCCTCCGCACCCTATAGATACAGAACCCTTTGTGGTTCTAATAGGCCGAACTTGCCCAAGGCTCCTCCTCTCCAGGCCTTTCCAGTCAATGTCAACTCCACCCAGCAGAGGCCTTTACAATGTTATCTTCAGGATCTGGATACTCTTAAAAACTTTAAAAAGGCTGTTAAGGAAAACGGCCCTAGAGGGGCATTTGCTGAACAACTGCTGGAATCTATTTCCATTGAATTAAACTGCCCTCAGGATTGGAAGGACTTAGGCCAAGCAGCTCTTTCTCCTTCCACATATCTTAAATGGAAGGGCTTTTTCTATGATGAATGTGAACAACAAGCTTAGAGAAATAAAATAAACAACGCACCCTTCTGGGGCAAGCAAGTTTTACAAGGTGAAGGCCATTTCAGTGACTCCCAAATGTAAGCCACAATCAGCACAGGTTCTTATTTTGACCAGGCCCACATGTGTGCCCTTAGGGCATGGTGCAAACTTCCCGCAGAGGGTGGATCTCAGGCTCTGCAAGGCCTTAAACAAAAGGCTGTAGAAGATCTCCCTCAGCTTATAGATAGGGTCACCAAAGTGGTTGATTCTCCCACGTGCTGAAGCAATAATCGCTACAGATAAAAAAGCCTTTTATCCTGAAACATCTTTGGAGAGCACCCCCAATCTTAAGGGCCACTGTTCCTTACAACAAATATACCCTTGCTGGTGACTTTAAAGAGTGTCCTATTAAATTACAATGGACAACTGACACTCATATGGGTTGAACAGTGGCCTATAAGCCAGGCTAAATTGTCACATTTAAAGGAGCTAATTGATGAACAGCTCAACTCAGGTCATATAGAACTTTCGTGAGTCCTTACAGTACTCACACATTTGTAATCCAAAAGAAAATTTCAGGTAAATATAGGTTATTACAAGATTTAAGAGCTATTAATGCTACCTTGAAAAAATTGGGTTCTACTCAGCCCAGTCTTCCCTGAGCTACTGCTATTCTGGAAGGCTTTATGATAAAAATCCTGGACTTAAAGGATTGCTTTTTTAGTATTCCTCTACATGAAAAAGATAAGAAAATATTTGCCTTTACTGTTCCTTCTATTAGAGACTGTCAAAGATGTGCTCCCCTTCTGCCTTTGGGCCCATTACGACCTGCAGGGGTAAATCCAAGAGGACTTAAGTCCAATGCTTTATGGCAAATAGATGTTACTCATCATGTTCCTTTTGGTAAATTAAAATAGGTCCGTGTCACCATAGACACCTATTCTGGTTTCCTGGTAGCCTCTGCAGCTTCTGGAGAGTGTACTAAACATGCAATATCTCATCTTCTAAAATGTTTTATGATTATGGGTATCCCACTGTCTATCAAAACTGATAATGGCCCTGCATATAGCAGCAAAGGATTTCAAAGGTTTTGCTCCACTTGGAATATTAAACATTTCACTGGGATACCCTACAACCCACAAGCTCAAGGTACAGTAGAGCGCTGCCATAGAGACTTAAAGTCCCTGTTACTAAAACAGAGGGGGGATATGCCTCCCCCCATGATGCCTTACACAAGGCTCTTTATATGCTCAATTTTCTTACTTTCCCTAAAGATTCCTCAGAAATGCCTGCCCATAAGCATTGGGCCCCATTAAGTGGACCTTCTGTGCTGCCTTTAGTGGCCTGAAAAGATGTCATATCCAGTTCTTGGAAAGGGCCAGGTACATTGTTAACTTCCAGGAGAGGTTTTGCTTGTGTATTTCCCCAGGATGAACCGCAGCCAATCTGGGTCCCCGCCTGGCTCGTCTGTCCCTGGCTCTCCACAACCACCCACCGAACACGTGAAGCGACTGACACTGGAGGAACAACAGAGACTTCCACCACACGAGAGAGCGCTACTCAAAGGAAAACAACGTAAGGCCACGTGGGGTGATCTCAAGGGCCCCAGGGAGCAGGCCGTGAGACTCGCTCCTACTTCAGGACCCGTGTCTGGCCCAGTGATGGCTGCTCTTCTTTGTGCAGCTTTAACAGCCGACAGTAAAGCCAGACAGTGAAATAAAAGGTCTAAGACTGTCCCATGGCAGAGATGTATAAGTGAAAAGACTGTCTGGACTAATGTAACTGGGACTTCTTGATATATCTTGGACTGGTCAAATCCAATGGACATATCCTCTTATACTTCCTCCCCCGATTCCCTGTCCAGTGTTGCAGAACATGCGCTGTCAATGGGAATGTGATGATCTGATTCTGGACAGAGACAATTGTATATTTGAAAATTGGGAGTGGCTACGGATGAGATAGAGCCTCGTCCTACAAATAGGCTTGCAAAACAAAATGTCACTGCTTGTGTTGACACCCCCCTATGTATTGTTGGTAGTCCTGCCGATATTCTTAAGCAGTTAAAATATGTTTCCCTCCTGGCCATATTTTTCCTACATGTTGTATGGGTTAATTGTACTGGGAAAAATGTTATTGATTATGTTTGATTTTTCCTTGCATTATTCACCATGGAATGGAAGGTTTACAAACTATGGTTGCTAACATCATGGTCTTAAGCTATGTGGCAACCTCCCCCCCCCCCCCCCCCCCCCCCACCGCCCCGGTTTTGGTGTATAATCAGGCTGGTAGTTAGAGACGGGTAAGATTTCTCTACAGTCAGGACAACCTAAGACAGGATACACGCCATGTTGCATGTAGTCCAGCGACAGGTAAGGCCTAGCTGTGAGGGGAATGACCTAAGGCAGGCACAGTCTCGCACCGAGAAAGCTTTGCTTTAAAAAAATAAAAAAACGGGGAGATGTTGGGGTCTTCAGGGCCCGAGAGCCTCACCATCGCTGACCTTGGCCGAGTTCCTTCCTTCCCACCAACAAATGTTACTGCTTGTAAGTTAAGCCAGGTGTTTTGTTTAAGCTCCTAGAACTGCTCCTTATCACATCCTCCTTCCCCTACTTCCTCCCTTCCCCTGGGCGACCCTACGCTGGTTGAGACCTTGCTGACTGGCCCAAGGTAACTACCTCAGTCTATTTAAGCCCCTGTACTCCCTATGGCGTTCGCTGAAAGGACTCCCAGAGTGTGTTACTATGTCGTTTGACCCCTCTTCAACTGTTCTGGGGGTCCCCGCGGGACGGAGACCCCTACACCCTAACACCCAGGCATGGTGGGGCAGGGCTGTAATCCTAGCACCCTAGTAGGCTAAGGCGGGAAGATCACACATTCAAGCCCAGCCTGAGTAATATAGTAGTAATGTAGCTAGACTTTGTCTCAAAGAAGAAGAAACAGGAGATGCAGCTCAGTGCAAAGGCCCTGAGGTTTCATCTCCACTGCTGTGCCAGAGACAAAAGGAAAAAGAAAAGAAATCCCATTGGCCTGGGACAGTGGCACAGGCCTCGGTCCCAGCCTTCTGCAGGGTTAGGCTGGGTCTCCGGTAAAGCCTGGCCTAGGCAACGTGGTGATTGTCAAGATTCTGTCTCAAAATCAAAAATTAAAAATGGTCTGGGATGTAGCTCAGTGTGAGGCCCCTGGGCTCGAGCCCTAGTACTGGAGAGAGAGAGAGAGAGAGAGAGAGAGAGAGAGAGAGAGAGAGAGAGAGAGAGAGGAGAAAGTTACCTAACATTTCAAGTAACACAAGACACCGTTACATTGTTCTTTTTATCTTTTTATCTTTCTTAATATTCTCTGTGAGGCAAGCAGTCACCCCACATATGGAGGAGGAGACACAATTTTCTGACATTAATTTCTTATTATGTCACTTAAGGTCAAATGTCACAGAAAATTATATTGAACTCTTGACCAAAGTATCTATTTTTTTCCAGTGGAATATTGGCTCAAATAAAAAAATAACATCAAGGAAAAATTATTTCTTGGCAGGAAAAAAAATGTCTTCTTGAAATTCTTGTGTGTTTTGATTTTTTCCTTCAAGGCTGGAAGCCAGTCTCAAGTCCCGGCGGTCCCACTTCCAGGTTTCCAATCCGGATGGCTGAGTACAGACGGGGTGCCAGAAATGGTGTGGGGACATAACACACCCCCGTGTGTGCGGGTGTATGCGTGCACACACACACACACACACACACCTACATGCATGCACACACAGGTGCAGGGCATGGTCTCCTTGGTTCTTTCTCCTCCAGAATATTTTAATTTTTGTTGTTGTTTGAAAAAGGGTCTCTTTAAGTCACTAAGTTGCCCAGGCTGGGCTGGAATTTGTGATCCTCCTGCCTCAGCCTCCCAAGGTTCTAGGACTACAGGCCTGTGCCGCCATGCCCAGCTTGGGTTTGCTTGCCGCCTCTCTCTCTTTCTCTCTCTCTCTTTCTCTCCCCTTCTTTCTGTGATGTGAAGTGTCAAACCTGTGGTGCCACACATACGAGATGAGTGCTCTACCAGTGATCTGCAGTCCCAGCCCAGGGCCTTTGCACTGGCTACATCCTCAGCCCCTTTTATTTTAGGACAGGGTGCTCCTACTTTTCTGGGCTCACACTTGCCATCCTCCTGCCTCAGCTTCCTAGATTGCTGGGTTCACAGGCCTGCAATGTTACGCCACCCCACGCCACCCTGCATAATAATGTGCTTTTTTTTCTTTTCCCATGATACCAGGGACTGAACACAGGACTTTTTCTCTGGGATATGTCTCTGGTCCATCTTTCTTTCTTTTTGAGGCAGGGTCTCGCTCTGTAGCGCAGGCTGGTCCTGAACTCACTGTGGAGCCCAGGCTTGCCTTGGACTCTCAGCAATCTTCTTGCCTCAGCCTTCCACATGCTGGGATTACAGGCGTACACTACCACACACCTGGTTTATGTGGAAGTGGGGAATTGAACTCAGGGCCTTGGACTTGCAAGGCAAGTGCTTTAACTGCTGTGCCATTCCTCCAGCCCCTTAACCTTTGTTTTCTTAAAGAAAGAAAAATAACGTGTAGATTTAAAGATTCCACAGGGGAATATGGCCTGCCATTTAAAAAACAACTGCACAGCCTAGCCCAGTGGCACGGGCTTGTAATCTCAGCACTTTGGGAGGCCGAGGCAGGAGGATCACCAGTTTAAACCCAGCCTAGACAATTTAGCAACTTAGCACCGCCTTGTCTCAAAATCAAAAAAACACACAAAACACCCAGAAGTGACAACACTAGGGCTTTTTGTTTTTTAGCTGTAATCTTTTTTCTCTTTGAGACAGGGTCTCATCTGTCATCCCGGCTGGTCCTCAGCTCACTGTGTCGCCGGGCTGGCCACCCAGGTGCAGCCATCCTCCCGCCTCAGACTCCTGGGAGCCTGGAAGACAGGTGCAGGCCACCACACCCAGGTTACCTGGTGCTGAGGAATCCACCCCAGGGCCTTGGGCTTGCTGGGGGTGTGCTGTAGCCACTGGACTATGTCCCCAGCCCCTGTAGTCTAATTCTTAATTACTGCGAGCCACTCCTAACGTTTCTCCTTCGTTCCCACGGCCCCAGATGCTGAGAAGGAAATATAAAGAGAAAGGCTGGGGGTGACCAGTCCAGCCATGCAGAGGCCCAGCCGGGCACAAAGGGCCCAGATACCAGGCCGCTGCGGGTGTCCCGGGTATCCCCGGAGGCGGGGCTCTGCCTGGAGGACCGACACGTTCCGGGACAGCAAGGGGGCGGGGGGAGCGGGGGCGGGAGCGGGAATGACGCAACTTTCTCAGCGTCGTCCTGTGATTTCACAATTTGTTTTTCAATCTGTTTGGACTTCTGTAAAGGAAGACTTCCCTGTGCCGGCAGGACAGGACGGGAAGCCGAAGTATAAGGAACAAAGCCACAGAGTGAAATGTTTATTTTTTTTGTGGATCTGGGCTGGAGCCCAGGCACCTTCCCACGATGCTGCTACGTGTATCCTCAGCTCATTTATTATTTATTTATTTAGAGCAGAGTTTTGCTCTGCAGTCCAGGCTGTCTCCAGACTCACGGCAGTCCTCCTGTCTCAGCCTTCCCCCGTCTGGGGCTACAGGGGTGCGCCATTTATACAGTGCTGGGGAATTGCGCCCTGGCTGGGGGCACACTGGGCCCCTCAGCTCATTTTGGATTCTGAGCACGGTCTTGCTGACTTTGGGCTGGAATTTCCAACCTGCCTGCTTCGGCTTTCCAGAGTACTAGGACGACAGGTCTGCACCACCTGCCTGCCTGCCTGGGCTTTCCTGGTTTTTGTTGTTATTGTTAATGTTGGTGTTTTTGTTTTGTTTTGTTTTGCTTTTTTTTTGAGACAGGGTCTCAGGGTCTCGCTCTGTAGCCCAGGCTGGTCCTGAACTCACTGGTGCAGCCCAGGCTAGCCTCGGACTCAGGAAAATCCCCCTGCCTCAGCCTCCCAAGTGCTGGGATGACAGGTGTGCGCCACCACGCCCAGCTTTATGTGATGCTGGGGAATCAAACTCAGGGCATTACACTTGCAAGGCAAGCGCTTTAACTGCTGTGCCAGCCCCCACCCCTTTGGGGACAGGGTCCCACTCTGTGGTCCGGGCTGGTCCTGAACTCAGTCTGCAGCCTAGACTGGCCTCATACTCACG
The DNA here is from genome assembly GCA_004027205.1 of Ctenodactylus gundi. NCBI lineage: Eukaryota > Metazoa > Chordata > Mammalia > Rodentia > Ctenodactylidae > Ctenodactylus > Ctenodactylus gundi. Next base: position 46,433 of record PVKB01002312.1, read on the forward strand.
GCGATCCTCCAGCCTCTGCTTCCTGAGTGCTGGGATTACAAACTTGAGCACCACATCTGGCTTCTCCCAGGTACTTTTTTTTAGGCAAAAAAAGAAATCTGGCCACTGGAGCGTGCGTGTCAGGAGGCGGTGGTTGGGGAGCCAGGCGTTGCCTGGCAGCGCTGGCATCCTGGTGGCTGCTCAGGGAGGCCTGCAGTGTTTGGCTTTTGCTCCTGAACTGGAAGTTCAAGTGTGTGAAGCCGACTCAAAGCCTCAGTGCTGGAGCCAGGACGCCCGGGTCAGCCAAGAGCGAGCATTGGGTGCGCCGGCCCGGCGTTCCCGGAGTGGCACTTGCCCGGGGAGGTGCCAGGCAGCATCCGGGCCTGAGCTGGCTGCAGAGCCCACTGCGCGGGCAGGGGAGGGGCGGCTGGGCAGGAGCCAGGTAGACCCTGGTGCCCGCGGCCTGGAGGCGCGGGGTGACCAGAGGCCGCCCTCTCACAGTCCAGACCCACTTTCTCTGTTCAGCCCTTCGCACTGAGCTACATCAGCCCATTTTTAGTTTTGATTTTGAGACGGGGGTCTTGCTTCGGGCAGGCTGGGCTTGAATTTGCCAATGTATTGGGATGACGAGGCCCATCCCACCGGGCCAGCTCTTTTTTTTTCCTGGTTTCAGGTCTTGCTATCTGGTTTGAATTTGTGATCCTTCTGCCTCAGTCTCCCAGACTGTGAATTACAAGTTGTTTTGTTTTGAGACAGGGTCTCTCTAAGTCTCTAAGTTGCCCAAGCCGAGCTCAAACTTTTGGTCCACCTGCCTCAGCCTCACTGAGTGCTGGGACGCAAGGCCCACCACAGCTGGCTTCAAAATAAAAATTTAGTTGGGTGTGCTGGTGCATAACTGTAACCCTAGTATTTGGGAAGCTGAGGCAGGAGGATTGCCATGAGTTCAAGGTCACCCTGGGCTACATAGTGAGTTGGGGGCCAGCCTGAACTACAGAGTGAGACCCTATTTCAAAAAACAAAACAAAACAAAACAAAACAAACAAAAACAGTCAGCAGTGGCCAGAGCCAGGTACACTGTGCACGCCTGTGGTCTCAGCATTCTGAGAGTCTGAGGCACGCGATCACCAGTACCAGCCCAGCCTGGGCAACTTCACAACTTAGTGACACCCTGTCCCAGAATCAAAAAACGCTAAATGTAAATGGGCCGGGAATGCAGCTCAGTGCGAAGGTCCGGGGCTCCACCCTCATACTACAAAAACAAAACAAAAAGCATCACGGGAAATGTACGTCAGTGCTGGGGTCCTGGGTTGGATCCCTAGTGCTGCAAAAATAAGGCTGCTCACAGCGGGTGCTCTCGGTCCTGGCCATTCACTCGCTTCCTCCTGGCACTGTGGATGGAGCGCAAGGCCTCTGCCCCAGTGACACCTTAGCCCGTTTTTTTGTTTTGTGAGCCTAAGCTGTAACGTGGCCCAGGCTCAGTTCACATTGGTGATCCTCCGGCCTCAGCCTCCCATAGTGCTGGGCTGGCAGGCCTATGCCACCAGGCAATCTCTGCTTTTTTATAAAAGCCATTGTCTACCCATAAACCCAATAATAAACTGAATGAAATCAGAATGACACTTCCCTGTGGTTAAAATCACACATTTCTGCTTCTGTTAACAGAGAGGGTAATTACGCTGGTGTGAAAGTGACGGCCACATGAGTTTCTCACACACACACACACACTCACACACAGTGTGGTTTTCACACCTACGCCTTGCTGCCACTACAGATCAGCCTGGCGTCATGTGCCCATCCATGTTAACTGCTCAGCTCACACATCCCGGTGTCCGTGACCGTGGGCCCAAAGTGCCATGGGGATGTGGGCTTGTAACCCCAGTGCTCTGGGAGGCTGAGGCAGGAGGCTCGGGAGTCCAATCTCAGCCCGAGTAATTTAGGGAGACCCTGTCTCAAAATACAAAAACAAACACAAATGTAAAAAAGAAAAGACAAAAAGAAAAAAAGGCCCTGGGTTCAATTCCCAGTATCACCAAAATCCAAAAGCCAACAAATAGCAAAACTCACTGGGCACGGTGGCACACGCCTGTAACCCTGGTTCTCCATCTTGGCTACGAGACTGGCCTGAATCCGCACCCTGATGCCCCTGCCTCCGGGAGTGCTGAGATTTCCGGGGCGTGCTTGCTGGGCGTGGCACCCAACATCCCATCCATCACTCCCGAGGCTGCAGTAGGAGGACTGCCGGGAGTTCCAGGCCAGCCTGGGCACAGAGTGAGGCCCTGTCTCCTCAAAACGAAACAGAATTAAAAAAAAAAAAAACCCTGGCGTGGCCCCACACCCAGCCGTGCCTGGGCTCACAGAGCTGGTACCCGGGGACCGCCCGTAGGAAGGTGGGCCGACAGCGGAGCACTGGGAGGACCGAGCCACACAGCCTTGATCCTTAAGCCCCGTTCGTCCAGGTCATGAACATGGTCCTGGCCATCCTAGTTACTGTAATTAGAAAACAGTAATTCTGGGGACGATTGTGGCGTTGGTGGCTTGTGACTGTGCGTGCGTGCAGGATGTAGTTAGCTGGTGTGTGAACAGCCAGACACAGTCAACTCCCCACAGTGAAAACCTTCAGAGGAGAAGGGGCTCGAATGTCAGTATTTCAGATGGACTCCCTTTATTATGTATGCAGTGCCGGGCTCCACTCTGAGCTAAGTGCCCAGCCCTTATTTCTTTCTGACTTTGGGACAGGGTCTTGCAGGCTGGGCTCCTTCCAATGCGTGATCCTCCTGCCTCAGCCTCCCAGTGGTGGAATGATGCGGCCTGCCCCTTGCTCAGAACCAACTTGAACAGCAGCTCTGACGTCTGTGGGCAAGAGCCGGGCCCCTGAGATGCCAAGCTGACCTGCGATGGGCCCTCACCCCAGGGGCAGGGGAAGCAGGGTAAGGCTTCCCCATGGCTGGGGGAAGTCCCCACAGGGATCTCAGAAGATCTCGAGGGGACGGGATTTGAGGGTGACCCTGGCACAACCTTGAAACCCCAATGCTCTGGGAGGCTGAGGCAGGAGGATCTGAAGTTCAAGCCCAGCCCCGGCAACCTAATGTGAGTCTCTGCCTCAAAATCAAAGACAAAGCCGAGCCCGATGGCACAGACTCCTCCAGCACTGGGAGGCTGAGGCAGGAGCATTGCTGAGAGTCCACAGCCAGCATGGGCTACACAGTAAGTAGTTCAGGACCAGCCTGGGGCTGCAGAATGAGACTCTGTCTCAAAAAAATTATATATATATATATATATATATATATATATATATATATATATAGAGAGAGAGAGAGAGAGAGAGAGAGAGAGAGAGAGAGCGCTAGGGATGTAGCTCAGCAACACACACAGACACAAAGAAAAGGCCAATCTGACAGGAGGTAGCATGGAGGCAGTCGTGCACGTGGTGGGGAGCAGTAGTACACGCTGGTGAAGCTTTGCCCAGTAGCCCAACTCTCAGGGACAGGGACCCCGGGGTGCAAGACAGCAGAGGTGATGTCCTCCCCGGCCCAGGATGGCTGCTCGGCTGCACTGCTAGGTCCATCACAGCACGTGCCCTGCGTGTGGGGGGGCGGGGTAGAGATGCTGCTGCCAGGCGGAGCGCCCACCTCCTGCGGCTCCTGCCCACCGTGGGCACTCTTTGGTTTTAAGGTCCCTAGTTCTCTCAACTGTCCTATGACAACCAAAGGATTTCAAATACCCAGATGTGCTGTGCTTGTTTTCCCATTTTTGTGGCACTGGGTGCTGAGCCCAGGGACGTCACACTGAGCTATGTTCCCAGCCCATGTCTTATTTTTCATTTGGAGAGCGGCTCTTGCTGAGTTGTTAAATTGCTCAGGCTGGACTCGAACTTGCCATCCTCCTGCCTTGGCCTCCTGGACGCTGCTCCCAGAAGCCGGGGTGCACAGGTGTTTGGAATCCAGTCCCAGGGCTTCACCCAACATCGTTTTACCGCTGAGTTGGTACTATGCGTTTCCAGAGCTCTGGCTGGTCCCAAGGACTGACACCTGGTTGTCTAATCAAGTTCAATAATATCAACATGATAGAATCTTTGTTTACAAGCTGTGTGTGTGTGTGTCTGTGTGTGTGTTATTGGGATCAAGCACACAGCTTTCACACTGAGCTACCTCGCTCCTGCCCTTATTATTGTTATTTTTAAAATGCATTTCAAGACAAGTTCTAAGTTATTACGTTGCCCAGGCTGGCCTCCAATTTGTGATCCTCCTGCCTGGGCCTCCCAAGGTGCCAAGGGCAGGTGTGCCCTCGGTACTCTGCCACGACGGACCTGGTGGGATGATGGGAAGGTCTCCTGGGGGCGGGAGGAAAGGGAAACTTTTTAAGGATCTCCAGATTATAGGGAACAAAACAGCTTCGACAAGCTAAGTAAGTAAATTAAATTTACCTGGAGCCTGTGGCGCAGGTCTGCCATCTCGGCACCGGGAGCCCCGGCAGGAGGACGGTAAGTTGGAGCCTAGCCCGGGCAGCGTGGCGACTTCCCAAGCACTTGTCTCCAAGTCAGAAATAAAAACGGACTGGGGGTGCAGGTTAGTGTGTAGGCACTGGGCTGGATCGCCTGTACCACAAGCACACATACTTCCAACTGGATAAACTAACAAAATCAGGCATGTTTTGAAACAAAAAATTATGCATTATCTTTCGCTAAAATTTAAAATATTTTACTCAGGTAACATTTCACTTTTCGGGAGAGGGATTGAGGATTGAACCCCATACCTTAGCGCTGAGCTACATCCCCAGCACTTTTGAGACAGGGTCTCATTGGGTTGTGAATTCACCCAGGCTGGGCTTGAGCTAGGGATTCTCCTGCCTCAGCCTCCCAGAGTGCTGGAGCATTTTAATAGCGGCTAGCTGGTCACGTCGGGCTCGGAGCACAGCGGGCTCCCCGGTCCGTTTCCGGTGCACTCGGCGCCCTTGGCTCCTCGGGCTTTCACCGTCTCACACAAGTCGCGTTCCCTCGCCGTCTGGGGCCTCCCCGCCCGCGCAGTCGCCGGGAACCACCCGTCCCCGAGTCCGGCCGCCGGGACGGCGGGGGCGGCTCCCCCAGACGCACACCCGCAAGAGCCGGCCCGGGGCTCGGGTCCCCGGCGCCACCCCAGCTTTAGCGGGGCCGGGCTGCGCGCCCGCGGTGGCCCGTCTCGGACGACGGCTGCGAGCGCACGGCCGGCGGGCGGCACGGGGACGCGGCAGCCCACACGGCTCGCCGGTCTCAAAACTTAAAACGACCCGCGGGGACTCCCCGCCAGGAAGAATAAAATTCAGATAAAATAAACCAAACAGCGAACAGGCGCAGCGGCAGGGCGAGAAGGCGTCAGGTCCGCGGAAACGCAGCGGGGGGCGGCGGGCGCCGTGGCGGCTCGGCCGTGCGTGCGTGCGTGCGTGCGTGCGGCTCGCGGGGCGGGGCGGGGCTCGGGAAGCGCCCGGCGCACGTAGCCGGCTCGGCGCAGACCGACTGCGCACGCGCCTCCCGCCGCGCCCGTGCCCCGCGGCTCGGCTGCTTTGCAAGCTTTGGGGTTTTCTTTCGGGGTCCTGGGAACCCGATCCAGGACCTCCGCGCTGAGCCACGCCCCCCGCAGACGCGCACACACTTTTTAAACGTTTTATCTTGAGACAGGACCCCACTGAGGTGTCGGTTGCCCGGGCCGGGGTCCTCCTGCCGCAGCCCCCCGACTGTCCCCCGTGCCGGGCGTGAGCCGAGGCCCGCGCGCGCAGCTACATCGCTGGACCTTTTTAGTTTTTGAAACAAGCCTCACCAAGCCGTTCAGTTGCCCATGCTGGGCTGCGACTGGCGGTCTCCCTGCCTCAGCTTCCCAGGTGTGAGGATGCGAGCCCCGCTCTGCTGTTACATTCGGAGCAGGACCCTGCCTCGCTGGCTTTCCTTGCTTTTAAGAGCTCAGTGGGACATTCGGGTTCAGTGGGGCCTCGTGGCACAGGCCTGCGGCGCCAGCACCGCGGGAGACTGAGGCAGGAGGATCACAATTCTGAGGACTGGCTTGGCGCTCAGCCTAAATTCTATAGGTTCAGTTCTCTGGCTCTCTCTGTCTCTGTCTCTGTCTCGCTCTCTCTTCAGGCCACCTCTCCCGCATGCCACGCCGGGTGCCCAGCTCTCGTCTGCTTTGCGTCCTTCCTTCGCTGCCCACGTTTATCTGTCCGGTGCGTCTGATAACTAATCTGGCCCGGGGCCGCTGTCTCCGTGACGCAGGAACAGAAAAGTGGGGCCCGCGCTATCTGCCGGTTCCTGTGACGTCCTGCCCCGGCTCAAGTGCCGGCGTGCCTGGCAAGGGCCAGGGGTGGGTCTCAGTCCGCTGAGATCTGCTCTGGTGTGGACGGCCTCAGCGTCGCCCCCCCCCCCCCCCCCCCCCCCCCCCCCCCCCCCCCCACCTTGTGAGGCTGAGACAGGAGGATTGCAAGTTTCAGCCCAACCCAGGCCACTTAGCAAGACCCTGTCTCAAACGAATACAAAAAGCTGGGGATGTAGCCCACCCAGCGCGAAGGCCCTGGAGCCTGTACGTGGGTAACTGAGAAACCACCTGCCTATGGCCTGAGGACGACTGATTTTCTGCTCTGTCACTTTCTTTGGTGGTAACTGGTAATGGGGACTGAGTTTCACACTGAGCTACATCCTCAACCTATTTTTTTCATCTGTATTTTCCATAAATTATTTACTCACATTTCACTAATTACTAACATTTTTCTAGGTTTGGTTTATTATTTTATCTACCTAGCCATCCATAAATTCATGAATACATATTTTTAAAGACTTTATACCAATTCCTCAGGTTGAAGATAGTTATGTTTTCCAAACTAAAACATTATTAAAAATAATAATTATGGGGGAAGTTTCACAGATTTTATGAGACCATTGGTACTGCTTTAGTAGGATGCCAGTCAAATGATTCAAATGCCAATCTGTTTTTTTTTTTTTTTTGTTACACTTTCTCTTTAGATGTTTCCTTTCCTCCATGTTCTTTGGTGCTGCTTGTCTCTGTCAAAGATTCCTTCAAGTATTTTCTGCAAGGCGGGGCTAGTGGTCAGAAATTTCTTTAGGTATTCTTGGTCAGTTCTTCAATTTTCAGGCATAATTTTGCGGATACAACAATCTGGGTTGACACTTGCTGTCTTGAAAAATTTTGCTCCAGGCTCTCCTGGCTTTCAAAGTTTGCATTGAGAAATCTGCAGTAATCTGAATGGGTTTGCCTTGGCAGGAGGATTGCCACAAAATGTAGGTCATCTTGGGCTGCATGTTGAGTTCAGGGCCAGCGTGGCCTATAGAGTGAGACTGTCTCCCAAAACAAAGAGAAATGTGCAAATGTCCATGCCCAATTAGAAAGTCAAGCAAGTATCTATTGTTTTCTAGTCTGAAATATTAATATATATTTGAAATAACTAAGTATGCCATTATAGCTCTTGCTTTATGTGTAATATACTTTTGTGATATAGACTTAAGTGCATTTAATATACCTAGCTAATATGCGGTGCTGGAGGATTGAGCCAGGGCCTTTAACACAGTAGTCAAATGCTCCAGCTACTGGGATACACTCCCGGCCGTTTCATTTGAATAATATTTTGTTCGAAAGGACAATCCAGGGCCTGCTGTGGCAGTGTACACCATAATCCTAGCTGAGAGGCTGAGGCAGGAGAGTCACAGATTTAAACCCAGCATGGGTAACTTAACAATTTAACAAGATCCCATCTCAAGAAATGAAAGAGGGCCAGCGATGTAACTCAGTGCAAAGGCCCTGGGTTCAATCCCTGGGACCAAGAGGAAAAGTAGAGGAAAGAAAAGAGAATGATTTTCTCTCACTAGAAGGGGAAGACAAGTGCCCAGGGTCATTACTGCTCATGACCCCAGTGGCTTCTGGTGAAGCTCCCGCTGTAGCGTGGGGTCCCCTCTGCCCTAGCACTGGGAGAGGCTGCCCCCACATAAACCCTGTTAAACTCGGACCCGGTGGAGGCAACAGGTGCTTCAGAAAGCGGCCAAGGAGACAGCACCCTTCAGGACGGTGCCAGTGGAAAAAAGTGACCCGGCGTCCAGATCTGGGGCTCGACACAGTGCAAATCTAGTGCCCAGCTGTCGTCTCTCAGAGCTGTCACTCAGCGTGTTTTAATTTCCCCGTTTTGATTTAATCTTTTCTAAATACAGCAGCAGGCAAATACAGAACAAGATAAGCAGCGGCTGGGCGCGGGCCGGCGGGGCACCGGGTGCCATGTCCACCTTCACCCCGGCGGGAGCCCCGACCGCTTGGTGGGGCAGACCTGCTCACGGGCACTCACTGTCCTCACCTGCCAGCCGGCTGCCCGGCTCACCTGGTCGCTTTTAGGTTGTGAGGTGCCCGCTGGGCCACGTCCTTTCACTGCCACTGCTGTGTGTGTGTGTGGTACTGAGGTTCTCGGCCGGGGCTTTCACGGCGATTCTCCCGCCTCTGCTCCCTAAGGCTGGGAGCGTAGGTGGGCATCACCACCTATGTGGTGCTGGGAGCTGTGGACGAGGCCTGCGTCCCCAGCATTCTGGGGGCTGAGGGAGGAGGAGTGTCCCTTCCAATTCACCCAGGGAGATTCGGTGACACAGTGAGATACTGTCTGAGTGGGACCTGGTGGGTCAGGCCTCTCAGCTCAGCACTTTGGGGCGTAGTGGCAGGAAGATTGCCAGTTCAAGCCCAGCCTGGGAAGTGCAGAGTTTTAGCAAGATCTTGCCTCACAAAAGTGAAAAACAAAAAGGTCCGGGGATATAGCTCCGTGGGAAGGCCCTGGGTCCGATCCCCAGAACCCCTCACCTCCCCCCAAAAAGAAAAAAGCAACTTCTTACTGTACATAATAAAACGGTCCAGTCCAACCCTTTCAAGGAGTGAAAGTCTGCCCTCGTCCTGTGACACAGACCTGTGACCTGGTCCACGTTGTTGTGAGTTAGGTCGCATCAGCTCTAAGGGAAAAAGAAGACACGATCTCTACCTTCAATAGCTTTCATCTAGCCAGGTGTGGTGACACCCACCTGTAATTCCAGTACTTGGGAGGCTGAGGCAGGAGGACTACTGTGAGCCAAACTGGGCTCCATAGTGAGTTCAGGACCAGCCTGAACTAGGTGAGACCTTGTCTAATAGTAGTAATAATAATAATAATAATAATGAATTTTATCTCTAAAATATGAAACCCACCTAATGCCCATAAATTTACAAAGAAATTACATTGAAATGTGTGGATGGTTGAACAGAAGCAGGGGAAAGAGGCAGGTGAATGGATGAACCTGGGGCGTGAGCCTCCCCACCGTGGGCCACTGTGGCCTGGTGGCCAACCAGCTGTCCTCAGCTCCCCTGCCACAGGCTGGCAGTAACGCCCAGCCTGCAGCAGCTGGGCAGTCTCAGAGGCCTCGGAGGGAGGCCAGGGTTGGCATTCAGCTCCCCCGCGCTCGTGACTGACAGCCTGAAATGGAGATCTGTACCGTCAGAAAGAACTGGAAGGCCGAGCAGGGGCAGTCGTGTCCTGGGCTCCACAGGTGAGGACCTGCTGAGCGTGGCCTGGGTTTTTCCACCGGCTGAAGGAAGTCCTGACCAGCCTCTGTGTCCTTCCAAGAGCCAGAAGTGGCAGGGAACAGCTCCACCACCTCAGGACGCACAGGGAGAGCTTGGCTCCCCTGAGATGACCCTGTCCAGACAGGAACAGAGTTTAGACAAGAAATGCACCTTAAATGTATCTTCTTTTGTCCTGGTGTAGTTCAGCACAGGTCTGTAGGTGTGCTGCTAGCCCGCTGTGAGTCTGTCTGTCTTTCTCCCGGGTACTGGGGTCAAGCCCAGGACCTTCATGCTGCACTTCCCCCAGCCCATTTTCTTCATTTTAATTTTCAGACAGGTGCCTGCTAAGTGGCCAAGTGGCCCAGGGTTGGCTCATACTTGGCTGTCCTCCTGCCTCAGCCTCCCTGAGCAGTAGGATTGCATGTTGGTGCCACCAGGCTGAAATTAAGTTAAATTAAATTCTATTTCCTGAGACAGGGTCTCTCTCTGCAGCCCAGGCTGGTCCTGGGTGCACTGTGGAGCCCAGGCTGGCCTGTCACTGGGTGCCACCCTCCTGCCTTAGCCTCCCGAGCACTGGGATGACAGGTGTACACCATCATGCCCAACAAGAAAAAGTTTTAAAATCATGCCTGTACTTACCATGTAGAAACAACCTGCCTTGTCCTGACTCTCTGGACAATACTGTATGATAGCTGCTTCCATGGTGTTCCATTTTAATAGATACGGTAAGTTGTCGAGGGAGGAGTGACGTATATGAGGTCTGATCAAACCATGAGGAAGGGGCCGGAGGAACGGCTCAGCAGTTAAAGTGCCTGCCTAGCAAGTGCTAAACCAAGCACTAAGTATCCGAGTTCGATTCCCCAGCACCACATACGCCGGGCGTGGTGGTGCACGCCTGTAATCCCAGCACTCAGGAGGCTGAGACAGGAGGATTGCTGTGAGTCCAAGGCCAGCCTGGGCTCCATAGTGAGCCCAGGACCAGCCTGGGCTACAGAGCAAGACCCTGTCTAAAAAAAAAAGGATACATGTGAATGTGTGTGTGAATGTGTATGTGTATGTGCATGCACGTGTGTATTTGTGCATATGTGTTTGTGTGCATGTGTGTGAGCCTGCACTGGGAGCCAGTCTCTCTCTGGTGCCCGATGTAACTGCCGTTCCCTCAGTCCCTTTCCGGTTCCTCTTTGGCACCGTCTCTGGGACAGTTTGCTCTATAGAAGCTGGCCCAGAGATGCAAGCCAGTGACCTGAGCACCCTGGGAGGCCGAGGGAGGCTGAGGCAGGAGAACTGCCAGTTCTAGCCCCGCCTGGGCGGCTTAGTGACTCAGCAATACCCTGTATCAAAATCAAAAATAAAAATGGGTTAGAAACACAGCTCAGTGTGAAGGCCAGGGGCTCGATCACCAGAACCATGAAAAAAAAATTGAGGAAATAGAAATGAACAGGGACAAATAGCATTTCTAAGACAAACTCCCCCGTGGCCCATCGGAGCCGTCCAAGCGCGGCTGGCCGTAGTGGTCTCTGGGGGCAAAGTATCTCCCCGAGGTCAGGAGAGTTCAAAGAACACAGTAAACTCTGTGGAGCGTGCCAGCGACTTTGTCCAAGTTGTTTGTGCGTATGTGCGCGGAGACATGGGCTTGGCTGGCCGCTCTGCCTCCAGATGGCCGCAGGACACAGCCAGAAGCGACCGCGGCACATCCTGACACAGCTTAGGAGTCGAGTCAGGAAGCCCAGTCCTTGTTTGCTTGGGAGAAGGAGCTTGTCAGAAACGCCCAGGCTGATGGGGACGTCCTACCCAGCTACTTCTTCTGTCCGTTTTGCTTCCCTGAAATTGATTCACGCTTAGGGAAGGACACTTTAAATGTTGAAGGGCTGGGTGGGGCGGCACCCCCGGCCCGGCAGGGGGGTCCCAAGCCTGTGCCCAGCCCAGCCACTTTGGAGAACGTAGTCAGACCCTGCCTCAGAGTTAAAAGAGCTGAGGCTGTGGCTGAGTGTAAGTCTCTGAGCTCACACCCCAGGGTCACCGAAGCAAAAGAAACCGGAACACAAGGCCATGAGCCACCACCACCTCGAACCCAGCCCCAACCCAGTGGGGATTCCTCCACTCCCAGAGCCACATCACGAGTGTCCCGGGCCCCCCAGTGCAGCTCGACTAGAGTGCGACTGGGTGTGACAGCCAAGTGGATCACCCCCAGCACTCTGGGAGGTCGAGGCAGGAGGCAGGACAGGGCAATTTAGTGACCAAATGGGCCCGTGTCTCAAAATTAGAAATAATAATTTTTTTAAAAGGCCAGGGTGGCAGTCAGTGTGTAGGCTGCAGGCTCGGCCTCCAGCATCGCAATCATAATGCTAACAGTAATAATAATAATAATAATAATAATAATAATAATAATAATAACAGCATCCTCACTGTGGCCAAGCAGCTTTGCCTGATTGGGACCCCCACCCCCCTTTATTTTAATGTCATGGTCCCCTTCTGCCCTGTGACACTGAGCTCCTCGCGTGCTCTCCCACGCAGCTGGGTCCTGGCGCACCCCCCACCCCCACACACACACACACGTCTGGACCTCCCCGGGCCGCGCAGGTGGGTGGTGCTCTGGGACACCCTTGACTCCCACCCTTGGCCACAGGCTGGCGGGACGTGCGTGCCACCTGGGCACAGGAAGAGTGGTGAGCCAGTGAGGCAGAGCTGGGATGTGTCGCAAGGGCGTTGGTCACCGTCAGAAAGTTTCCAGGGAGGACGAACTCCGCCGGAACCTGAACCTGTGAGATTCCGGATGGCGAAGGAGAAGCTGGGCTCACGGGGGAGGAGGTGCTGGTTCTATAGAAGACGGAAAAGGAGATTAAGGTCTAACCTGAGAGCGAAACCTGGGACCGAGATCCTTCTGCCTCAGCCTCCCGGAGCGCTGAGATGACAGGTCTGCACGGCCGATCCTGGCCAGGTAGAGTCATTTTCTCGGGAAGCAGCAGCCTAGTGAGCCAAGTTTCTTCTGCCTTTACCGCTGCTTTCCGTCACCAGCATTGCCACCCGAGCCCCACCTCCGGGGAGATCAGCGGGCCGCGTGAGATTGAACAGGAGCCAGAAGCCGACTGTGGGCCGCGCAGCCAGGACCTGGGCTGGGTGGGAGCGCGGAGGTCAGAGCATTTGTCGCATGTGAAAGCCCTGGCTCCATTCCCCAGCACCACATAAAAGTTAGCCAGACCCTGGAGAGAGAGAGAGAGAGAGAGAGAGAGAGAGAGAGAGAGAGACAGACAGACAGACAGACAGACACACACACACACACACACACACACACACACACACAGAATCTACTATCCGACAACCTGGGGTGGAGCTGAGGTGGCAGCGCTAGAGCCGGGGAAGAGCTGTGGATACAAATTAACATATAGTGAATTGTACAGTTATCTCAGCATATATTAGAGGGTAAGCGTAATAAAGTGCATACTCCATATAATGTCCTTGAATCATTTCGGTAGCACTGTGCCCACCTTGTCCATGGGAAACCTCGCACAAAACCAGTCATAGCTGCCAATAAGGCTGGTGACCACTGCCCTAAGGCTGGGCCCACTGCCCTACGGGCTTGACAATAGAGAAGTCACCCATGAGTTTTGCCAGGAAATATGAGAAATTGGGATCAGGAAACAGCTGGGGACTGGGAACAGTCCGGACAGAGGGGGCACTCAGGAGTTTAACACCATTTGCTCTCCTTCATTTTCCTCCTTTATTTTGGGGGGCCTTCACACTGATCTTCACCCTAGTCTTTTTTTTTTTTTTTTTGAGACAGGGTCTCGCTCTGTAGTCCAGGCTGGTCCTGAACTCACTATGGAGCCCAGGCTAGACTCAAACTCACAGCGTCCTCCTGGTTCAGCCTCCCGAGTGCTGGGATGATAGGTGTGTGCCACCACGCCAGCTTACGTGTGCTGAGGATCGAACCCAGGGCCTGGCGCTTGCTCTAACTGCTGTGCTATTCCGCCAGTCTCTGGCCTGTTTCGTATTTTTGATTTTGAGATAATGTCTCACTAAGTTAGGCTGGGCTCAAACTTGTGATCCTCCTGCCTCAGCCACCCTGAGCACTTGGATAACAGGCCTGTGACAGCTGGCCCAGCTAAGGACCAGCTTCTGCGGAGCCTGGCGGGGCAGGAGGTGAGGTCAGGGGGACCCAGTGGCCAGAGGGCTGGAAGAAACCCCACTTAGCTCCCACGTGCATCTTGGGTTTGCTACTCTGTTGTTCTTGTCTTTCCTGGCCTGACCTTTTGCCTTCGCCTGCACATTGGCTGAGCTGACACAATCCCTGCCCAAGGGAAGCCGGGGTAAACACCTGTGATCCACCGGCCGGATCCCGGAGCAGGAGAGTCCGGACGCGGCGTGGCCAAGTGACACTGCGGCCTGGGCATCTGTCAACAGCTGTGCACCCTCCTGGGATGCCCGCCTGAAGGGTCCCAGCTGCAGCCCGCCTCCTCGATCCCTTAGACTACGGCATGGTGGTGGGCATGGAGTCCTGGGGCCCGCCCGGGGACCGGAGGGTAACAGTTGCTCCCAGCAACTACATCTGCACCTTATCCTAGGCGGTTCCCAAGGGGTTTTGCCTGGGCTGTGGCTGCAGACCTGGAATCTCAGCTCTGGGGGAGGCCCCGGAAGGAGGATAGTAAATTGATCCCAGCATAAGCAATTTAGTAGCTTAGCGAGACCCTGCCTCAAAATCAACAACAAAAATTGGCCCATGTGAAGGTCCTGGGCTCCATTTTAACACCACTCTTGGTTTTTTTCCTGGGTATAATGATACAGGCCTGTAATCCCAGTCTATGGGAGGCTGAGGCGGGAGTATCACAAGTTCCAGGGCAGCGTAGGCCACAGACTGACTTTGTGAGGCACTGTCTCCAAGTAAAAAATAAAACTCAAGAACCAGGTTCCAGGCCACGTAGCCCTGGAATCCCCCGACATCCAGGCCCGCAGAGCCCCAGATGAAGACTGGCCAGCGTGTTTGGAGCAGAGCTGTGTCTCGGCAGGCTCAGGCCTGACCACCCAGCGCTCCGTTTCCCCTCTCGGTCTTGGTGTCAAGGCTGTTGCGCCAGCTCCCTCTGTGAGGAGCGGGGCTGGGCTTCAGGGACAGGTGGCTGTTTTAATCAAGGTTGTCCAGGGAGGCAGAACTGACAGGTGTCTGCAGAAGAGGGATGGGTTGGGGGTGGGGGGATGAACGAGGTAGGGAATTGACTCTTTCGTTTATTCACTCACTTACATATTTACTGTTCTTGACACAAGGACTCACTCTGCAGTCCAGGGTGGTCTTGAACTCACTATGTAGGCCAGACTGACCTCAAATTTACATGAGTCCTCCTGCCTCAGCCTCCCAAGTGCTTGGATTACAGGCGTGTATCACCATGCCCAGCTCCTTTTGACACAGTGCTGGGGAATCGAACCCAGGGCCTTGCGCACACCGGGCAAGCGCTTTACTCACGAAGCTGCGCCCCCAGCCCTTTCAGATTTCAGAGACAGGGTCCCCCCTGGGTTGCGCAGGCTGCCCTCAAGCTGAGATCCCCTGGTCTCGCTCTTCTGAAGTGCTGGAACTACAGGCCTACGCCTCCGTGCCAGCCCAAACTTAGTTTACCCCAGCGCAGACTCACAGAACCATCGAGATATTGCTTAAATCCACTCTGCTTGGGGTGTGACCTTATGTGAGTGAAATGTGGATGATTCTGCGCTGTGTGTGCAGCCCAGTTTCTTGGTACTGGGGATGGAGACTAAAGCCTTCTCTCTGAGCTGCATCTCCAGCCCAATTCTTTCTTTTCCTTTCCTTTTCCTTTTTTTTTTCTTTTCTGTTTTTTTTTTTTTTGGTTTTGTTTGTTTGTTTGTTTGTTTGTTTTTGAGGCAGAGTTTTGCTCTGTACTCCAGGCTGGTCCTGAACTCACTATGTAGCCTGGGCTGGTCTCAAAGTCACGTCAATCCTCCTGCCTCCGTCTCCTGAGTGTGGGGATCTCAGGGGTGTACCACTGCTCCAAGCTAATCTTTTTGTGGTGCTGGGGGATTGAACCCAGGACCTTCTGACCACTGAGATGTGATGCGGCCAGCCTATTCTTGCTGCGTAAGAGGTAAGTTCATCAGAGACGAAGATCTTCTCGTCCACCGCCACACAGCTACGGGGTGAGACACCTGCTGAACCCTAAAGAACCCAAGATCCAGCCAGAGACACAGGCTTTTTACTTGGCTAATGAAGCCATCTGTCTCAGTGGGAATCATCAGAGAAGCATTTTATGTGATACGCTGTCATACAGGTCTGTAATCTTAGCATGTGAGGAGGCCAAGGCAGGAAGATGGCAAGTTCAAGCCCAGCCCGGGCAGTTTAGTGACTAAGACCCTGTCTCAGAATCAAAACAAAAAATGATCAGGGGATGCGGCTCAGCGCAAAGGTCGTGTGGGTTCGATCCTCATACCACCCAGCCAAAAAAAGCGAGGAAAGCATTTTAAAAATCCCTGTCATTTTGTTTTTAAAGGAAGCCTGGTCAGCTGACCAACATGTCTGCCCGCGGCCTGGCCGTCCTGAGCAGGTGCAGGTGTGTTTTAAGAGCAGCAGGGCCACATTCCAGTCGTGAGATCTCTAGCTGATACTCCTGTTTTCCCAGAGCTGTACAGAAAAGGCTGTTTGATGAAACTTTGGGTGGGAGAGCTGGACAATGTATCCCCCAAATCAGGACACTTTGTTAATAATTAATGTGGAGCAACAGATACACACCAGAATTTCCCTGGGCAGACGAGGGTGTGGTATCATCCTAGATGAAGGCGTGCATTTTTTCTTTTTTAAGTGGTAACGTGATAACCCTCAGAGCTACGCCCCCAGCCCCTTTATTATTATTATTATTATTATTATTATTATTATTATTATTATTAACTTTAGGATAAGGCCTGAGTTGCTAAGTTGCCCGGGCAGAATTGAAACTTACCATCCTCCTGCCTCTGCCTCCCAGAGTGCTGGGATGAAAGAGAGGTGTGGTCTCAGCTAGAGAAGTGGGCAAGAATTCTGATAAGCAAGGGGAGGGTGGCCGCATCCTGTCTTTCCAAGTATGTGTCTCAAATAGCAAACGAGTTCCCGGGTGAGGGAGCTTGCCTAGCACGCGCTGGGCCCCGAGTTCAATTCCCAGCACCACATGAAAATTAGCTGGGCGCAATGATGCACACCTGTAATCCCAGGACTCAGGAGGCTGAGGCAGGAGGATTGCCATGACTTCAAGGCCAGCCTGGGCTCATTCAGGACCAGCCTGGACTGTGGAGCAAGACCATCTCTCAAACAACCAACCGATCCGAAGTAACACAGCCAGTTCTATGACTGGATTTCGCCCAAGCATATCAAACATCTAGAAGTTACACACAAAGACATTATCCATCTAGTAGGGCCTGGATGCTGGTAGTCCCAGCCCTCTGGGAGGCAGAAGTAGGAGGATCACTAGTTTGAGTCCAGCTGAGGCATCTTAGTGACTCAGTGAGAACCTGTTTCTAAATAAATAATAAATAAATACGCTGGGGTGAATGCTCTGGATTTGATTTCTAGTGCAAAAAGGAAGAGAGAGAGAGAGAGAGAGAGAATCACTGTTTTCTCTCAGGCTCGGGTGGAGCACGGAGTCTGAGCGCCGGGGCCACGGCACCCACGGGGTGAACTGCGTGCTTGTTTACTTTTGGAATATTTTCGAAGAGGTTGAACTGGAAAAGCGGAGAGCAGGTTATGGTCCACTTGTCTGAGAAAAAAAATAGCAACCTGCAAGTCGTCCAGTATTTTTCCTTTCATGGTGGAAATTACAAGGCTGGCCCCTGAGCTCCCCACAGACACGGGCCAGCCAAGGCCAGCCTTTTTGTTAGTTTTGAGGCAGGGTCCCACTTTATAGTCCAGGCTGGTCCTGAACTCACTGTGCAGTCCAGGCTGGCCTCGAACTCATATCAGTCCTCCTGCCTCGGCCTCCAGAGCACTGGGAAGACAGGTGCACACCACCACGCTCGGCAGTAGTGTCTGGTTTGGGGAGATTTAAAAAATCCTGATGCACTGGGGATGTAGCATCATGTGACAGCCTCGGCTCAGGCCCGTGTCACAAGAATAAAAACGGAAGTAGAATCAGTGACCCTGTGCCCTGGCCGAGGTCAGTATAAAGTGCTACTTTTTATTAGAAGAGAGGTCGGCCCACACAGGCCAGCGATCTCAGCACTCCAGAGGCTGAGGCAGGGAGAGGCCAAGTCCAAGCCCAGAGAGTAGATTAGTGTTGGGGTGAGGCCGTGTCTCAGATAACAGCAACAACAGACAGTGTGAGAATGTAGCTCACCATGAAGGCCCCGGGCTCAGACCTCAGTGCCAGGGGAAGAAAAGAAAAGAAAAGAAAAAAGAGTCTAAAGGAAAGACAGGGGCTCAGGCAGGGCCCTGTGTCTGTCAAAGCTGTGGTGTCACAATATCCTGGCTGGTCTGTGAAGTGTTGGAGGTGGCAGAAAGAGGAAGCTGATGACTACGTGCCTGTGGTCACATGGCAGGGCCTGGACACCGGAAATCCACAAGGGACAGTGTACAGACATGCCAGTGTGTGGAGGGATGTGTGCTGAGGGGCCATCGGGCTCGGGGCGGGGCGGGGGCGGCTGGGTCCGTGGGATACTTATGGTCACGGAGAAGGTGCCTGAGCTGTGCAGGTGATACGCACCTGGGATTCCAGCACTCTGGGATGCTGACGCAGAAGGATTACACTGGAGCCTGGCTTGGGTGGCTTAGAACTTAATGGGACCTTGACTCAAAAATAAAAAAAGTTTTAAACAAAGGGGCCTGGGGCTGCAGCTCAGTGTGCAGGTCTTGGGTTCAATTCTTTGGGGAGGTGGGGAGGGGGGATGAGAGAGAGAAGGAGGGAGAGAGAAACTCACCCATCCACCTTGTAAACGAGGAAGAGACTGCGTCCTAGAATATAAAACCACCAAGATGGAGATCTACATCCTTCTAGACTTGGCGATTTTTCCAAAGCTAGATTGAGTGAGAAGGGAAGTTTGGTTTCGCCAGCATGCAATTAACAGGAGCTATCCAGCAGCAGATGCTGTTGGCCCATTCTTCAGATCAGGAAGCCGAGGCGCAGGGGGAAGGAGTGACTTGTCTCAGGCCATGTGACAGCTAATTTCAATTTCTGCTCTTGGTTTGAAAATAAAGCCTACTGAAGCCCAAGGCTAACTATTCCTCTTTCCTTATTTCAGTCTGCGGTTGTGAAAGTCACAATGACAAAAACTGGCAGGTTGGCCTAGATTTGCAACTCAGCTCTGAGTCTCTGGACGCCTGGCAGCATGGGGCTGGCATCCTGAGTGCCCCAAGGGGCTAGAGTGGGGACGCCTCCAATTCCACAGCAGAGGTTCTGGACCCCACCCACATGCTGGCATCGTCTTCAGTGTGTACAACACGCTCACCAGTCCCGGTGGCGCAAGCCTGTGACCTCAGCACTGTGGGAAGCAGAGGCAGGAAGATCCCAAGTTCGAGCCTGCCTTGGGCAATTTAGCAACTGTCAGAACCAAAAACAAGCCGGGATATAGCTCAATGTGAGGATCCTGGGCTCCATCCCCGGTACCACAAGCAAACAAACAAAAAAGCGTGGTGGCTTGCTCAGTGCCACTAGCGGCGTGGTAATGTAATCAAGCCAGGGCGCGGCCCGTGCAGTAGGATTTGTTATTATTGCGATGGTTAGGTTCTGGAGAAGGAGCACAAGGCCATGGCGCTTAGTTACACGCATCCCAGTCGGTTACTCAGTTTTCATTTCAAGACAGGCTCTCCCAAGTAGCCAAGCTCCCCGGGTGGGGCACAAACTCATGATCCCCCTGCCTCGGCCTCCCAGAGTGCTGGGATCACAGGCCCCTGCTGGCCAGTTCACCTGAAGTTGTCTGATTGGCCTTGTGGGGATCACGGCTGGCTTGGTTAAAAAAAAAAAGGAGAAAAACTCTCCGGGCTCGTGACTCACCTTGAGCAGATTCTTAGAGTGCCCTCTGCTGGGCCCCGACCACCCACAAAGCCCACGCCTGAAGTCTCAGGAGAATAGGTCAGCGCTGTTCATGTCGCAGATCGATAGAATCTTAATCTTTGCCACCTGAGGTGGTGGCACACACTTGTAACCCAGCACCCGTGAGGCTGAGGCAGGAGGATTGCAAGTTCCAGTCTAGCCTGGGCAGCATCACCGAGACACCCTGTCTCAAATAAACGATAACAATAAACACGCCAGGCCAGGAATGCAGCTCCGTGCAAGGCCCGGGCTTGATCCCAGCCGGGTAATAACGGGCACTTGGTAAACAGCTTGGTGCCCGGGTGTCATGTGGGGAGGACGTTAGGACCACCCAGACAGAGGTGGAGATGAGGACAACAGCCGTCGCCCGCACGGAGCCACTAAAACGGGTGCGGGAGGGCGAGACGGCCGCGACGGCGGCAAAGCGCGTGGGCACCCGGGCTGGCACCTTCAGGGCCCGGCAGGCTCGGGCTGTGGCCTGGCACGTGCCTAAGGTGGGGCCTGCGGGCTGACTCGGGCACTGTAGCATCTTCTTCTGCCAGAATCTTAGAGTGAATCCCCCTTTCGTCCAGAGAGCGCACCAAGCTTTTATCAGTAACATCCATGTGTGTTATTTAGAATATATGCATTTCAGGATGAAATGGCTGAAAGATGATTCGAAAGGCAGAGCGAGTTTTCCCCTCAGGACAGTCTGCTGGCGCCAGGTGTGGAAAGCCGGGCTCCACCGTGGGTCTGACTGGCGAGGAGCCGGGCGGAGGTCTGGGGACAGGAGGAGATGTCTGCTTTTTTTTTTTTCCTTATAAACACTCTTTGATGAAGTGATATAAAGAAACACTGTTAGATTAAAGACTTGTTTTGGTACAAAGACTTGAACCCAGGGCCTTCACCCTGAGCTACACCTCTAGTCCCTAGTTTTTCATTTTTATTTTGAGACACAGGCTCACTAAATTGCTAACTGTCCAGGCTGGACTCAAACCTACACTCTCCTGTCTCAGCTTCCCAAGATGCTGAGATCACAGGCCTGTGCCCAGCCTCCAGGGGTACTCAAGACTCTTAACAATAAAGGGTTTGCAAATGAGGCCACTGGCCGTGTTAAGCTGAGCCTGGCAGGGGCTCAGGCTGGTAAGCCCAGCATTCTGGGAGGCTGAGGCAGGGGAGTCTCTCTCTCTCTCTCTCTCTCTCTCTCTCTCTCTCTCTCTCTCTCTCTCTCTCTCTGTACTGGAGATTGAGTTAAAGGCCTTCACGCTGAGCTATGTGCCCAGCTGTTTTTCACTTCTGCTTTTGAGATAGCGTTTCCCTAGCTCCCAAGTGGCCCCGCCTGGGCTTGACCCTGCGATCCTCCTGCCTCAGCCTTTCTGACTGCAGGATTGCAGACCTATACCCAGGAGCTGGGCACATCTGGGCGATTCAGTGGCTTAGCAAGATAGTTTCAATTTTAATTCTAAAAAAAGTTGGGGATGTAGCCTCGTGCAGAGGCCCTGGGTTCAGTCCCAAACACTGGAGACAAACTGACTCTCTCTGCCCTTCATAAAGATGAGAAGGGTAAAGAGGACAGAGGGCCGGTCTGGCACCACCCGGCACACAGGGACCACCTGGGAATACAGCATTTGGGGCACATTTATGTAAAGCAGCCAGTGTCTTAAGTACATTAATTTATTTTTCCTGCAGCACCGGGGATCAAGCACACAGCTTTCACACGGAGCTACACCCCAGCCCATTTTTATTTTCTTTTATTTTCTGAATTCCAAACAGTTCTAGCTTTTTAATGATTTTGTTTAAATTGACATTTCATGTGCACCCTTTCCTCTTTCCCACTCCCTCGACCCCATCCCGTCCCCTTTCCTATTCCACAAAGTCCTTTGTCCACTTCCTTCCATCTCTGTTACCTTTTTATAGTTTGGTTTTCTCGTATTAGACAAACCAGATGAAGTTTCACCTTCTGTGTCCGACTCATTTCATTAAGTATAATGGCCCACCATGTGTCCATTTTCCTACAAATGACTCGAATTTGTCTTTCTTTATGGTAGAGTAGTACTCCATTGCGTAAATAGTCCACATCTCTATCCATTCTTCTGTTGTTGGACACATTGGCTTCTGCCAAGATTTGGCATTATACATTGTGCTGCTATCAACATGGGTGTGCATGGATCACTCTTGTATGATGACTTCAACTCTTGGGAAGATACCAGAAGAGGCAGAGCTGCATCAAATGGAGTATCTATTTTCAGTGTTTTGAGGAATCTCTATGTTGCTTTCCACCAAGGCAGGACCAATTTACAGCCCCAACACCAAGGTAGGAGGGCTTCTTTTCCCCTACAGCCTTGCCAGCATGTGTTCTGTTTTGAGTTCTCCATACCAGCATCTCGGGTGTGAGATGGACCCTTAGTGTTATTTTGATTTCCATTTCTCCGATGGCGAAGGATGCTGAACATTTTTTCACGTGTTTATTGGCCTTCAGACTTCTTTTGAGAACTGTCTATTCACTTGATTTGCCCATTTTTTATTTGGTTTTTATTTTGGAGGGTCTAATTTTTTTCAGCTCTTTGTATGTTCTTGATAATAGTTCCCTGTCTGAGGCATCGTTAGCAGAAATTTTCCCCATTCCATCAGCTTCCTCTTCACTCTTCTGATCATGCAGAAAGTTTTTAATCTGATGTCATGCCATCTGTTGGCTCTTGGTGTTTTCTCATGTGCTTTGGGTGTTTGGTGGAGAGTCCTTTCCTGCGCCTATGTTGTCAAGGGTTTCACCAATTTTTTTCTTCCAACTGGTTTAGTGTTTCCATTTTAATGTCTGGGTCTTTGATCTACTTTGATTTGATTTTGGTACATGGTGAGTGAGGTAGGTCTAGTTTCATTCCTCTGCATGTCATGAGCCAGTTTTCTCAGCATTATTTCGTAAAGCAGTTGTCTTTCCTCTGCATATGTTTGTGGCCCCTTTGTCAAAGGTCAGATGGCTGAAGGTCCTCGGGGTGTCTCTGCATCCTCAGTTCTGTTCCACTGATCCATCTGTTTTTGTGCCAGTACCATGTTAGATTTTGTAAATCACTGTTGCTGTGTAATATAATTTGGCATCTAGTATCATGATGCCTCCTGTTTTTGTTTTGTTGCTTAGGATTGTTTTGGATATTCTGGGTCTCTTGTGGTTCCATATATGCATTTGTGGGTCATTTTTTCTAATGCTGTTGGTATCTTGATTGGGATTGCATTGAATCTGTATATCCGTTTAGGTACTCTGGCCATCTTGGCAATGTTGACCCTGCCGATCCTGGAACAGGGGATGTCTTTCTATTTTCTAAAATTCTCTTCTATTTCTTTTCTCAGGGGACTAAAAAAACTATAGAGATCCTTCATCAGCTTAGTTAGGTTGATTCCTAGATATTTGATTTTCTTTGAGGTGACTTTGAGCAAGATTGTTTTCTATGTGTTTTCATTGTTGTTGTAGAGGAATGCTATTGATTTTTGTGTACTGATTTTTGTATCCTGCAAGTTGGCTGAATTTATTTACTAGTTCTCAAAGTCTTCTGGTAGAGTTTTTGGGGTCCTCTGTGCAAAGGGTCATGTTACCCTGAAATAAGGACAGTTTGACTTCTTCCTTTCCTCTGCTTATTCTCTTTATCCCATTTCCCTGCCTGATTGCTCTGGCTAAGGTTTGAGCACTCTGTTGATATGGAAACAGGGTCTTACCAACTTGACAACCTGGGCCCAAACTTGCCACCCTCCTGCCTCAGCCTCCCAGAGGGCTGGGATTATAGGTCTGCACCAGCAGGCCAGGCAAGTGCACTGAATTTTAAGCAGCAGCTGAGGGGGGCTTGCCCACACTTTCAGATAACAGATAAAAATACTTCTTCCTCCCTTGGAAGTTGACACTGATGTAACATTCACCCGAGGGAAGCCTCCCTGGCGACTGAGCTCCAGTGTATGTGTGCAAGACAGGCCTTCCGAGACCTGTGGCTCTTCACTGAACCGACAGAGAGAATTGCGCGTGAGGAATAGAGGCCCTGATTTGTAATTTGCCTGAAAGATAGCACAGGACACGTGTGAGAGCCACACCTCTGTGTCACAAGACTCGTGCGCCGTGGACAGGGCCACGTCACAAGCCCTCCAGCTGAGGCCTGCGTCATTTCTGTGAAGACATGGATGGGGCTTTGCACAGTTACCTGATGGGAGCAGGTGACACGTGAAGGTGTCATCAACAAATATGGTGAATATTTAAATTAAAGAAAATAGCGGGGCTGGAGGAATGACTCAGAGGTTAACACGCTTGCCTAGCAAGATCTAAGACGAGCACTAAGTGCCTGAGTCTGATTCCCTAACACAACATAAGTGGTGGCACACGCCTGTAATCCTAGAACTCAGGAGGCTGAGACAGGAGGATTGCCATGAGTCCACAGCCAACCTGAGTTTAAGACCAGCCTGGGCTACAGAGAGAGAACCTGTATCCAAAAAAAAAAAAAAAAAAAAGATTAGCCAGGCATGGCTGTGCAAGCCTGTTATCCTAGCATTTGGGAGGCCAAGGCTAGCTCTAGTCCAGACGAGGCTATGTGAGTTCAGGACCAACCTGGACTACAGAGTGAGATCTTGAATCAAAACCAAAACCAAAACCAAAACAAACAAACAAACAAAGCTGGGTTCGGTGGCCCAGGCCTGTCATCCCAGCACTCTGGAATGCCGACACAGGAGGATTGAAAGCTTGAACCCAGCCTGGGCAACTGACTGACTCCGTGAGACCCTGTCTCAAAATTGGAACTAAAAGTAAGCTGGGGATTTGGCTCACTCCAAAGACCCTGGGCTCAGTCCCAGAACCACCGAAAAAAGGGCGGGGAGAGGCTGGGAGCATAGCTAAGTGGTTAGAGCGCTTGCCTAGCATGTGCAAGGTCCTGGGTTCGATTCTTCAACATCAAATACAAATGAGCCAGGAGTGGGCTGGGGGTATAGGTCAGTGATGACAGTGCTTGCCTAGAAAAGAGGAGGCCCTGGGTTCAATCTGCCAGCACCACATAATAGCTGGCGGTGGTGGCACATGCCTATGATTCCAGCACTGGAGAGGCTGACTCAGGAGGATTGCCCTGAGTTCTTGACCTAGCCTGGGCTTTAAGTGAGTTCAGGACCAGCCTGGACTACAGAGTAAAATCCTGTCTCAAAAATACACACATATTATAGTAAGAAACACAGCCTTCAATCTCCCTCCACACACTCCCCTCTCCTGCCCACCCATGGATCCTGTCACTCTTGCCACGTTCTGAGGCAGTTCTGGAAGTCCTTTCCTGAGGGTAATGACCCTGTAGTGCTGTCGTGGCTGCCTCCTTGATGTCCTGAATTCAGAACCTGACCTATCATGGTCACCTTGACTTGGAGAAGAGCCAGAAGTCGCTTGGTGCCAGAGCCAGCGAATAAGGTGGATGAGGACACAACTATTGTGTTTTGTTTTGTTTTGTTTTGTTTGGAGACAGGGTCTCGCTCAGTAGCACAGGCTGCTCCTGAACTCACTCTGTAGCCCAGGCTGGCCTTGGATTTACAGCAATCCTCCTGTCTCAGCCCCCTGAGTGCTGGGATTATAGGCCTGAGCCACCACACTCGGCTTACGTGGTCCTGGGGAATTGAACTAAGTGCCTGTGCTCCCAAGGGGCCATTCCTGTAGCTCAGGCCCGGCTATTCACGAGCCCGCTGTGTATGGGGTGGCACTCACAAGCGACATTCACGCGGTTCTGGTCACACCCCGTAAAGACACAATGAAAGAGGACTTCTCGAGCTGCTTCAGGAAGTGACATCGGGGCCGGAGGCACTGGCCTAGCAAGCACCGGTTGTGAGTTTGGTGCCCAGCATCGCGTGAGCTGCGCGTGGCTGGTGCCCACCCGTCATTCCAACACTCTGGAGGCTGAGGCAGGAGAGTGGTCACGAATTTGAGGTTAGTCTGAGCTACATAATGAGTTCGGGGCCAGCCTGGGCTGCAGGGGAGGTCCTATCTCAGGGAAAGAGTGTCAAGAGCGGTGGGACAAGAGTGTTTTGTGGCCGGGGGGCTGTTTGAGGGGTTGTGGCCCCTTGTCCGGTACTGTGACGACTTTCAAGTGTAAACACTGGCTGCGCGTCTTGATCACCCTTTATCTTGGTGTTGAAAGGAATGCTGGCGAATCTCTGTGCCGCCTTGGTAGAAGGGCTGGGAGACAGCTGACCGAAGGGCCGGGATGCGGCTGACCCAAGGGCCAGAAGGAAAGGGTGGTGAGTCGTAGCGGTGACCTGTTGGCTCACCGCAGCAAGCGGCCAGACGGTGCGGTGACCCACCTCACTTCTAGAAGATGAGAGATTCTTTCTTCCAAGCTGCAATCTGTGCATTGGGTGAAAGGAAGCCAGGACTGGACGGGGGTCGGGGGAGGGGGGGGTGAGGGGGTGGGCAGAACCCGTCCTCCAGCCCTTCGCCTCTTTTTCCTGGGCTGCTGCCCGCCTTGCCCACCAACCACTGCCATGCAGGAGGATCACAAATTTGAGCTCAGGATGGGCAACTCAGTGACTTGGTGAGATGCTGTCTCGAAATCAGAGAAACAAATCAAGAAAAAGAGAAGCGGGATAACTGTAAAGTCCGGAGCTCCATCTCCAGGACTACCAAGGACAATCGCCTGGAAGGGCGGCGGTACCCCTGAGCCGCCATCCACCCCAGCGTCATGGCAGACACCCCAAGAACAGCAAGGCCAGCGGGAGAAAAGCAGGGCAGATTCCCTCGCTCGGGAGACACGGGAGCCTTCAGAAAGGCCAGCCGCCGGGCCAGGGAATCGGCCGGCTGGTCATGGTCCGGCGTGTGCAGCTGCCCGAGGGGGTCCTGAGCCGGCCGGGCACAGGAGGGGCGGGGGAAGGGAGGAGGGCAGAGGGCAACATTCCTCTGGTCCATAGATGATCCTCCAGGCAGAGGAGTTCCAGTGGGCGGCAGCTGTTTCACAGGAATGTGCAGGTGGGGTGGGAGGGGTGGGGGCTCCGAGGGCGGCGTCTTCACTTCCGGGCCTTCCCCCCTCTGCAGCGCCAAGCACTGGGTGTGTAGAGTCCGTGGGGGTGATCAAAATATACGGTGAGAGTTTCTCCCTGCTGTACTAGAGATTGAACCCTTCACGCTGAGCTGCATCCCGAGATCTTTTTATTGATTGATTGATTGAGACAGAGTCTCATGAAGTTACTATAAACTGCCGAGGTCAGGTCAAACTTGCGATGCTCCTCCCTCTACCTCCCAGAGTTCTGGGACGACAGGCACGTGCCCCCCTACCCAGCCACTGTGCAGGTTCAAATTTAAAAAAATGTATTACAGTAAAAGATGCGTTGCCAATAGGCCCTCTCACCACCCTCCTCCTGGTGCTGAGCACGCTCTCCCCCCCCCCCCCCCCCCCCCCCCCCCCCCCCCCCCCCCCCCCCCCCCCCCCCCCCCCCCCGCCACCTTCCGCAGCCGCTCTGGAAGTCCTCTGTCATGTCGTCACAAGGTGTGACCGAAAACCCAGGGAATGCTGCTGCTGTGTGCCTCCACAGAGGGGCTGCGGGATAACAACAGGACTGTCCGTGCCCAGGGACACGGCAATCTGGCACCGCGGGACCTTTTTTTTGAGACAAGATCTTGCTCTGCAGGCTAGTCCTGAACTCGCTGTGCATCCCACGCTGGCCTTGAACTCACAGCAATCCTCCTGCCTCAGCCTCCCTAGTGCTAGGATTGCAGGCTTGAACCACCACGCCTGGCTTATGTGGACCTGGAAAATCAAACTCAGGGCCTTGCACTTGCTAGGCAAATACTTTAACCACTGCCATTATTTTGAATTGACTCAGATTTGTTTTTTTTGACAGGGTCTCGCTCCGTAGCCCAGGCTGGCCTTGGACTCATTGCAACCCGCCATCCTCCTGCCTCAGCCTCCCGAGTGCTGGAATTACAGGCGTGTGCCACCACGCCCAGCTTATGTCCTGCTGGGGAATCGAACTCGGGTGCTTGGTGCCCGTCTTAGCGCTTCCTGGGCTCAGCATTTAGAGACAGGCAGGACAGCACAACTCAAGCCAATCAGGAGAGAGGCTCCCAGAACTGCTTCCGAGAGCTATACAGTAAGACTCTGTCTCAGAAAACAAACAAAACCCAGAAAGTGGCAAGAACAATCAGAAGTGTGTTCAAAGTGAAGAGGTGCACAGGGAGGGGGCTTAATGGCGCATGCCCTTTACATTTTTTAAAAACTTAAACTTTCACTGAATTTTCCAGCTGTCCCTTCCAGTGTGCTCTAAGGCCCGGTGCTGGCTGCCTGCCTACCTACCTGGCTCTGGTTGGTTCCCAGGCCTATCATTTTCCAGCTGTATTTCCTTACACATAGATCAGGGCAGCAGCTGACTCATGGTTTGGGGGCTGGAGATTAAACTCATGGCATTTAATAATAAACAGGAAGTGGCTGATCTCTTTGGAGGCTCAAGATGAGTCCTTTGCTCTACTAAAATTTGGAGAATTTCAGAGGAAAAACTGACATTTTGCTTCTGAAATAAACTTTGACTTTTTTGCAAAGAAAACGAAATGTCTTTGGAAAAATGTTGCAATTGTTTAAAAGACTGCAGGTATCTCAGAGTCATTTCCTGAGGCCTCACGTCCATCTAGAGATGCAGATGATCTACATCTTGGTTTTACAAAAGGAAAATCTAGGCTGATGTGAGGGTATTGGTGCATAGCAGTATCCCAGCTACTACAGAGGCTGAGGCAGGAGGATCCCAAGGTCAGGAGGTCAGGGCCAGCCTGGGCAACACAGAAAAGCCCTGTCTCAAATAGATATATAAAAATAAAGGCCACAAAATAAAATATACGATGAGATTCAAAACAGATTGACTGAGACTTAGAAGGTAGGATTATTTTTTAAGAAAGTGGAATACGTTTCTCAGGACTGAAAAAAAAAGTGTCAAGAAATGTCATTTTTTTTTTCAACAGACAAAAATAAAAAATAATAAGAAAAGTATGAGCAACAGAGAAAAAGTGCTTTAAATATGCATTTAGAGGCCTGGGGTGGCTCAGTGGGTAGAGCACTTGCCTAGCTACTCAAAGGACCTCGGCCATCCTCAGCACTATGTGATGATTAGCTGGGTGTGGTGCTGCACTCCCGTAATCCCAGCACTAAGGAGGCTGAGGTGGGAGGATTGCCATGTGTTTAAGGCCAGCCTAGGCTATATAACAAGTTCAGGACCAGCCTGGACTACAGAGTGAGATCTATTTAATAATAATAATAATAATAATAATAATAATAATTCAGAGTTGGAGAAATAACTCAGTGGTTAAGGTTAAAGCACATGCCTATCAAGCTCTAAGTAACTGAGTTTGATTCCCCAGCACCACATAAACTAGGTGTGATGTCGCACGCCTATAATCCTAGCACTCAGGAGTCTGAGGCAGGAGGGTTGCCCTGAGTTTGAGGCCAGTCTGGACTACGTAGTGAGCTCAGAGCCAGCGTCGACTACAGAAGGAGACTGACTGTCTCAAAAAACAAAAACAACTTCACTTGGGTTGGTTTTGGCCGCACGTCCTGCTGCAGTCTGGAGACCCGTGTGACGTGCATGGTCTTGGTGTGATCACTTGCAGGGCCTCTTTCCATCCTTTCTCTTTTCTTTTTTCTTTTAAAATTTTGAGGCAGGTTCTCTCTACATCACTAAATCACCCAGGCTTAGCTTGAACTTGTGATCGTCCTGCTCCAGCCTCCCAGAGTGCTGGGATTCCAGGGTTGAACCACAAAGTGACCTGATCCTCCTCCCTCTGCCCACTGGCCCAGCCTTCGCGTTTCTTCCCCGCTCCTGTTTTCCACAGTTTTTTGTTACTGGGTCATTTCCCACATTCCTACTTATTTCTTCTAGTTTTACTTTATTAGTTATCTCTCCTGCTGGGTCTAAACCGCTACCCAACTCATATATTGAATTTGAACAATGGCCATGCCTTTGAAGAGGAGTTTCTTCCCAGATCACTATTAGTGAAAGAGTTAGCCTTTGAGAATACCCCAGAACAGCTGGGCCAGAGGCACAGGCCTGTCATCCCAGCACTTTGGGAGGCTGAGGCAGGAGGATTGCCAAGCTCCAGCCAAGCCTGGGCAACTTGCCAATGTAGTGAGATCTTGTCTCTAAATAAATAAAAAAGGGCCTAGGATGTAACCCCGGCCAGACGCCTTGGATTTAATCCCGGGTACTGCAAGAATAAATAAACAAATAAACACCAAACTGTAATAGCCTAACACGATCCGTGTTCTGATATATATTTTGATAGACTTTTTTGCTTGTCTCACTAAGTCCATTTTTGGTCAATTAAGGCAAAATTTACAAGATAAATAAATCCATTTGTCACGTGAGGGGCTCACAAAATGAACACGGCTTCTAAATCTCATTCGAGGCCACTGTCAGCACAGGACAGAGTAGGCATGTAGTGTTCCAAAGGTGTGTGCTTCTTTTTCCTACGGGGACAGAAGGGCGGCCTTGGGGCACCATTTTAGGGCTTGTGTGATTTTTCTCACGTTGGCTTTCTTGCTCCTGTCCCCGGGTGTAGGTCACATTGGGTGGAGGCTCCATTGGGGAGGGGACGCCACTGGCCTAGGGCAGCACGTGCAAGGGGACAGCCAGGGTTTTTATTTATAGAAGTTGTACTCGGGTCTTTGACAAATTGACTAAAACAATATACTTAAAAGAAAAAACTTTTTATTTTTGAGACTGGGTCTCATTTAAGTCCAGACTGGCCACAAACTTGTCGCATCGCCCAGGCCAGGCTCGAATTTCTCAGTGTGCTACTGCACTTGGCTGTACTTTTCTCTGTTTTGGATAGAAATGTATATGTATGCATACTTATATAGATATGTATGGAATTCTGTGTCATTATTTACTGAAGAAAAGTGTCTCAGTTTAAATAATAAGCTGTAAGTTCACCCTGCACATGTAATTAGATTTTATATGTTGACTCATTAAAATTGCTTCGATCTACAGAAGTCAAGCTCTGGCTGGGACTACCTGCTTCGGTTGCAAGCGAACCAGTTTATCTCTGCAAGAGGGAGTGGCTTCTAGCTTCTGGACTCCCAACTTGGTTGTACACAGACTGATGAAAAAGTTCTGCTTGAGACCAGATGTCGGGGTGCCTGTCTGTAACCCAAGAGCTGGGGAGGCTGAGGCAAGAGGATCTCAAGTTTAAGGCCAAGAAGAACAAACTTACCAAAGTGCTGCCTGCGGTCTGAGGCTCTATTGTCTTTAAGGAATTAAGATTTTTTTCCATTTACTCCATAAAACCAGCTATCAATAAGCTCTGAAAAGACCCAGGACTCCAGCAAGCACACAGTGCACAGAGAGCCAGAGACTGGAGAAAACGCCACCAGAAGTAGTGGGAGCCTCGTCAAAGCCGCCCTGGCACCCCCTAAAGGCCACACCTGAAAGGCTGCCACAGGCCACTAGTGAAGAAACTTAATCTCTGGGGTCAATTATCTCTGTACTCTTCCCAGTTTCCCGCAGACAGGGAAGTCTTTCTAAGTTCCTGCAGCTTGAAGCTTTTTCCCACAGGAGAACTGACTAAGAAAGCGGAAGAGACCCTGGGTGACGCCCCAGGTCTACGGCAGCCTGGGAGGGCCAAGCGGCAGGGCCAGGCGCTAGTTCTAGAAGGCACCAGCGCTGCTGGTGTTTGTGCCGCCATGTTCTGCCTGTGTGATTTTCCATGACGCTGTATCAGAAAACTATTGGATAGAGGCTGACGGTAAGACGTCTGTGTGTGTGGCACTGGGGCCCAACCCAGGACTGTTATGCTCAGCTAACATCCCTGGCCCTTTTTAAAGTTTTTAACTTTAATTATAAATGGTTTATGTATTTATTTTTGCATCTGGGGACTGAACACGGTGCCTTAACGCTGAACTACACCCCCAGCCTCTTTCTGTTGTTTATTTGAAGCAGGGTCTTGCTCCGTGCTTAAGCGGCCCAGGCTGGGCTCAAGTTTGGCGATTCTCCTGCTCCAGCCTCCCAGAGGGCTGGGATCAAAACAGAAGTCTGTATTACTGGGCTTTTATTTCTGATTTTGAGATAGGCTCTTGCTAAGTCATTCTGACGCTCACTTTGGGCTGGAACTTGTGATCCTCCTGCCTCAGCCTTCCGGAGCGCCCAGATTCCACCACTGAGCCCATACACGATTTTAAACCCGCGGCGGGGTCCTCTTGCCCAGGGTCTGTGGTGGGGAGCCGGACTGTGGGGCGGGACGGCGGAGGCCGAGCGCTGGGTCGGGCGCGGTGGGTTCTCCCTCCAGTTTCAGGTCGGTTCAGGCTGTAGTTTCCCTGACTCAGCCTAGGTTTTTCTAAGATTGAACTTGTTCCTGCAGGGAGGTAAAAGAGAGACAGATCAAGGAAAGAGGGACGAAAACGAAGTCGGAACAGAAAGAACCTCGGGGGAAAAGGAGGAAAGAGGAAAGCATGTAAGTGGAGCTGGGACGCCTGGTACAGGCCCGAACCCCCAGCACGCTGGGAGGCTGGGGCAGGGGATCCAAAGTTCAAGCCCGGCAGCCCGGGCAGCTTAGTGATTTAGCGAGACCCTGACACACACACTCACACACACATACAAAATTCAGCGGATTGTGGTGCTGGTGACACTCTAAGGGATGGCACCCCTGCTCCGGCCTTGGTGACCTGGGGGCTAAAGCCCTTTTGTGAAGCTGGTTAAAAATAGTTTTTCTGTTGTTTTTTTTTTTGAGACAGAGTCTTCCTCTGCAGCCCAGGCTGGCCTTGAAGTCACAGCAATCCTCTTGCCTCAGCCTCCCAAATGCTGGGATTGCAGGCGTGCGCCCCCACGCCTGGCTGGTACAACAGTCCCAAAGTTTCTGATTATGGTGTTTTTCCTGACTCCGGAGGCTACACACGGTCAAGCATGGCTTGCCCACTGCACGCATTCTTTTGTACTTTAGATGATTCTGTTTTTCCTAAATTGAATAATTTTCCAGGGAAATTGCACAAAGAAAAGAACTTAGAAACAACATCTGTTTAGCTCATGTTGTTGGTTATTTGTGTGAAAATTTGTCTTATTACTCACAAAAGAGTTTGCTTTGGTTTTTTTTACCATTTGGAAAAGAATAATCTCTGATTTCCTGTAAGTAGAAAAGTCAGGGAAGATTTTTTTTTTTTACTGTGACCTAAGTTATTTCTTCATTTTTAATTATGAGGCCTACTGTTTACCCATCCAGTCAGAAAAACCTGGCCTGGTATAAAGGTTTTGAATGGTGCTGATGGACCAGCGTCGTGAAGGCAGCCACCAGGCGACTCAAGCCGCAGGGGCCGTCACATGTCCACCGGACACCGGGTGGGGCCCTGGCCTGGAGACGCCCCCTCCTTCCAGTGAAGAGGCGCCATCTTGGGCTGCATATAAAGGTGTAGTGGTGGGTGTATTATATAGGGACCGTCTTTAGTTTTTATTGTAACATAGGGCAGGCCACAGGTTGGGTGTGTTTGATAAAGAAGTCAATGAGATATGCTGACCAGAAGCTTGAATGTGTCCACCTGCCGACAGGTGCACGCCAAGAGGTGTAAGAAAACACGGAAGCCGAGTCTCCTTTGAAACATGGTGTAGGGTTTCCTTTCTGAAACACGGGATAAAACCCAGATTTGGGAATAATACTGGAAATACGGGCCCCTCCCTGATCAGTTCTTCTGCTACTGTCATGCCCACGTGGCAGCGGCCGAGGACACGTGCCCCTTTGCTGGTCCTGGGGTTCGTCTTGTTTTCTCCCGCCTCTTCCTGTCCCACAAGGAGAGGTGAGTGGGAAGTCCGAGTTCCCAGACGGGGGTCCACGGGCGCTCACCCCATGATGCCCACAGGCCTGCAGTTCTTGGTGCATAGCCATGGTCACTGAGGGGCTGGGTGTGGCCCAGAGCAAGGCCCTGGTGTCCATTCCCTAGCTCCACCTGAAAATTAGCCAGGCGTGGTGGTACATGCCTGCAATCCCAGCATTCAGGTGGCCGAGGCAGGAGGCTTGCCATGAGTTCAAGGCTAGCCTGAGCTACACAGCAAGTTCAGCACCAGCCTGGGCTACAGAGCGAGACCATGTCTCAAAAAGAAATTTTTTGTGTGACTTAATATTAACACACATTCTTTATAGAAACTTGAAACACACAGAAAAGCCAGGATATCTGAAAATCTCTATAATGACACTATTAATGACTTGTTGCACACACGTGTACACTCCTGTGAGTGTGACTATACAAGCTCACCCAGAGTCGTGAGAGTTGGGCAGTGCGTCCCAGCCAAGAACAAGTGCCCATGGCGTCTTCTGTGGACAGCGTCTGAGTGGTGGCCGAACTTTGTGGGTCACAGTCTACGCTCTGTGGAGAGTGGTGGATCCCCCAGGAGCGGGATGGCCTGAGCCTCCGCCTGGTGCTAGATCCTCATGCCATTTCTATTCTTTATTTTAAGACCAAGTCTCAAGAAGTCGCTAAGTTACCCAGGCAGGGCTGGAACGTGCCATCCTCCCGCCTCAGCCTCTCGGAGTGCTGGGCTTGCAGGCCTGTGTCGCCGGGCCTGGCTCCATAGTGTGCCATCTGTCAGGAGAAAACTCAAGGTACTCTGTTTGCAGCAGCGAAGCAGCGACTGGGGTCGCTTACCAGGTGTGGCTGAAGGCTCTGGTGAATGTTTCCATTTTCAAAACTTCTTAGGGTAAATGCACGCGGCCCTTACGCCCCTCACACCACTCAGTCATCTCACCCTTCCTGTCTTTGCCCACACAACTCTGTCCTCTTCCCTCGCGCTGTCGTGGCTGTGTCAGTGTCCTGATTTGTTCAAGATGTCACCCTTTGGCGGTTGGTCCAACTGTGTGGATGAGTCTCACATAGGCAGCCCCAGGGAGGAAGGTGGGCAAGGACGCCCCACTCCCACACCTGGCTGCCTGGGGCTGTGCTTGGCTGCGGGGTTCTGCATTTGCTTACGCCTCACAAGGACACTCACAACAGGGACTCCCAGAACTGCTTCAGCACGCGGGGGGCCCAGTCTTCTAGCTTGAATTTCAAGGGAAACGAAGCCCCACGTAAAGGAGATGAATTCTTGGGGACCTGCCCGGCACCTGTGCTGTGTTTCCTGGAGTTTAGGAACCTGTTGGGGTGGGGTGGGGAGGGGAAAGGGTCGTGAAGCCGCTGGCACAGAGACCAGTGACCAGCGGGACCCGCTTGCCTGTCAGGCCTATCACTTCTTGGCACACCAGGCACCAGACTACAATATTCCAATCTCTCAGCAACACTTCTGTGTTCCAAATTTGTCAAATACTTTATAGTTTTTATGACCTTGACTCGTGGACTTAAATATTTGCATGACTGAAGAAATCCAATCAATTCCTACTTTCTTCCCAGTAACTGCATATTTCTGTAACATTTCAAGAAAGAATTACTCAACCCGGATAAGACATCCCACCTGCCTGGAGGGCGCCCACTGTGCTCTGCCTGTGCCTGGACGTGCTCCCAGCGTCAGACTCGCTCTGCAAATCCACCCTACGTTCTAGATGTTTTTCTGCAGTAGCAGAGTCCACCATGGGTCATATTTATTTTTATAAGTTCCTTTGTTTCATATCCAGGAAAGTAATTTCCTTTGTAGGACTTCCTGCCTACCCGCAGGCACAGCCCACTAGACTGGATTTCAAAGGAAACAGGACACCGTGTAAATACCCTGAGTTATCATCGAGCTGAATGTTGTACATAATTGTTTGGACTTGTTAAGCCCTGACAACTACTTCGATATTTCATATTACTTGCAGATTTTGAGAGGGAAGAGAGCGAGTGAGGGAGAAAGAACCCATTTGTTCCAGCTGAGGGGAGAGCACAGCATTCCACGCCGCCTGTGTCTTTCTGTCTTATATCAAAATAATTTACTTCCATCGAAGCAAAACCTCCCTCTGCTTTTGCCCCACGTCCACGCAGCCCTGAGCACACTTGGCATCTGGTGTCTTCCCACCTCCGTGGTTACGAGATGCTTGCTCTTGTGGGTGAACATCCTGGAAGGCACAACTTACCGCCTGCTCTCTCTGAAGGCAGGGACAGAACTGGTCCTTTTTAAGGGATTTTCTAAGCAATCCAGCATTTTGCGTGGAACCTCTGTTTGGGGAGAGACAGGAAGGTGGGTGGGGGCAGGACAAATACAGATGATGAACATGCAACATGTGTGTGTACAGATTCCCCAAGGTGTTTGTAATTGTTATGCACCACAGGCATACACTAATAGAAGTAGTAAGAATGGGGAAAATTTGACACGATCAAGCTGGTTTTAGAATTTACTAGGGGCTGGAGGAATGGCTCAGTGCTTAAAGCGCTTTCCAGGCAAGCGCTAAATCAAGCACTAAGTACCTGAGTTTGAGTCCCCTCGTACCATGTAAGCTGGGCGTGGTGGCGCATGCCTGTCATTCCAGCACTTGGGAGCCTGAGGCAGGAGGATTGCTGTGTGTTCAAGGCCAGCCTGGGCTCCATAGTGCGTTTAGGACCAGCCTGGGCTGCAGAGAGAGACCCTGTCTCAAAAAGATAAATACTGAAGTTAAAATATATAAAAATAAAATAAAACCATCTATTAAAAAAGATAAGTATGATCTAGGAGGGATGTGTGAGAGGCAGTGATCGGGTGTCTCTAGTTTAAAATCAAAAAGGGGTGCAGAGACGCACCTCACCCAGGGAGAGCACACCTGTCATTTTGGGTCTGACTAACGTCTGGCCCAGGGTTGGCCTTCACAAATGAACCTTCTACCTCGGCATTAGCGTCTCCGCAGTGCAGTGCAGGTGTGGCCCAGCAGGGCTGAGCAACGGTCCCACTCTGTGCGGCTGTCCGGCCTCACTGTCTCTGAGGATTCGCTGTTTCAGGGCAGCCAGGCACCCACCGCTTCACCACGGGGCTACTCCAGTCATGGTGCCTGTACTGCAGGGTTAAAGGCTAACCAAGGGTTCTCACAGCTGCTCTCGGGCTTAAATGACCACCTGGTTAACAAGATAAAAATGGAGAAACAGAATTTTTAAAAAATCATTCTACGTGCTCCTCTGTCTAAGGCTAGGTGCAAATCCATGCCCTGGGACCTGAGTTTGTGGATCAGTTCCAGCAGTGACATCGCTTTCGTTGGGAATGTGGGCTCCCCAGAGAACTGTCTGACCACCACCCATTTTAGTTTTGGGTGTTTCTTTTTCTTTCTGTTCTCATTAGGGTTCTCTAGGGTTAGGGTTTGGACCGGAATGGCCCTCAAAAGCCTCCTGTGTTTGCATGTTGGGGATTCTACCTAGTTCCTTGCCTTAGCCACTAGACTGACCGTGACTACAGATTGGGTGCTGTGGATTATCTATGGATTTCCTATCATCTTAGGAGGTGGCACCTGGCCAGGAGAGGAGGATCACTGAGAATGTGGCCTGGAAGGATATATTCTGGTCCCAGCTTGTCCCCACGCCCTGGTCCTTTCTCCATCAGACCCTTCTTGCTATTGCCATGAATGGACTGGGACTTCCTGAAACTGTGAGCTAAAATTAACCTTTCTTCCTTTAAATTGTGGATATTGGACATTGTGGCCCAGCCATGAAAAAAACAGTAAGACATCTAAAAGAATATAATAAATAGAAAAATATGTAAAATTATGTAAGGGAATTTATTAGGTAAGTTTACAGACTCAGAGGTGGAAGAACTCAAAATGGCCGCCTGCAAAGTCAGAGAAAGCAGAGTCCAAAATGGCCGCCTGCGTGTGGGTGGCCAAAGTATCCAGGGGTGAGGCAGGCAGCGGCAGCTGCAGAACAAGGCGGCTAAGGCGCAGCCCAGCCGTTCAGGTTGCGGGCCTGGAATCCCCCTGTAAGGGAGCTGGCGCAAATCTGCCCCGAGCACCGTGTCCGGAGGAGGCTGCGGAGGCTGGAGCTCTTCCAGCAAAGGGAACGCTGCCTTCTTTCTTTTCATGCTTCATCTTAAATAAATTGAGCTTTTATTAGAACCTTTTTTGTCATAGCCAATAAAATTTATGAGAAGCCTTTGCTTTGGACTTGAGTTTCTGCACTTGCCCTAGAAGAGGAAACCAGAATGTAGTCTCTGGAGTGAGAATGCCACATCACCAAACCACTGCTAGAACGTTCTGGAACAGCTCAGCTTCCCCCAGACAAGAGATGCACGACAATCACTCAGGCAAGAGCCCGGTCAATCTGGGCTGACACCACAGGACGGGAAGTCCTCTTGGCTTTACTTCTCACAAGGGGAGAAACCCAAAGTAACCCGGAGTTGGCCAATTTGCCCTTTTGACTACTCTGTTTCCTTGTTCCTAGTCAGGCTACCGTCGCAACTGTCCCGCAGGTCCACGGCAGAGACCCCTCTGTTCTGTGGACAGGATGCTGTTTGACACATGGACAGTGAATAAAAGACAGTTAGGGCTCTAAACTACACAAACTATGTTTGTTGAAATGCTGAGTATTTTTTGTATACTGAGGATTGAACTCAGGGCTTTCATACTGAGCTATATTCTCCCCCCTCTTTCTTAAATTATTGCTATTATTTTTTTATTTTGAGACAGGCTCTCACTAAGTCACTGAGTGGACAAGCCTGGGCTGGAACTTGCATGTCTCCTGCCTCAGACTCCCAGAGTGGCTCAAGAGGAAGATGTCATCATGCCTGTCTTAAAATTCTGGTTTTTGAACAATAATGTCAGAAAATATTATTTGCCTAAAAATAGGATTTGCGTGGTTTCAGAGGTCATTTTTATATAAGTGTGTATATGAGGAAAGGGAAGGAAGCCAAGGGATAAAGATGTCAAGCTTTACTATGGCAAGAAAGATTTCAAAGGAAAATTGAAGGACTAAAAAAAATCACCTCTCTTTTAAGACAACCTATATTGTTCTAGTTACAGAGTTTTTGAATACTTGGATCAAGGATAGGTTCCAGTAAGATCATTCTAGCCCTGCCTGGCTCCTCCTTCCCAACTGTCCATCTGCTGTATTTGCCTAGCATTTGTCCACATCGGCCATGCGTGATGTTTGAACACTTCACCAAAACTTGTTATTGTTGTTGAATTTAAAATATTTATTCTTTAAAATATAAATTGCCCTTTCGGTTATCTTTTTTGTCCTCTGCTGGGGAGAAGATCAAATTGTGAGTTCAGTCTTGGCTCGGTGGCTGGTCGGAAGCAGTGGGCGTTGACCCATCTTGGAGGTTGTCTTGGCGGTGCCGCTGCCCACCGGGCTCTTGGCCTCTCGTCGATGACCCATTCCTGACCGTGCGGGGCAGAGCCCGGCGCAGTTAGGAGAGGATGCAGTGCTCTTCCGCACCTGGGAACAGGCTGTCAGCTACACAATGATTCCTACCCTCAAAGAGCACGGTTGATCTTCCTCCCCTGATTCGTGATTAGACATGACGCTGACGGCTGGAGGCGTGGCTCAGCAGTTACAATGCTTACCTAGTAAGTGCAAAACCCAGAGTTCAATTCCCCAGCACCACATAAGCCAGGCATGGTGGCACATGCCTGTAATTCCAGCACTAAGGAGGCTGAGGCAGGAGGACTGCTGCGTCAGGCCAGCCTGGGCTTCCTAGTGAATTCAGGACAAGCTTTGACTATAGAGGGAGACTTTGACTCAAAAGAAAAAAAGAAAAAAAAAAAGAGCAGAGGTGTAAAGAAAAGACACGTTATCTGGGGTTGTAGGTGACAGTGCAGATTCTCACCCAGTGGATGACAGACACACACACTTCTCTAACTTCCTGCTGTGGAAGCAGATAAGCGGGAGAGATGGTAGATTAGAACTGTTTGATTGCGGAGTGTTCATGCCTGTGTACGTTTCCACAGGAAGCCTTGGTGGCTATCAGGTCTTGAACCACAATGAGACACGAAATGAGCACCACGTTTGTTTATTAAATAATGCTTGGAATACTGTCCCAGTTGGAAACCAGCCCATGATTTATTTTTGAATTTGAGACTGCGTTGCCCAGGCGGGGCTGAATTGCAGTCTTCCTGCCTCAGCCTCCCAGAGTGTTGGGATTACAGGTCTGCATCAACAGGCCTGCCTCGAAACCGGTTCTGCAGGTGCTGTTGTTTGCATGGATCCATTCTGGAGGCTTGGTTGCAGTTTGGCGATGCTGGGCGGGGCTAGTGAAGGGCGCTTGGACTGGGAGCCTGCCCTCAGAAAGGATTCAGTGTTTTCTTTCACAGATTGAATGCTTTCCTGAGCCATCTGTTAGAGAAGAGCAAACCTGGCTCCAGAATCCCAGTCTGGCTTCCTGTCTGCCCCTCTCACTTGTGTTTCTGCCATGTTGTCATTCATCACATCATGCAGCCCTGCAGACACTCGCTAGGGGCTTCTTGAGCCATCACCTTGAGCTAAACGAACCTTTTCACTTTATAAAGCATCCAGCCTCAGATATTTTGTTAAAGAGGCAGAAGGTGAGTTAATGCAACAGGTCACTGCATTTCTGCAGGCCTCCAGCAGTTCTCAGGGCTCGGAGTAACTCGGCAGCTGGCAGAGTCTGCCAGGTCACAGCTTTGGGAATGAGTGTGTCTGATAACATGGGGAGGATGCGGTGTTGGATTTGTTTGATAACCGCTAGCCAGGCCCAGCAGCACAGGCTTATAATCCTAAACCTCTTGAGATTGAGGCAGGAAGATCACAAGTTCAAGACCGGCCTGAGCAACTTATGGATTTACTGAAATCCTGTCTCAAAAAAACCTATCTGTTTGGATTTTTTTTGAAACAGACTGGTCCTGAGCTCACTACGTAGCTCAGGCTAGCCTTGAGCTCATGCCAATCCTCCTGCCTCAGCCTCCTGCATGCGGAGATTACAGGTGTGTGCCACCATGCCTGGCTTATGTGGTGCTGGAGAATCCAACTCAGGGCCTTGTGCTTGCTTGGCAAGTGCTTTAACTGCTGTGCCATTCGTCCAGCCCCTACATGGATTTTTTAAAAAAGCAAAATAAAAGTAACAATTTACAAAAGCTCGAGAAGAATGATTCTTTAATTTAGCTACAATGATACAGTTTTTTTTTTCCATCCAACAAATGTTTTTTGAGTACCAATTCCAATTTTGTTCTCAGCAGTGTGCTGGGTGTTTAGGGTACAATCATATACAAATTACTTCCCACGTTTACAGAGCTCATAGTCCTGGGCAGTTCTCAGGTGGAGCACTGTAGATGTCACTCAGAGTTCGGTGAGGTGTCAGTGGGGCTGCCAGCACTTCAGTAATAAGTAATAAACAAGAATTTCCGTAACGTTTTTTCCCCCTGATTCTGAAGATGGAA
Source organism: Ctenodactylus gundi (assembly GCA_004027205.1). Taxonomy (NCBI): domain Eukaryota; kingdom Metazoa; phylum Chordata; class Mammalia; order Rodentia; family Ctenodactylidae; genus Ctenodactylus; species Ctenodactylus gundi. The sequence goes on from PVKB01002312.1 coordinate 87,130, forward strand.
CCCAGGGCCTTCACATAGTGCTATATCCCCAGCCCATTTTGATTTCTGATTGTGAGGTTGGTTCTCACTAAGTCATTAAGTTGCCCAGGCTGGGCCTGAATTTGTGGTCTTCTTGCCTTAGCCTCCCAGAGTGCTGTGAGGCATGCACTCCCAGCCCTAGCCCTGCCACCTTTCTTTCCTTAAATTTTACTGTGATAACAACACTTGACATGAGATCTATCTTTAGTTGGAACTTTGCGCCTGTTCTTGGTTTTGATGCCCTTGATTTGATTATGTAGGTACCTGCTACACGTGGAATCCTGCAGCATTTTTCTTTCTGTGATTGGCTTAATCTCACTCATCAGCACAGTGAACAGGAACCCTATGAAATGGGAGGACATATTTGCAGAACACATTTCTGATAACACTTATATAGAGGTAACTCCTCCAGCTCAAGAGCAAAAATACTAATGACTTGACTTTTAAAAATCGCGGTAAGAACTTGTTCTAGAACTGTGTCCATTGCCTGGACACATTACCCAGCACCTGCAACTTAGGGGAAGAAAGGCTTATTCTAGCTCACAGTTTGGGAAGGTCTCAATCTGTTTACAGGCGGCCAGCAAGGGTGGGAGGATTCTACGGTGCATCGGAAGCGGAAGCAGAGGGCTCCAGAGGAAGGGCGGAGCAACAGTGTGCATTTCCAGGTCAGGCCCCAGCTCTCCGCAGCTCTGGGAATCTCTGGATTAACCCCACGATTGAATCGCCTCCTGACCGCGAAGGTATTGAGGCCCCTTCCAGATCCAAAGCACGACACTCTGCCTTTAGTCCCTGGAGGATTCGGCTGTTCACTCCACCTTCCCTGTGCTCGGCTTCTTCTTGTTGCCAACCTCTCCAGTGGCAGGTGCTCTTGGCCCAACTTTGCAGTCACTTGCATTCGGCCAGAGCTGCAAACTTTTTACAACCTCTTGCTGTGCCATTTTTGTTCCTGATCTTCAGGGTAGAGCTGGCTAAAAGCTGCAAGCAGTGCCCACGTGACAGCCTGAACACTGGGCTGCCTTGAAACTGCCCCTGCTGGATTAATTAGTTCACCAGCCTTAATCTTAGTTTCAGGCAAAGCCTCAGGTCTGGGCAAGTGCCAACACACTTTTTGCCAGAGTGTAGCACACACAGTTTCTAGGCCAGTCGCCCACAGTGTCCTCCTTCCCATATGAAACCCTGTGAGCTTGGCCTGTCCCGTCTGCATTTCCATCAATGTTCTGGTCTCTGAGCTCCACCCTGCCTCTCCCATTATGCTCAGCTCACAGCATTCTACGTTGTGTCTAGTCACACCGCCACAGCTTTCCAAGCTCCTCCTGTGAACCAGCTCCAAAGGCTCCTGAGGCACGGGGTCAGGTAAGGTCACAGGAACTGCCTCACTCCTCTGACACTCATTTCTTACTTTCTCATTGCTGGGACAAAATACCCAACACCCACAACTTAAGGGGGAAAAAGTTTATTTTAGCTCACAGTTTCACAAGGTCTCAGTCCATTCACGGGTGACTGGCAATGGCAGAAGGATCTGGCAGAGAGCCTAGCTGGAGAAACGCTGTTGGTGTGCTGGTGGACGGGAAACCAAGCGAGCCAGGGGGGCGGGACTAGCGTATGCTCTTCCAGGTCATGCCCCAATGATCCACCCTTGCTTCTGACCAGGTCGCACTTAACTGCACAGGAAATCTACAGATTACCCCCATGATTGAATCACTTTCCAAATACAAGGCTTTTGGGAACATCCCAGATTCGACATAGAACTTGACTTTTTCTAAAGAAAACACGGAAATGGCCAATGGATATATGACAAGCAGTCAGTGTCACCAGTTACCAGAGAGACACAAATTAATGCCACAGTGACTGACTAGCTAGCACCTGTCACAGAGGGAAAAATCCCCAGATATGACAATGGTTGGGGAGGTGGCGGTGAAGCGGGGTCCCTGGGGCACCGAGCGAGGCATGGGAAGTGACCTGGCTCCTGATGTAGAGCAAAGGTGTCTCGGGACACTCTCATTCGCCCCTCTAGGTATTCGTCCAAAGAATTATAATCAGGGTGTGGAAGCCGCCGTAGCACCCTTATGTACATACACAGCAGCACTGCCCATAACAGCCACAAGGTGCGGGGATGCCCTGCACGTCCCCTGACGGATGAAGAGAGAAGACGGAGCAGGGGCCGGGGGTTGGGGGTGGGCAGATCTCTAATTCCGGCCTTTGGGAGGCTGAGGCAGGAGTGTGGCACATCTGGGCTATGTAATGAGCTTGAGCCTAGCATACAACAGAGAAAGACTGTCTCAAACATCAACAACAGCAACACAATAAAATAAAGGGAGAAAAAGGAAAATATGGTATATGCATACAATGAAATAATATTCCCCTTTGAAAATGAAGACAATTCTTTAAGATGGGACAGCCCAGGGGCTGCGGGCATCGTATCTCAATGGTTAGTGTGCTTGTCTAGCATGAGAAAGGCCCTGAGTTCGATCCCCAGGACCACATAAAAATTACTGGGCATGGTGACATCCACTTGTAATCCTGGAACTCAGAAGGTGGAGGCAGAAAAATGGCTATGAGTTCAAGGCCAGCCTGGGCTCCATATGGCCATACTGACTTCACAACTGGCCTGGACTGCAGAGTGAGACCCTGTCTCAAGCAAACAGATTCGAAACACAGCTGAGCCTTGAAAATAAAGAGGATCTTTTTTTTTTTTAAAAAAAGAAACTAGTTGGGCTCATGGCACTGGCCTATAATTCCTGCACTCTGGGAAGCTGAGGCAGGAGGATCACCAGTTTAAGCCCAGCCTGAGCAATTTGGGAAGACCCTGTCTCAAAAATCAAAAACTAAAAATGGGCTGGGCATATAGCTCAGGGGGAAGGCCCGGGGCTAGATCCTCAGTCCCACAAAAATAACTAAATAAAGAGAATTCACTAAACTGTAACAACAGTGACGATGACACTTTTATTTGCCCATTTTGGGTCCAGATTCCCAGATATCTCTCCTAGGGTTGCCCTCTGCACACACCTATACCTTTGAAGTAAACGTAATCATGGCCTTGGCCCCAAGCTGGTGTATGAGTCTGGGTTTTTTTCAAAAGGCAGAATTTACAGACATAGTAACAAAAAGGATCTATGTGGAAGGTGTAACAAATCCGAGGCTAGACATGGCCCAAGATGGTGGCCTGCGTGTGCCAGAGCTGGAGGGTCTGGCGGCTGCTCAGCCCTGAAATAGAACTCCCATCCAGGACTGCAGGACAGCCCGTGAGCGTCTGCTGCGGACGTCCGTTGTTCGAATTACAGTGGCGAAGTCCAGAGACAGAGAATCGGCTAAGGGCAGACAGGTGGGAGCTGAGACTGCAGCGAATCTGGGATGACGATGTGCAGCATGTAGCAGGTCGGCGTCCCGGGAAGGCGAGAGCTTTCCCAGAGGAAGAAACTGACAATCTTCTGGCTTCCTTCCTTTTATACCCTTGGAGTTCCAGTTGGCCCTCCCACATTCGGTGGGTGCTCTGCTCTCATTGGCCAGCCCACACGTCACTCACACTCTAATCCAGGCCTGTTCTAAATTCCCAGTCTATGCTGCATTCCCAAGCCCTAAACCAGGCGGGGCTCCTGATGACCTCAGGTTGAGAGAATCTCTCCAGGGGTCCCAGCTGAGGGTGTGGAAACGATACACACGGTATGGGTATGGTCACGTGCTGCAGCGGATGCTCAGGTAGGACGAGACTGGAGCAGAAGACCCGCAGCGGCGCCGCCCCCGTCCCCCTGGCGCTGAGTGCCCGGCCTTTGCCCGCCTAGCCGTGAAGCCGCTCCCGGTGCCCCTTTGTGCCTTCCTAGTGCCGTCCCAGCCGCCTGGATGTCCCGAGCTGTTGCACAGAGGTTGATTCTTTGTGGTCATTTTGACCTTGGGGAAGAGCCAGGAGCCACACACACAGTGCCAGGTCGAGGGCACCATGCCAGGACACGCTGCCGTGTTTGACGAGCCCGCCTGGCTGCTGGGAGACTCAGCAGCATCGTTCGCTGCATCTTGGTCACGTATTTCTTTTGAGTCAAGGGCTCATTCTGCAACCCAGGCTGGTCCTGAACTCACTGTGTGCCCAGGCTGCTCTAAAACGCACGACAATCCTCTTGTCTTAGCTTGCCAAGTGGTAGAATCAGGCTTGAGCTACCACACCTGTGCTGGGAATCGGCCCGGAATGCGGGCAGGCACCCTGACTGCTGTGCGGTGCCCCCAGCCCCGATCACACAGCGGTGGACTCCCAGGCCTGCCCCCTACAAGGCCAGAGCCAGGGGGCCAGGGCCTGCAAGGTGGGTGGGAGGGTGAGGCATGTGTCTTTTATTGGAACCAAATTTTTTCAAATTTAAGTATTCACCGTAGTTATTGATAATTGTCTCTTTCCTTCGTAGTGTTACTAAACAAATGCCAGCTGTATATTCCTAAATTACAAATAAAATCAAATTTGTGATTTTGCTGAAGAACTCCCTAAAGGGTTAATCACAGGCAAGAGGCATAGAGCTTGAGCTTATGAAATCTGAATTAGTTTATCTGTTAGAAAACGGGCCGCCAGTCCCGCAATCCCGGCGCTCTGGGAGGCAGAGGTAGAAGCGTTGTAAGCGTGAGCTCGGCCCGGGCTGTTCAGTGAGGCTCTGTCTCAAAAACAAAACAAAACAAACAGAATAGGGCCAGGCATCGTGGCGCGCGTCCCAGCCCCCGGGAGGCCGAGGCAGCCGGGGCTGCACAGCCTGGACTCCGGAGTGAGACTGTCCCAGCACAAAAACGGAACCCAGCAGGGATCACATGTGTTCACTCATAAGAGGTGACTGGAACATCACCTGGTTCCAGAGTGCAGTGCCCACGGATTTCAGGGGTTTCCACGCCAGGGTTCGAGCTTGCAGCTGGACCCCCCGCTGCGGGGGCTGCCCGAGGGAGTCTCCAGAGCCACGCCCGCCGTGTCTGATGGCAGCCTGCGGCGCGCGGGTCACAGCAAGCGGAGTGCTCCCCACTCGTGCAACCAGAGAGTCTGTTCTAGTGAAAGATCTCCACTTCGCAGGAGTCAGCGATTCTGGAGTGTTTGCTCGCGTGTGGGTTGCTCAGCACATGCACTAGGCGGGCTTTTCCCTTGGGAACACAGTACGTGCATTTCACTGTGTGCGCTCGCTTGCTGGTACGTGCTATCTTTCAATGAAGCATCTGGGATTTTCTACATTTCTGTAAAGAAGAGTTTGCCTTCTACTACTGGAATGAGTTCTTTATGGGGTAAAATTTAGGGAAGTAACAAAAATTGATTCAGTCAGTGTATCAATTAAATGTCATCAGCTGAGACGCCACCTGCCTCTGACTCAGCCCACCTGGGAAAGGGCTGGGCTTTACAAAACTAGCCAGGTTAAAAGGCTCTGAGAGACTCGAGAGGAAGAGTGGCCTGCCTCAGCCATCTGGAAGTGCTCCTGATGAGCTGGGCCTGGTGGCCAAGGCCTGCCATCCCAGCGTTCTTGGAGGCTGAGGCAGTAGGATAACAAGTGTGAGCCCAACCTGGGCAACAGAGCAATTTGGTGAGACTCTGTCTCAAAAACAAAAACAGTAAATGGCCTGGGAAGGCAGGTCAGTGCAAAGGCCCTGGGCCTGACCTCCAGTAGCACAAAGTAAATAAATACATAATAAAGCTCCTGGTGGACGACAGGGTCTTTCTCTCTGCATCCTGCTAGAGAGCTCGGGGGACCACTAATAGTGAAAAGGCCACACAGAACACTGCCACGTCCCTCACGTGGTGGCGGTGTTTCTCCTAGTGCTGGGGATGAAGCCGGGGCCTTCTTACTGGACTATACCCCCAGCCCGTTTTTATTCATTTTGATTTTGAGATAGCGTGTAGGTAGCTGCATTGCCCAAGCTGCCCTAGAACTCCCTCCAGAGCGCGGGGATTACAGGCCTGAGCGTCCTTCAGTCCCACCACGGTCAAGCTGCCCAGAGGAGACCTCTGCTGGCATCCAGCCTGGCCAAGAAGGTCAACGGCGCTTATTTATCCGATAGAGACCAACCAGAGGCCGCAGGGCGGGCAAAAGGCAGGGAGAACTCTCGTGTCCTGCCAGAGCCTGTCTGGGAGCGGCGTCCCTACGTCATGTGCCCACTTACACACGGCTGGTGAGGATTGGGAGACCATGGAAGACCCGGATGGGTGTTTACCCACGCTGGAAGAACTCAGAGCTCAGCTCCTTCAGCGCCCTGCTCCCTGGGATCCCCTCTCCTGTCCTGTCAGCAGGGACACCTGATCCCGAGCCCAATTTATACCTTTCCTCACTCGTATCCAAATTAGGAAAAAAAATCTCTATTTCCTCTCAGTATTGAGAATTTCACTCAGACCCTTCACACTGAGCTGTGCTCATCCCTGGCCCTTTCGAAGTTTTGATTTATTTATTTTGGAGATAGGGACTCACTCCATAGTCTGGGCTGGCTCTGAACTCACAGCCATCCTAGTGTCTCAGGGATTACAGGCGTGCACCACCACACCGAGTTAATGGGGCACCGAGCGACTGAACCAAGGGCCTAGTCCCTGCTGGGCAAGGAAACCACCCGCTGAACTATGATCCCAGCCCTATTTCTTCATTTTCTTAGCTTTGAGGCAGAGTCTCACTGAATTGCCCAGGCTGGACTCAAATTTGTGATCCTCCTGCTTCTGCCTCCCAAGGTGCAGGGATTACTGGCTTACACTCCTGGGCCCATCTTTTCAGATTTTTATTATGTTTTAATTGAAATGATCCTGGGATGCACTGGCAATGTTGTTGCCTTCATGAGTATTCGTGTGGCCCAGGTCACCTGCACAGACCCTTGGGAGCATCAGGTCAAACTCTTTACACCTTGACATCCCAGATAACGCAAACTCGACCGCCCCGGCTAAGCCAGCTACAGAACATCCGCTGTGTGCCTGCTTTGGCTTAAAGGGCCGGGGGCAGAAGGAGAGATTCCCACCACAAAAATGTCAGCAGGACTGTCCCCTCAGCCAGCTCTGCCACCAACCCAGGCTCCTCTGTGGCTCTCAGGCATCCCCTGCCCTACTCCCGGGCCTGGATCCCGGTGGGTAGCGGGCGCCTCTGGCCACAGCTGCCCTGGCAGGGTTCCCACGCTCACGCTCACCTGGGGCCTGGAATCCCACCGTCTGCCTGTGGCCTTCAGTAGGTGACAATCTCCCTTTTGATCATTTGTCCTGAAATCTCTGATTCACTGAGGAAATCTGTCACGTAGTTTGCAACTTTCCACGAGTGAGGATTATTATTATTATTATTATTATTACTATTTTATTTTTTTGAGACAGGGTCTTACTCTTTGGTCTAGGCTGGTCCTGAACTCACTTCAGAGCCCAGGCTGGCCTTGGACTCAGGGCAATCCTCTTGTCTCAGCCTCCAGAGTGCTGGGATTACAGGCATGAACCACCATGCCCAGCTTATGTGGTGCTGGGGAGTCGAACTAGAGTACTTAGCACTTGCTGGGCAAGCACTTTAACCGCTGAGCTATTCCTGAGTGAGGATTATTAAATGTGCATAGAGTTGGCCAAAAAAAGGAAGACCCGATACTGCTGTTCTCAGAACTGCGGAACAGGCTCCACGACAAAGGGCCAGCACAGCGAGGGCAGGGCCGCTCGTCCCGTAGGACTCTCCTGCCACCAGAGTCCGCGCCACTGCGCGGGGCAGGCTCGGCCACGTCTCATTCCGTGACAAAGACGCAGAAAACACTCAAACCCAGGGACTTTGCTTCAAAACGAACCCGTGCCCTGCCAGAAGGGTTCAACCTGGGGAAAGTGCCGAGCGGGGTTATTTTTAGCTGGGACAGAACATTCCTTCCCGAGCGCGTTCAGATCCCTGATTTTCTGGGCTGCGGGTGGGAACTGGGCGAAGCAGGCGCTGCGTCCTGCGTGGGTTTCGGGAATTAAAGGCTTCCAGACACCGGGCAGTCCGTAGTCCATGGACAGCCGTGCCAGGCGACGAAGCATCTCTGCATCGAGTGCCCGGTCCACCCTGCAGTCGGCTGGTGTCTTCATTTTTTAAATCTTGTCTAAAAATTTTTTGTTATAATTGAAATCTTTTACAATTTTATTAATCTCTTTTTTGGATGCTGGTGGTGGTACTGGGGATTGAGCCCAGCACCTTCTCACTGGGCTACATCCCCAGCCCATTTTAATTTATTTATTATTTTAAAATTTTGAGACAAGGTCTGGCCAACTTGCTAAACTGGCCAGGCTGGGCTCAGACAAGCCACCCTGCCTCAGTCTCCCCAGGGAGGGGATTACACACCTGTATACTTGGCTTAATGAAAAAATATAAAAAGGAAGTTTATAAATGTATGTATCACATATCTTGTATTGGGCCCAAGGCAGTTCCTCTTCGTTTAATAAAAAGGGCCAAAAAGATGCCCACGCAGGTGGAAGTGGGACCGGACGCCTCTGAGCGTACAGAACATGTGCTCACAAATGACCAGCCTGTGAGACCCACCGGACTCTACTGCTTTTATTGGTTATTTCTGTCATTAAACGATGCTAGCCAGGTAGGGTGATCTGAAAGTCACTCTTCTCAGAACGCACGCGCCCTGTCTCTCCAAGCTGAAGCCATTTCCCATGGGTCCACAGCTTCTGGGCTCAGCACCCAGGGCGTGTGAGCACCGGAGCCGGCGCCCACCCGCAGCTGTTCTTAGGCAGTGCGTGTGGCCTCAGAGGTGGGTGTCGGCGATGGGGATCCGCCGCAGCTCCACGATCTGCGAGCCGCTCAGGGTGCCGCCCTCCTGGCTGCCTTGGCCAGACTCATTGTCGCTGGCGCTGAGACCGGCACCTGCAGCGGGCGAGGAACACACACATCCAGACTATTAATGCGCTCAGTTCTTCTTTTTTTTCTTTTTTAAAATTGAGACAGAGTCTTGTACGTATACTGGGCTGGCCTTGAACTTGCTGGTCTAGAGCTCCGGATCTTCCTGCCTCAACCTCCTGAGTGCTGGGATTATACCTATTAGGTGAGATGAATTCTTAAGAATTGAGTTGCAAGCCGGGCATGGAGGCGCATGCCTGTAATCCAGCACTCAGGGGGGCTGAGTCAGGAGGACTGCAATGAGTCTGAGTTCAGCCTGGGTTACCTAGTAAGTTAGAATCAGTCTAGACTACAGAGAGAGACCCTGTATCAGGAAAAAAAATTGAGTTAGATCAAGCAAAAACTTTTCTATATACGTTATAAAAAGAAACATACCTACAGAATATGAACATACAATAGTTATGGAACTATATTTTAAATTGACTTTGGTTGTTATTAGAAGTAACAAATTAATTTCTAAAGAGGCAAGTTTGTGTTTTCCATCTCTGGGCCTTCCTGGGTTTCCACCTGGCGGACAGGAGTAACCTATTGCCAAGAACAGGGCTTGTCAGGATAGAAGGGTGGTGAGGTCATCAGGCTTTCTCAGCACGGAGAGGACATACTAGAAAACACAAACCTCCAGCCCCACAACCTCCCTGAGTCCTGGAGTGTGGCCTCAGAAAAAAGGCTGCCCCAGGGCCAGCACCTGGAGTCCCATGGTGTCCTGGAGTCAATGGCCCTAAAGGGTCAGACTGATCCCAAGATAAGGACAGTTATGTAACACAGCACCCACACAGATCCACGAGGCAGCCCTCAAGCTAGCTACAGGCAGTGACCCATTCTAAGAGGCCCAGACAGGTGGATCTCACTTTTGGGGTCCCAGCCTGGACAATAAGCAAGACCTTGTCTCAAAATCAGTAATTAAAATGGGCTGGGGCTGTAGCTCAGTGTGAAGGCCCTGGGCTTGATTCCTGAGAGAGAGAGAGAGAGAGAGAGAGAGAGAGAGAGAGAGATTAAAGAATCTAAAACTGAGCTCAATCCCTAGTACTACAAAGAAACAAAACAAAACAGAAACCCTAAAACCACAGGCAGTGATCATGATCTGTTTGGGGAAGTTTCACTCTTTACTACTTTTTTTTTTCCCAGTCACAATTAAGAGTAAGTTAGGCACTCTGGGAGGCTGAGGCAGGAAGATCACAAGTTCAAGCCCAGCCTGGGCAAGTTGGTGAGACTCTGTCTTAAAATAAAAACCAAAAAAGGGCTGAAGATATAGTTCAGTGTGAGGCCCTGGGTTTAAGTCCTAATGGAGAAATTCAGGAAAGGAAACTATGTTAGAATAACACCCTTTTCTTCTGTCGGGACACATAATAACCTCTCCTCTGAGCGCCTTCTGGGAGACACAGGTGGTCCCAGGCTGGCTGCTGTGCCAGCACGGCTCCTCACCGGTGCTGGGCACCAGGCTGCGGACCAGGGGGAAGGTGGTGCAGGTCCCAGCAGCTGAGCCTGCAAGTCCTTCGACGCCTGCAGCCTCTGCGAGGAGGAGGAAGGGTCTGCCGGCAGGGTTGGTCACGTGGGAGGTGACGAAGTGGCTTTTCCCTCTATGCGCGGAGGACGGAGGGGCTCTTTTTCTTCTCTTTTGAGACGGGTTCTCGCTCTGAAGTCGCTGAACTCACTACGCAGCCCAGGCTGGCCTCGAACCCACAGCATCTGCCCGTCTCAGCCTCTCAAGTGCTAGGGCTGCAGGCGCGGGTCACCACACCTGGCTGACCTTTCTGTGTCGCTCGCTGGGGGATTGAACCCAGGCTTGGGCACCTCAGGGAGCGCCCTGACCAGGGGCCCTGTCTGCTGCCCTGGAGGCCGCTGTGGAGAGCCCACGTCCTCCCTGCGCGTCCGCGCGGCCCCGGGTCCCTGCGGGGTCGTGGGCTCCCGGCTGTTCCCAGGGTCCCGGCCCCGTCTCCATCCCCCTGCTGCCCAGCTCCCGCGGCCCCGTGGCTCTTGGGGATTCTGTCATTGCCGGGTGCTCCCCTCCCTCCGTCCCGCCCCCGCTCCGCCCCCACACCCCCTTCTCCTCGCCCTGCCCACCCCACGCCCCTTCTCCCCTCCCAGGGTCCACCTGCCTCCCGGGTCGGCGGGCGGCTGGAAAATGGTGGACGCACAGGGCCGGCCGGAGCCGGCGCTGCTCACAGCGCGGTGGCACCGAGAGAGGCTGGCGGGAGGGGTGGAAGCAGCACACGCCCCCCACGTCCAGGTCTAAGTTTCCACCCCTCCCAGGCAGGGCCCACCTCCAACCCTACTCAGTATCCCAGGAACATGAGGCTTTTGGGCGACACTCCGGATCCACAGCACGACAATCTCACTTAGCATAATGGTCCCAAGGTGCTTCCGCTTCCTAGAAGTGACTCAAATGTATCCTTCTTGATGGCAGAGTAGTACTCCGTTGTGTATATACACACCACGTTTTTTTTACACACCCATGGGTGTGCAGGCTAAGATTTAGCTGTTATGAGCAGTGCTCTTCCTCACATAAAGAGGTAGCATTTTTTCTTTTAGTGCATAACAGTTCCCTTGTGTATTTGTTTATGCTTAGTTTAGGATTAAAAACTGAAAGGCAAAATAGGAAATTTCAAAAAACGTGCCTTTTATTCAGAAATTCTTCTGTTTACCTACCGCATCGTGACCATTCTCACTACCCTTCTCCCCATCCTCTTTCCGCCTCCACAAAGCCTATCGTCTTACTTTCTCCCATTTCTCTGTTCCTTCTTTTAGGGTTTGGTTTTCTCATATTAGAGAAACCATAAGAACTAGAATATTTCTGATAGAATGAATTTTTAAAATACAGGAAGTTGTGAAAATTAAAAAATTTGAAAAGATCAGGTCTCTAGTTTCTCTAGACAAAAGAGAAAATCAGCCAGCTGTGCTGCGACAACAGCAACAAGAAAACGGCGAGCTCCAGAGAGGAAGCGCCGCTGTAACCTGCCGCCAGGCCCCGCCTCTGCCAGCGCCCTGGGCCAATGGGTCCCAGGCAGATGGATCCGCCCCTGCCCCGCCCACAGGAAGCTGCTGCCCTCTCCAGCCATCCACATCCAGTGGCTTCCCACTCCCAAAGCCTGTGGGGCCATTCTGAGTTTCCCGGCCTTTCCCAAGGCGGCAGTGGGGCCAAGATCACACTTTCTTTTCTTACTTCTAGACCCCTGAGGCCTACGGGACCCCTGGACCCCCGGCCTTCAGCAAACAGGCTCGGGCTCCTTTGCCCAGAACAGATTCGCGATGAGCCCCTCCAGGCACACTATGCTGTCCTTTGTGGAGTGCACGGTGGATTTCTCGTAGAAAGACCTTTTTAGTTTTGGTCATCACTTATGAGAACATCCACTGCTTTCCTTGAACTGTAGACTGACCATAATCATAATAGTATAAGACATTTTGACCATTTGGAAGCCTCAATATCAAAGACAAAACTTTGTTCTGCTACTGGGAACTCCAAGTGGACAGAGATGCAGGAGGTTTCAGGCATAAAGTAGATAAACGTGGTGAAGGAGGCAGAGTGGAAGAACATTGAAAGAGAAAAGAGAAGAATGTAAAGTCTCCGACTATAAAACTGTTCATATATTGTAAAAATTAATAATGTAGCTGCTCCTGGTGACTGCTCAGTTCTGTCATTCCAGCATGCTAGGAGTCTGAGGCAGGAGGATCATTAATTTAAGCCCAGCTTGGGCAATTTAAGCCATTTAGTGAGACTTTGTGTCAAAATCAAAAATAAAAATGGACTGGGAAGGTAGCTTGATGCCCTGTAGGGCAAAATAAACAAATAATTATCTGATTGCTAAGACACTGAGACACCTTTAGCTTAGTTTAATATAATAATACAAGCATGTTTATTTTAAAACACTAATGTGTAAAAAATTTTTTATTTGATCTGAGACAGGATCTCACTCTGTGATCCAGGCTGGTCCTGAACTCGCTATGTAACCCAGGCTGGCCTTGGACTCATGGCAAACCTCCTATCTCAGCCTCCCAAGTGTTGGGATTACAGGCCTGAGCTACCATGCCCACATCAAATTTATAATATAGCGATATGTATATTCTTTGGCACTACTCAAGTTTGTGAGGCAAAGCTTTAGATGTTTATTTACATATGTGCAAAGGGACTCACAGTTTTACAAAAGTTGTTCAGGATTTATGTGGAAAAGGTTCAGAAGACACAGTGTCCTCAGGGTGGACTTGGAGGGGCCTGTGATGCAAATGTCACTGAGACTGCCCAAGGTTTGCAAATTCAAACAAGTGTTGGAAGTAATTGTCCACTAGTGACTTGGGCCTAGACCAGAGGCAGCTCCTGACCTAAAGGGCAGTCAGCAATACAGCTCTCAGCAAACATGATTTTTCTAGAAATTCTGGATTTTTATGGGATAGTTCTAAGTTTTTAATACTGGCTCAAAACCATTAGGCCGTTTTTATTTTTGATTTTTGGCCTGGGGTCCATTGCAAATTCTGCGACAGAATGGCACGTGGTGGCTTTGGTACTTGACATTCTAGGAGGAATTGTGCCTGATGGTTATTACAGACCTTTGCTAAAAATACAGCAAACCTCAGCTTGTGAGTGCCATTCTGATTCTTTTAAGGGTTTACTTCCTAGTGAGTTTGGGGGGTGCTAAGGAATACCAAGCTAAGTCTATAAGTAAGCGAGCCATTCCAGGCATTCCCCAGCCAAGTGCGTTTCATACTTTGTGTATATATAGCACGGAGATCTAATTCAATTATGCTCTAAGAATTCACTTTATGTTTCCAGGGTCAGCAAACCCAAGACTGATGACACTCTGTGTCATGCTAAGGACACAATTTACCCCGAGCATGATCTGTCACCTGAAAGTCTTACGGGAGTCCCAGGGAGCCTGAGGATCACGGTTGTGACATGTCCCCCACTGAGTCTGTGCCCTCCTTGGTTTTGTGACCTTGCTGGAGTCTCTCTCCTCCTCCTCCTCCTCCTCCTCCTCCTCCTCTCTTTCTCTCTCTCTCTCTCTCTCTCGCTCTCTGGATGGATCCCTGAACACTGTACCACGCAGCTGTATCCCAGCCCTTTTAATTTTTTTATTTGTTTGTTTGGAGACAGTTTCTCTGGGTTACCCAGGCAAGGCTTGAACTTGCAATCCTCCTGCCTCAGCCTTCCTGAATGCTGGGATCCCATCCATGGGCCATCAAAATAGATTTTCTGGCAAATTAACTACTTTCGGTATCTACGACAGAAGTGCAGATACTCAGACACGAGGAAGAGTGGCATGAGTCAGCGCCTTTCCCAGGAGCTACGACTTTCGGTGGGGTCTTCCCACGGCCTCATGTGCCTTACAGCACTTCCCACAGCATGTGGGGCCAACTGGGGTCACATGGATCGCGCTCCTGAGCGGTGTGAGGACTGCTCACAGGGTCACAGGTTGAGTGGGACTGGACACATGGAGAACACACACACAGATACACAAACACACAGCACATACACAAAGGGTCAATGGTTTACTGTACCCGATGGTACTAGGGAGACTATACAAAGCTCACTGCATTGTATTTGAAAAACCCCTGCTGAGGAACACTCCACTAGAGGCATCCCCTCGGTCCCACCCCTCAGTGGGCCCCTCCACGTGCCCTGCACTGCCCTGGGCTCAGAGGTCCCCTGGCTTCTTGCCAGATTTCACTGCGGAGTTACTTACGCTGAGACACAGTAGGCCTTTTCTCTGTCTTGAAAATCAACTTGTACATTATTTTGAGGTCACATTCCACATGGTGCCACCAAGCACAGACTCCCACTCCCACCCCCGAGCTGGGCTGGGTCAGGAAGCTTGAGCAGTGAGGGGCTGAGGGCCCTGGGGACTCCATGGGAAGGCTGCGCCAACTGCGTGCCAGACCTACCAGTTTTTAACGCGAAGATCAGGTCGTCAAACTCCTGGGACTCCTCGTCTGCTATGAGCGATCCTGGGCCGTACCCTCCAGCGGGAGGGCAGGTGGCGCCATTGGGAGGGCTGGCCTTCAGGTCGGGGCTGGCCTGGCTGCCTTGCTGGAAGGATCCTCTCTCCCAGTCTGGTGGCACCTTTTTGGGTTGGCACAGGGGGAAAAGGAAGCCATGCTGTGAGTGTGCACAGCTTCACATGGAAGCCCGTATGAACAACACAGTTGCGTATCCATCACAAAGATCTTGCTAAAGGGCTATTTATTCTTAACATTTTATTTATATTGTTACTTTGGATGTACTGGGGATTGAACCCAGGGACTTTACACTCAGCTACATCCTCAACCCACTTTTTAAGTGCTTTATTCAGAGACAGGGTCCTGCTAAATTGCTAAGTTGCCCAGGCTGGGCTTGAAATTATAATCCTCCTGTCTCAAACTCCCAGAGTGTTGGGATTATAGGCATGTGCCCCACATTGGGTTGAATTTTTTTTTTTTTTAAAGGAAGACCTTTCCTCAGCCCTGTGGTGCAGGCCTGGAATCCGAGCACTCTGAAAGAGGAAGGCAGGAGGATCTCAAGCTGTAGCCCTGGCAACTTAGCAACCAAGTGAGCCTTTGTCAAGAAAAAGAAAGAAAGAAGGAAGGAAAAGCTGGGGATGCCGCTCAGTGCGAAGGCCCTGGGCTTGATATCCACCACGCCACAAAATCAAAATAAAACAAAAATCCTTCCATTTCATCTTTACTCCTTCGAAAACTATGCTCCTCCTCTGTCGTGGTAATGTTAAACAATCTCTGTACTTGAACATGTATGTCCATGCTGCCATGAGCAAAGAAAGCGAGAAAACTACTGTCTAATCTCATATATACAGTTTAATTTTTGTAAGTTGTATGTAAACAAACCAGTTTAAAAATAAAACAAAAGAACTGGAGAACCTTCCTGACTGTTCATCTGAAATACCACGTTTTCAAGAGAGTGGGTGCCTGCGGGTCCTTCACAGCAGCTACGTCTCCAGGCCTTTTTCTTTTTTATTGAGAGGCATCTTGCTCAGATGCTAAATCGCTCAGGCTGGGCTTGAACTTGTGATCCTCCTGCCTCAGCCTTCCCAGTGCCGGGATTAGGTGCCCCACCCAGCCATAAAGGCCTGGCTCACAGCTTTCTGAACCTGCCCCGTTTTGGACACCAGGATTAAAAGGCCGCTCTGTGGAGCGACTTGTGTGTGGGCCTTCTCTCCAGGCTGGTGGGGATATGCGCACGCGCGCACACACACACACACACACACACACACACACACACACACACACGCACGCGCGCACAGCCCCTACTCCGGGCCTTGGCTCTCTGCGCTGCGCTGCCGGATCCTTGGCATGCCTGACAGGCTGTCTCCTTGACAGCTGATCAAGGTCGAGGCTCAACCCCAGGAATGCAGCGCACACTTGGGGCTGTGTCCTTGGGCGACACCGGTGAGCCCTGGAGTGAGGCTCTGGCCAGGAAGTGGACCGCCACTGCTGTTGTCACCGGCTACAGAGCTTCCTAGCGGCTGCAGGGGTGACCGGAACTGTCCAGGAGAGCTTGCTGGGGTGACAGTGGCAGCTTCCAGGTACAGAGAGCTGCTGGACGCTTAAAATATGGCAAGGGAGAATGACAAATTGAATCCTTGGGGCTGGCGGTGCAACTCGGTGGTTAGAGTGTGTGTCTGGCATGTGCCAGGCCCTGGGGGTGATCCCCAGCACCACAGAAAATAGCTGGGTGTGGTGGCACCAGCCTGTAGTCTTGGCACTCAGGAGGCTGAGGAAGGAGGATTGCCATGAGTTTAAGGCCAGCTTGGGTTACACAGTGAGCCCAGGACCACCTTGGACTCCAGAGGGAGACCTTATCTCAAAACAAAACAAAACAAAAACAGAATGAATGAGTGAATGAGTAAAATAAACTAAATCTTTGTTATTTAATTTTAGTTACTTTTTGATTACCTGCCTGTAGCTAATGGCTATGTTATTGGACAGTTCAGATCTAGATAAATATGAGAACGAGTAACCATTCAAAAGAAAAAAAAGTATTTTAAGATTTATTTCTGAATTCTGATCTGCTGATCTTAAAACTATTATAATGACATAATTCAATCTTATGAATTTTTGTAATATAGAAGTGAGAATAGATTTTCAAAGATTTAAAACTACTAAAGACTTGTTGCATCATAACAATATTGTACTTGAATCTAAAGACTTATTGCATCATAACAATATTGTACTTGAATTTATTCATTTTACAGCTGAAGTTTGTAACTTGGACCCAAATCCTCCGCAGGACGCAGCCCAGCAGCACTCCGACATGCTGGCGGCAGGGTGGTCCCGATGTGGGGGGCAGCACTGGGCGCCAGGGGCTTGGCCGAGGAAGTCCTGGCCTCACTGTCCACTGGGCCGCAGAAGCATAGGCACCCTCGTCCTAAAACATTACCCAGGGCAGCGTCTTTCAGCTCTGTCCACCCCAGCGGAGCGGAAGGTCTGCCTCCTGTCCTTCTGCTGAGCGCTGGAGGTGTTGTGTCAGGGCAGGGATTCGTGTTTTTAGGAGGCGGAATATCCTAACAGCCAATCCTCAGGCCCAATTAGAAAGACCAAGAACAGAGGAAGGCGTGATATGCACACGCCAGCTGAGCGGAATGACTGTGTCCTGCCAACTCTAGTGACGAAATAATAACGGTGGGGCTGGGCGTGGCAGCGCACGCCGAGGGTCCCGGACTCCGGGAGGCTGAGGCAGGACGATCGCTGTGAGCTTCAGGCCAGCCTGGGTTACTAAGGAGTTCAGGATCAGCCTGGACTATAGAGCCACACCCTGTCTCCAAAATAGCAATAAATAAAATCATGATTACAGAAAAACATAAAAAGAAAAGAAAAAGGAACGGGCTTGAAGACCAGGCCAACCCTCCCCACGATTACTGTTTTCACTGGTGGGTGTTTGCGAGGCGCAGCCATTACATGCACGTTGGGGAATGGGCGCCCACGCGTGCAGCATTCTGCGGAGGGTGGGGCCCGTGATCCCGGCCCTCCGGGCAGCTGCGGCGGGAGAACTGACCGCTCCAGCCGAGCCTGGGAGACCTAGTGGCTCGGTGAGACCCTATAGCCCAATCCAAACAAAATCCCAAAAAGGGCGGGGGGCTGGAGCTCGGGGTGAAGGCCGAGGCCTGGCGCAGAGCACCCCCACCCCCAGCCTGCGCTCCCCTCCGGCCCCGAACAGCGGGGGTCAGCCCGGCAGGTCCCACTGCGGGACGCCGCCCACGCACCTCTTCCATGGCGCTGATGAGGTTCTGCGTGGACTTGCTGACCTCTGCCCCGGCCGTGGGCATCCCGCTGCCCGGCGTGAAGAAGGCGGCGCCGGGTCCCGGGTGACCGTTCGCCTCCACCGTGTAGCTGGCCTTCAGCGGGCAGCACAGCTGGTTGTGCAAGATGAAATAAACCACAAAAACGTAGAGTCCCTGCGGACGGAAAAACACGACACCGTGAGCGCGCAGGGAGGCCCTCCTATCTTGCACACAGCGAGAAAGGCCAGCCGCTTCCAATTCTGCCAGTTAAGGACCAAGCGAGCCAGCGGCCCACCGAGAGAGCCCGGGAGGAGGCCCACGCCACCGAGAATCTACCAGGATCACTTCGGAAGGCAGACTTGTTACCTGTGAGCCACCTCTCTGCTCCACCGTGGGTGGATCCTCAGGAACTCGGAGGCTGGCCCTGCCCGGCTTATCTCATTAGCTGAGCACATTTTGATTTAATTATTTATTCTGTGGCCCTAGGGATCAAGGCCAGGGCGTCCGTACTGCGCTACATCCCCAGGACTATACATATATATTTTTTGATTTTGAGACTGGGTCTTGATAAGTCACTAAATTGCACCGATAAGTCATTGCATTGCCCAGAGCGAGCAGGTACTTTTGATCCTCCCACCTCAGCCTCCTGAGTGCTGGGTTTATAGGCCAGCACCGGCTGCACCCGCCTGGCTTATGTTTTATTTTAGGAAACCAACTTCTTGCTTTTCCCAAAAGTACCATCTTTTTCCGTTGATTCCATGTATTCTCATCTTTTCCTTGGCTAACGGCTGCAGCACATACGATTGTCCCACAGGGCCTGGAGGCAGCACTCACCGAGCCCAGGGGTCTCCCGTGTGTTACCCGGAACTCGCTGGGGCTGGGACTCGGGAGTTCCACCGCTGCTTTGTGGTCGGGGTTACGTGGAAACAACACAGCCACTGTGTGCTCTTCAAGAGCTGCTGGCCCTTTAAGTTCTTTTGCGGTCAAGTCACGCCTGATAATTACCCTGCTTCCGTCACAAATGTTGTATGTGTGTCCTGGATTCTGCACATTAGTGTCCTTCATGACCACAACAAGGCGTCCACTGTGTGCTTCAAGGAGCGCGTCCACACAGCTTGCTAATTTTGACCTTTTCATTTGGCCCAAAAAATATGTGAAATTATTCCTTTTGTGGCAGTGCATTGTGGCATCAGATGCAAGGAAGAATCGTCTTTGTTACTGAAATGCTTAATAAACCGCCAAAACAAAACCAAGACACTGGCCAGCTGCAGACTAAAGAGCGTCATGTCGAGATTTTTTTCAGGAAATAGGCACAGAGACCTTCATCTGTGATCTGCACGCTGTCCTGTGGCTGCTAACATTTCTAGCACCGAAGAAGCAACAGCATTTTGCGAGCCTAGAAATTGTTTCCAATGGGTGTGAATAATAAGACGTTTTCTAGGAAATACCCATGGCCGATAGCATCGCAAAGGATGCTATCAGCATTGTAACTATCAGCACCATCACAGCCCGGGGCCTTGGTGCTGAGCCACACCTGTCAGCCTTGTTATTTTTTATTTTGACACAGGGGTCTTGCTAAATTACTCATAGCCCAGACTGGGCTTGAATTGTGATCCTCCTGCCTCAGCCTCCCGGGGAGCTAGAATCACAGACACGCGCCACCACACCCCGCTTAAAAATAGCTCTCAGGTGCAGTGAGATTAGAGGCCCAAGCTCGGACGCGCTGCTGTTTGATCTCTGCTGATGGTCCCGGACTCTTGTGGTGTCTTCAGCTTTTCTCCCTGTATCGACTGAAATGATTCTTCTTGGGCCGGCATCTCATCTGTACAATTAAAAATACGCTCCAGGACTGGGGAGGTAGCTCCGTGGTGCAGTGCTGGCGGCGCACGAACAAAGCCATGAGCTCCATCCTCAGTGGCGCAAAACAAAACAAAACAAAAAACTATGTACAGCTTAAAATCGGTCGTGGATCTGCTATAAATATTTGAAAAAGAAACCGCTCCCATCCCATACAAAAATAAACAGAAACATTTGTTTCCCTGTGTTTCTGGTGTATTTGTTGTTGGAAACATGGCTGTTCTGTTGCACAGGGATGGGCTCCGCGGGCCAAGGCCCTGGCGAGCGTAGCAGAGGCAGGTCTTCCTGGAAGGCCCCGTACCCGGTTCCCTCGCTCAGCGTCCACAGGGTGATGACCTCATGCCATTGGCTATGGCCATAGACAAAACAGGAAAAAAAAATTAAGCTGTCAGCCTTAAAAATTGTGCACATGTTCTTGATTTATTTAGGAATTTGTTAAAGTGCTGGGAAGCCATAGGGGAAAAGCTGGGTCGGGAAACAGCCCAGGCTGCAAGCCCGGCTCCCAGGACCCTCTGCGGAGACCCTCCCTGCTCTCCGGTTTGTTTTTGCTGGGGCCTTTTGCGCTTGGGAAGGCACCGCCTGTGGAACACAACTGGGGTGTGAAAACTTTCTGCTCTTTTTTCTTCTTCTGGAAAGCAGAACAGTATACACTCAATATTTTTGCAACTCTGAGAAGTGCCTGGGAAACACAGCCACGGTTAACACCCAAGGGGACAGAAGGCAAGTGCAAAGGCGGATCGGGTGGTGTGGGCCCGCGAGCCGTACCGGCCAGGCGAGTCCAGCAGAAGGACCTGCCCTAGGCTAAGGACTCAGCTCTGGAGGGTTCCGACCGCACGGTCCTCGGTCCACGGCAGCCTGGTGGATCTCAAACCGCGTCTCCAGGCCCATTTGCAAAGCAGTCGCAGTGAGGATCGCCTTGCACACGCGTGCGGTCCCACACGGCGGGTGCCCTCTGTGCGCCGGCCGGCCGCTGAGACGCGGAAAGAAGACACCAGGCTCCTAGTCCCCGGCTCGCAAATGCAGCAGGACCCCGGCGTGAAAGGGCCGGGCCGCAGAACGCGCAGACCTGGGCCCCGCCGCGCACAGCACACGCAGACAGGGAAGCAGTGCTTCCTGTGCTCCGCGGCTTTGATCATTTGGTTCGTCCTCCTACTGCGAGCACAAAATACGCTCTCCAAAGTCTCTACGCAGATTTTATTAATCTACCGAGTTGTTTATGTATCTCGGTAGTGGAGCTCTAACTCAGAGCCTTCACCCTGAGTCACACCTCCAGATCCTAAATTTTTTAGTTTGACGATGACATAGGGCCTTGCTCAGTTGCTTTCATGGTTTGGATCGAGAATATCTCCCAACAGCCTCATGTTTGAATGTCATGAATCACCTGTGGATTTCCCGTACTGTTAGGAGGTGGGGCTGTTCAGGAGGGGTGGATTATGGGTGGATGGGGCAGATCCCAGGCAGGTGGCATGGAAGGATATACCCTCTTGCCTGGCATCCTCTGGAGGCCCTGATTTCTTCCTCTTGAGATGCCCCCAGTGGCTATTCTCCACCAGACCCTTCCTGTCACTGCCCACCAGTGGACTGCAACCTTGCGAAACTGAACTAAAAGAATCCTTTCTTCCAGTGGAGCGTAGATGTCAGGTATTCTGTCCCAGGAACAAAAAAGTAACTAGGACAGCTGCTACTCTGCTCAGGCTGAGGCTGAATTTGTGGTCCTGCTGCTCAGCCTCCCAGAATACTCGATTCCAGGCCTGCACTACTGGGTCTAGCAGTTACATTGACCTACCCATAACGACTCATTCTGTTTTTGTCCCATAATAATTAGCTTTTATTAGTACCTGTTTTTGATGCATAATAATTTTCATTCATCTTAGGGAATTGGTACATATACATATGTGGTTAAACAGGGATGTGACTGATGTGTTTTACATTCTTCTGAGATTTCTTTACACATTTTCCAGGACTTGATAACTCCTAGATGAGGAAGCCCTCAGATTTCAGACTAGTTCTCCAAACCAAGGTGATGCCTGGAGACCCTGCCCCTTCACAGGCCCTTCACTTCAGAGCCCACACAGGATAAGGCACCCAGTGCCGCTGCCATTAGGATTAGGCTTTCTACAGCTCAAAAATAAATATTTAAAAATAGAGAATAACTGCTACTAAGTTGCTAATTCCTAGAACATAAAAAGAGACTATGCCCAGTTCATTGTTATATTTCTTTTTCATTTATGGTATGGCCTCAGACATGCAAGGAGAGCTTAAATAACATTTATTAATCAAGAATCATAATTTTAAAATTTCATCAGTGGGATAGAGTAAGTGATGGAGTCAAGGATCACTGTAGAGACAAAGGGTAGGTAAACCCTGGGTCCTTAGCCTGTTACTTACTAAGAGCGTAATCTGTGTCTTCTTCTGACACTTAGAGACTTAGAGACATCAAAATGTGTTCTGTCAATACCCAGAACTCTGCTCTGAGTCCGACAGATACCCAGGAGGCAACTAAGTGCCTCAGTCACTTTCTCATTGTTGGATGCAATACCGAACACCCACAACTTAAGGGAGGAAGATTTGTTTCACAAGGTCTCAGTCCATTCAGGGACAGCCAGCAGTGGCAGAAGGGCATGGCAGTGGGCTTAGCCGAAGAAAAGCACTTCACAGAATCACAATAGGAAGCAGAGTGGGTGAGAAAGGCAGAGCTAGCATGTATCCTTCCAGGTCATGTCCCAGATATCCACCTCTTCTGGACCAATTCCCAGTGATCCGCTCCTCTAACCAGCCCCAGGTCTTACAGCACAAGACTAACCGCAGGATTGAACCACCTTCCAGACACAAGGCTTTTGGGGACATTCCAGATCCAACCATGACATTCTGCTCCTGGTCCCCAAAACTCTCTGGTCCACCTCCTTATGCAAAATATATTTAGTACTTCTCTAAGAGTTGCCAAAGTCTTAAGAGTTTCAGCATTGCTAAAAACTCCAAGTCCAAAGTCTCCTCTGATACACAAGGTAAACTCTTAGCTGACAGCGCCTGTGAAAATCAAAAAAAAAGGTGAACGCTTCCAACATGCAATAGCGTAGGGTAAACATTCCCATTCCAAAAGGAGGATGAGGGGGATAGAAAGCAATCAAACCAAAGCAAGACTGAAGCCCAGTAGGGCCAATACCAAACCCTACAATTACAGTAATACCGTGGCTCCATGTCCAGCCCCCAGAGCAAGCTGTGGCAAGATCTTAGCTCCGAAGGGACTGGTCCCTCCTCTACAGCTCTGCATCTGGCTGCAGCACTCACGGCTTCTCTTTTGAGCTTGCTCTGCTCACAGCCTGAGGCTTTCCTCAGCAGGTGATCCATACTCCTAGCATCTCCAAATTTCTGGGGTTTCCACTTCACTCTTGGGTTCATCTTCACAAATTTGTACATTTTCTTCTCAGGAGCACCCTGTTGGGCTCTGAGGCGTTCTTCTAAAATCTGGGTGGAAGTCTCTTCGACTCTACAACTCCTACACTCTGTTTGCCTCTGGAATCAGCACTACGTGGCTGATGCCAGGGTCTGCTGCTGGCTTGAGCAGTAGATTAGCCACCTTAGACCATGGCTGCAGGAGCCTCTGAGTTCTTAAATGTCTAAACTCCTAGGGGATTCGTTTTCCTGGCTGCCCTACAGGATGCCTGGGGGTCTCTTTTCAGAGCAGTCTTTTGCCTTTGCACCCTTGGCAGGATGGCAGCCTTGCGGATTCCTGCCCTGTCCTCAAGGCATCGCCCCTATAGTCCTGTGCAGAGTTCGGCACTCCTTCTCAGGGCTAACCTTTCCAACAGCCACACTGTCCTGTGCTGAGACTCTGCAGCTGCTTTCTTTCTGGCAAAACTGGAAACTTTTCATATCTTTCTGTTTTGCTGCATAGATCTGGCTAAAAGCCACACACATTACCTATGTGACAGCAGGGATGTTGGGTTTTCTTGAAACACCCTCCACCAGATTAATTAATCCACCACCCTTAATCTTAGTTTCAGAAAAAGTCTCAGTCCAAGGACAAAATACAGACATGCTTTTGCCAGAGGGTCGCGTGTACGGTTTCTAGACTATTGCCGTTACAGTCCAACTTCCCGTCAGGAGCCTCTTAAACCTCTGGCTGCTTCAGTTGGTACTTGTGCTGGCATTCTGGTCAGTAGGCTTTCCTGACGAGCTCAGCTCACTGCGCTCTACCTCTTCTCTAGCTTGCATCTTCAGATTTTTCCGAACTCCTCCTGAGAACAGGTTGCAAAGGCCTCTAACGCACAGGATCAAGCGAAGTCGCAGAATCAGACTTACTCCTGGTGCCAATTTCTGTCTTGGTTACTTTTTTTGTTGCTGGGACACATTATACAACATCCACAAATCACGGATGAAAGGCTTATTTTGGCTCACAGTTTCAGAGGGTCTCAGATGATTTATAGGTGACCAGCAATGGTGGAAAGGCACAAAGGGCCTAGCCAAAGAGAAGCTGTGCACAGCATTGCAACAGGAGGCAGACTGGGTGAGAGAGGGCAGAGCAGGTGTATATTTTTCCCGTTCATGTTCCAGTTATTTCTTATTCTGAATTAAGCCCCAGTGATCTGCCCCTTCTGATCGGGCCTCACCTCTTAGCAACAGAGAAAATCAATGAATCAACTTCCGTGATGGAATCACCTTCCAAACACAAGGCTTTTGAGGGACATTCCGTATCCAAACCCCCAAGGACTTCCTGGTGTTCTGTCCCCAGCTCTTTTGCTGGTATCTCTGGGTTTTCAGATCACTGCTGGCCCCTTTGGAGTTACCACTCCTTTTTAAAATCTCTCTCTCTCTCTCTCTCTCTCTCTCTCTCTCTCTCTCTGTCTTGTACTGGGGATTGAGTCCAGGGCCTTCACACTGAGCTACACCCCCCAGCCCATCTCTATATTTCTATTTTTAATTAATTTTGAGACACGGTTTCACTAAGTCTCTAAGTTGCCCAGGCTGGGCTTGAATTTGTAATCCTCCTGCCTCAGAGTGCCGAGATTACAAACTACATCACTGGGCCCACTCACTTTTGGTAGGACTGGGGAGTACTGCAAAAAAGAAAGAGAAAAGAGATAAAAAGAAAAAGAAAAAGCAAAAGGGTATACAGCCCTCCTACTGGCTGCCACTCTGGTCAAGCTCATCTGTGTGGACTGTGGGGTGATGACGATGATGGCGAAGGGGGATAGTTGTCTGGCCTGTGCCAAGTGGGCGGGGATGACCTGGCTGCAGAAGCTAAACTAAATTTCTCGTGCGTTTGGGATTAAAATATGTGCGATATTCAAAGTTCAGACCGGAGAGGAAGCGAGAAGGTCGGTCCCGCTGCGAGGCAGGAAAACAGCCACGGGGTGGAGAAAGCGGATGCCCTCGGGTGCGAAATCTTGATCAAGGAGACTACTCCAGGGGAGGGAGACCAGGGCCAGGGATGCACGCGGGAACGCGCCGGAACGCGCGGGAAGGTGCAGGTCCACTCAGGGAAGTAAACCAGAAACAACTGGCTGGGCCAGCAAGTCCCACACAAGGACAGCCACGACTGGTCCGGGAGCCAGGGGAGGGTCTGTTCCAGAAGATGAGATGGTCATGTTGTCAAGAAAGGGACATCCAGGAGAAAGAGAAAGAAGTGTTTCTGCGGGCGTCACTGGGAAAACGTGGGGAGACACTAGACTGACACACGTCCTACACCAGTGGTCCCGAGTGTGGTGACACTAGGGACCGGTTCAGTGGGAGACCATTCTCCCAGATATGCTGGGGCGGGTACTTGCCAGCAACTGGCTGTTGGAGGATGGCTTTGAAATAGCCGGGCAGCAGACGGGGACAGGGAAAGGAGCTCCACCTTCGGTCCATCTTCGGCAACATTAGAACCTAACAGGAGCTCACTGCCAGGAGGCGGGGCTTGGCTCCCAGCCCACCTCCCACTGGCGGTCATTTGTTCCTGTGGCCAAATCCTCCCGAGGGCAAGGACCTGTATCATCCCCTGCCCCCCATGTACAGGGTAGTATCAAGGAAAAGGTACCTGGAGGTGAGGAGAGTCACCTCACTCCAGCACTAGATGAGCTGGTTAGGTAACTGCATGCTAACACCCAGGGGAGGGGAATGTCCTTCATTCACTCCACCCACTTTAATTAGCAGTTTTCTTATTTGGAGCAAATGACCATAGCGCACAGACCCTGACTCCTCTACGCCAGGAGTGTCCGGGTCCAGTGGTCTATTAACTACACTTCTATTTTGTACATGGCTCAAGACAGTTCCTCTTCACATCAAAACAAAACACGGGCAATCACAGCAGACCTGTACAGGTGGGGCACGCCTGCTTTAAATTACAGAATGAAAGAAGGAGATACTCTGTCTGAGGAGAAACGTCGAAGGCATCTTGCCCTTCTCGTGTTCTCAGTAACCTGAGACCCACGTGGGCATGCCTTCCTGTAATTTCTGTGTTTAATCTGATATTGAGGTCCCGTCTACAGTTGCCCACTTTTGTCTCTACTTCCTGCCCAGAAATTGCTGCAGGAGGTCAGTCAGTAAAACACACATCTTCTAAGATATTACTGATTTCATCATAATATACTTAATTAAATATCAAAGGTGACCTGGCTGATGGCTTTGTTTTACAGACCTCCTCCTGTGAATTTACTCAGAACAGTAATATAGTCCACGGGACGGTCAGAGGCATGTGCTTTGCTCACCTGAGGCACACAGGTATGAATGATGCCCTGAGGAGATAAAAGCGTCTCAGGACAACTGGTCAAACCGACAACGAACCGAGAGTCTCACAGGCTGATAAATACTCCTCGAGATATGGTAAGTTTTGGAATCTTTGGTATTTACAGATTTTAAACCAAGCATAGACTCCAAATAGAGCTAAATGCCAATTCCAGATATTAAGAACCAGAATAATCCAGGAAGCAGCCAATATGCCCAGCAAAAGAGGAAAGGATTAAAAAAAGTATATATGCACGATGGAGTACTGCTCTGGCATAAAGAATGATAAATTTGAGACATTTGTAGGAAAATAGATTCACCTTGAGACCATCATGCTTGGTGAAACGACCCAGACACAGAAGGCTAAATGTTGCGTGGTTTCTCTCTTATGGAAAATTCAACGTGTAAATAAGTAGAGGGAAATAAAGAGTGACGGTAGGAAGCCGGAGACAGATCCGATGGAGAGGAGCCGGAGGGTGGGAAGACGGGAAGGAGAAATGAAAAGACGCGACGTGTATAGGCAGCAAGTCCTGGAGTCAAGCGCAGCTATGATGTGTCACGAGCACATCTTAATGAAAAGAATCATTTTGGGGAAAAAAATTTCTAAAAAGAACCAGGATACATGTTGTGAAAACACTGTTGTTATTTTCATAGCTGAAACTGATGGCAATACTTTTCCTCTCTGCACACCCTAGTCCCTCCATCCCTGCCGCCGCCTCCCGGGTGGTTCTGGAAGTCCCCCTGCTGTCTTGGGTTCTGCTATCCGGGCTGCCTCAGTGCCCTGAATCAATTTAGAACTCTTACCCCTCAGACTATTTTGACTCTGGGGAAGAGGTGAAGTTGCACAGTGCCACCTCTGCCCACAGGGGACCGGCCTGGGAGCTGGCCTTTCTGCGGGCCTGTGGCACCGGCACGTACTGGGCCTACAAAGCCCACAGAGGCACTTGGGAGGAGGACCTGCTCAGCTGCTCCAGAACACGGCAGGAGCCACGGGACAAGCCCGGGAGTATTTTGCGGGGGAGCTCCTGGCCACGTGCCTTTCACTGTCATCACTGTTCTGCATTTAAACACTCACTGAACCTGTCGATAATACCTCGTATGGAACAGCCGTGCGTGACCCTGCACGACCGCCAGGGCTCCCGCTGGCGGGAACAGATGGTCCCCGGGGCACCCTGGGCCCACCACCGGATGTTCCTGTGCTACCTGGACCTCAAGATGCTGGTGAAGGGGATCCGGCCCAGAACGAGGGCCTTATCTACATGCCACGATGGGCTTCTAAGTAGTTTGTCTTCTTTTAACAAAACCCTGCTGGGTGCTGCTCTTTGAAGCTTTGGGTGTCTCCTCCACGGGTCCTGTGACTGGCGAAACGATGTTTGAGATGTGGGCTTCCTTCAAAGAGCCAACAAGGCGAAGCAGGCGCTCAGCACCACGAGGCCTCCCGGCCGGAACTGCTGTAAGCCCGCTCCCCGCCTCCAGTCCTCTCGGGCAACTCAGTAAAAAGCGGGCAAGTTCACACTGTGGGTCGGTATGGGCCATGAGAGGCCTGGCAATGCCTCTTGTAACTACCCTGATCTCCACAGTTCTTTCCCTTTACATGTATTTTGAAGCATTTCTTTCCTTTAGACCAAAACAAACACGAAAGCCGGGAAATGGGCACTATGCGGCTTTGCGTTTGAAACCAAGGACATTCTTCCCTATCTCTGACTCTTTAAGGAGATGGAGCTGTTCAATCCAGACCCCAGAGGGGGGCGACCCAGGCCTTGGCACTGAGCGACGTCCATGGCCCGTCTTTTATTTTGAGACAAAGTCTTGCAAAGTCACCAGCTGGCCCAAGCTGGGCTCAAGCTTTAGATCCTCCTGCCTCAGCTTCCCAGCTCGGGCCTGCACTACCCGCCAGGCCCGGCCCAGGGCTCGGTCGCTGTGGGCGCTCCTCACACGCTGACAGGCCCGGGAGGGAGGTGCTCACATGCCAGCGGTATCCGGCCCTTCCGCGCAGGGCACTACCCTGTGCTTGGTCCTCATCAGTCTGCTCTCCCGGTCTCTGATGCCACAGTGCAGGCACCCAAGGCTACCCAGCACTTTCAGTGCCTCAGACTGCGTCACGTGAGCACCTGTGTGTGTTCTCAGGTTTGCCTGTTCTCCATGCTCCCCGTGTCCACCTGGCTACTCCTGCATTAATCAGCGAGGGCTGGCTTCCTCCAGGACTCCCAACCCCAGTGGATTAGGCACCCCGGTCCTACACCTGGTGCCTCTCTGGCTCTGAGCTCAGAACCCAGGGCCTTCCCATGTGCCATACGCTAAGCCCCTACCTTTTTCAACTTATAAAATGTTTTAAAAATTTGAAACAGGGTCTAGCTAAGTGGTCCAGCCTGATCTCTACCTGGTGATCCTCCTGCCTCAGCCTTCCCGAGTGCTGGGATCACAGGCCTGCGCTGCCACTCCTGGCCCGGCTCTGCAGGCTCCTTGTCCAGTGGTGCTCCCTCCTCACTGTCCCACTGTGGTCCCACATCACACCACAGACCGTTGGCTCCTTACAGCGAGACTGCCTCACTGGGACAAACCCAGCACAGTGCCCGGCCATGGGCAAGGTCTTCACAAAGAGCTGTACAGTGGATGGGTGAATGCACAGAGCCCAGCGTGGCCTCTATTAACTGGGGCTTACAAAACTGACTGTGAGGAAAGCCAGCATCCCTACAGGAAGAGCTTCTATGCCTTAACGACATGGTCTCACATAAGAGATGGGTCCAGCTACATGTCATGTAAACCAAAGGTCCTTAACCCAGGGCCAAGGACCCGACCCAGTCCATGGCTCATTAGGAACTGGGCTACAGCAGGAGGTGAGTGGAGGCCCAGCACACAAAGCCACTCCCTGTTGCTCACGTGACCAACCGAGCTCTGCCTCCTATCAGATTATCTGTGGCATTGGATTCTCATAGGACCACGCATCCTACAGTGACCTGCACATGCGAGGGACCTGGGTTGCATGCTCCTTGTTACAATCGAATACCTGATGATCTGATTTGGAGATAAGGGGGTGATGCTACCCCTGTTTTCATGGTAGAAAAATTGTCTTCTGGCTGGAGGAGTGGCACAGCTGTTAAAATGCTTGCCTAGCAAGTGCAAGGCCCTAAGTTTGATTCCCCAGCACCACATAAAGCCAGGCATGGTGGCACATGCCTGTCATCCCAGCACTCAGGAGGCTAAGACAGGAGGATTGCCAAGAAGTCTGGCCTACATAGTTCAAGACCAACTGGACTACAGAGTAAGAGACTGTCTCAAAAAAAAAATAAAAAATGAAAAAAAGAAAGAAAGAAAGAAAAGAAAAGAAAAAAAGAAAAAACTGTCTTCCATGAGATCAAGCCCCAGCGTCAAAAGACTGGGGAGCCACTCATACCATTTGCTTAATGCGTTGTCCCCAAATTTTGGAAGTCTTAAATCAGAGTTCTTTTTTGGCAGCTGTTCCCATGGCAAATCTTAATAAGTAAATAAGGGCACGAAGACCTGTATCTTAGTTACTTTTTGTTGCTGGGACAGAACACTCAACACCCACAACTTAAGGGAGAAAGGCTTACTTCAGCTCACAGTTTCAGAAGATCTCAGTCCATTTGTGGGCAGTTGGCAATAGTGGAAGAACAGGGCAGAGCCAAGCATGAGAGGGGCTGTTCACAGCATGGCAGACAGGAAGTGGAATGAGGAGGGGTGGAGCTAGCTTGAACCCTTCCAGGTCAAGCCCCAAGAATCCACCCCTCTGGGTCAAGTAGTCCCTATCTCTTAATAGCACATGAAATCCATAGATAATTCATAATATCCAAATATATGAGGATTTTGGGAGATATTTCAGATGCAATCCATAACAATATATAATTACAAAAAAGTTTTTGAACTGTTAAATTGTAAAAAAAAAAACAAACTTCAGTTGAAGGGGATGAGAGGGAGTTATGGAAAGTTAATAAAAGCTGAATTTGTGTGTGTGTGTGTGTTTAAAGCCCTTGAGAGTATATGTTAAATTTTATTACTTTATGTAGTTAAACTAAATTCAACTTAAGTGTATAAGGCAATAACTGGGTCTAAAAGAGAAAATTTTCTAAATTAAGGACCTAAACTCCATGTTCCAAATTTTGGTCCCTTTATGTAGTTTCACAAGTGTTTCATGCAGAGAATATTTTATACCTTGACTTTAAATTGTACCACCCTTGCTACGGAACGCATATTTTACAATGATATTCTAAGATGGGTTGTAATTTTTAGAGCAAATAAAAAGGTGAGATTTAGAAGCAAAGAAACAGAATCACTATGCTCTCTGAAAAAGGAAACATTTTATTCTATTTGTGGCCCTGGGATCCAGCCTAAGGCCTTCACACTCAGCCACATCCTCAGCCCAGTTTTTGACTTTAATTTTGAGACAGGCTATGGGTAAGTCACTATATTGCCCAAGTTTGCCTTGAACGTAATTGTGATCCTTCTGCCTCAGCCTCCAGAGTGCATCACTGTTCTGCACCATGGGGCTCAGCTCTAAAAAGTAATTTAGGAAACGCAAATACACATGCTGGGTTTGTGTAAGGTCTACACGATCAATTAGCACAGTATATTAATATTTATTTGTAAAAAATGGCCAAGCTATGTACTCTATCCCACAGCAGAGGGTGGGCTGGAGAGCTTCATGTGATGCACCGGCCATCGTGAGGTCTGCACACCATGGCATGAATGGGGAACACGGGCTTCCCGAGATGTGCTCACTTTCCCCTGCAGTCAGAGACCCACTACGTGCTCTTATCTTTCACTCACAAGTGTGACATTAATGGGCTTGAACCACTCGCAGTTGGGTTCACTTGGTTTATTAATGTAGGAAGCCGAAGCCAGTGGTAGGCAGCACATATGTGACAGCTTTATGACAGCCTGCCAGCTGGGGCCACAGGCACAGGCCTATCATCGCAGCAGCAGTCCAGGAGGCTGAGGCAGGAGGACCACAAGGTCAAGCCTAGCCTCAATTAGCAAGACCCAGTCTCAAAACCAAAAATAAAAATGGGCTGTGGATGCAGCTCAGTGCGAAATTGCTGGGCTCAATCCTCAGGACCACTGAAAAGAAAGCAAGCAACCGAGTCTGCCTTTCAGAGCAGAGTCCCAGCTCCGGCAGACAAGGACGAGTCCCTAGCTACCTGCCGCCTCGCTTCGAAACGCAGCCTCATCTGAAACCCGGAACGTGCCGTCAGCACAGGCAGCCACACACTCACATGGACCCGCAATTCCAGAAAGCTTTCTGATTAAAGATGCAATGATTCCAATGGAAACAGTTCAAGGAACTCACTGTTCTAGAAAGGAAAAGCAGTCAGGAAATCATTGAGACCACAAATCTGCTGGATTCTTCTCTTTGCAGTATCCCAGATACTTTTACTCTCAATGTCTCATTACTGAGAGAGAGAGAGAGAGAGAGAGAGAGAGAGAATGTGTGTGTGTGTGTGTGTGTGTGTGTGATCAACCCAGTGCCTTCACACTGAGCTGCATGCCCAGCCCACTTTTATTTTTAATTTTGAGACAGAATCCCACTGAGTTGCCCAGGCTGGATTTGAATGTGAAATCCTCCTGCTTCATCCTCCCAGAGTGCTGGCATTACAGGTATGTGTCACTGGGCTCAGTTTGCTTCCTTTTTTAAATTTAGAAATACATGAAGTTCCTCCTTCCCCAAAGTGGACAGAAAGTGTTTTAGCAGATGATTTAACCTTTCTGGAAATTTATCAATACTTTTCCCATTTTAATAATTGTATACTTGCTAAAGAATTTGGACCGCATCTAATTCTACTTTCTGATCACTGATTCCACCCTAACAGAGAGCAGCAGGGGCTGGGAAGGATGTGCAAATGGCTCCCCGGGCCATGTGGATTCTGGCAGTGGCTTGCTGCTAAATAATGCTGAAAACTCATGTTTCCAAGTGTTGCCTGCAGCCGCAAGGCGTCCTGTGACATGGATTGTAGCACAGTCTTTCTGGAATGACAGTTCGATTTTGAAAAAACAATGTAAGATCACAACATAGCTGCAGAACTTATATTTTGTCCTCTTGTTGCAAAGAAAGTTAAGCCTCTGAATTTACTGTGTGGACAACGGGTTTATTCCCTGAGCCTCGCCAAGCCCCACTCTAAGTTCATGTGGCACGAATATTTGAATAGTGAATCAGCTTTCTGGAGTCTTGTCAAAAGCAGGTTGTTTTTGAGCTTGCAGAGCTGAAGATCAAACTTTGATCCCTGATGTTCACAAAGATAAAGGCAACCAAAAGATACCTGACAGAAAGCAAGCAAACAATATCATATCCTGCCCCTCATTAAAATCATGGGCCTCCCATAATCCTGACACTCAGAGAGGCAAGCTGGAGCCTAGCCTGGGCAACTTAGCACCTTAGGGAGACACTGTTTCGAACAATAAAAGGGAACTGGGGATGTGAACAGATCAGAAGGAAGGCCCTGAGTTCAAACCCCAGTGACACAAAAATAAATTGTGGGAACTATAATACAGGCAAATAATTCCTCAACCCACAGACTAGGAAGAACTTGACTTTCTTTCCAAAGTGCTTTTTAGGGGATGGAGGAATAGTACAGTGGTTAAAGCACTTGTCTAGCAAACATGAAACCCTGAGTTCGATTCCCCAGCACCCAGCATGGTGGCATACACCTGGAATCCCAGTACTCAGGAGGCTGAGGCAGGAGGATTGCAGTGAGTCCAAGATTAGCCTGGGCACCAGAGAGAGCTCAAGGCCAGCCTGGACTACAGAGCGAGATCTTGTCTCAAAAAAAGTGCTTAGTCAGATAGGGTGGAGGCTTTTATAGGTAAATGGAGGCAACTTGAGACCATCATGCTCAGTGAAATGAGTCAGAACCAGAAGGTGAAATATCGAATGGTTTCTCTGATGTGAGAAACCCAGATCATGGCTATATCATCGAAGTTATTGTGGGGAATAATGGGACCTGGAGGGAGGGGGAGAGTTGAAAAGGGAGAGGGGAAGGATTTGTAATTTTACCATGATATATATCATGTATATATATATATATATATATATATATATATATATATATATGCAAAATACTCAAGATCAATGTAAACTTCATTACGGCACTTATGCATACCAATAAAAAGGAGAAAAGTATTAGCAGCATGCTTGGGATACATTATAATGCAACTCATCTTGTGGAACTGGAAAGTGAATGGACTACATATCGATCATTCTCCTCTGGCCTGGCGGGATGGAGGTGGGGTGTTAGAGGGGTGACCACGGATGGATGGGGCATTTTCAAACAAGCTTCTACCATGATTTTTTCTCTTCTCCCTATACACATCACCATCATGTGTTAGTGAACCTACAGTAAAGACAGATTGACTGCATTTGTTTACAAAAAGGAAATGAACTTCAGAGATAGTCCTAATTCCTCCTAGGCCATTTACGCACCCAACATTCACTGAGTAACGGGCATTGCTTGGGTTTGGAACACAGAGATAAAGCACACAGCACCTTTTAAAAGTATCTGGTGGCTCAATGGAATTAGCTGTAGCCACAGGCCGCCTCGTAAGATTTAGGTCAACGTGGACTCCAGATCTGCAGATGGTCCCTTGTGTCTCTAAGACCTAGTGATGTCTAAACTTTCTTCACAAACACGGTATGTTTGCCCAACAGTAACATTGTGACAATGCATCTCCCAGACCATATCCCCATGGTAAGAGAGGCATGTGTGCACAGGCAGGTATGTATTTTTTGAAATAGGTTCCTGCTCTGTGGTCCAGGCTGGTCCTGAGCTCACTGTGTAGCCCTGACTGGCCTCCAGCTCACAATAATCCTTCTGCCTTGGCCTCCTGGTGCTGGGGGATCTGAACCAGGGCCTCTTGCTTCCCAGGCAAGCACTCTAATCACTGAGCTACGCCTCCAGCCCGAGACATGTATTTTAAACCCTGATTCTCTTATTTCATCCGGTTACCATTTTCTCTCATCCATACTATGGCTTCTGCTTCTGATTAAAGCCTCATTTTGTTTTTCCAACATTAAAGAAGCCTGATCTCCTTAATCCTCTAAAAACTGAAGAGAATCTTTTCTTTCCGGTGAGTTTTACTTGTTTCAATTTTCCTAAAACTGAACAATGATGATTCAAATGCTAAGTCCAAGGAGCCCAGGAAAAGCCACCGTGGACATGGCGGGGCTAATCTCAGCTGCAGAGAGAACAGAACAGCCCCCGTCTCTACTGTTTCATTCCTGGTGGACTTGGGTCAGGGAGCTAGAGGAGGGGAGGGTGGAGGGGGCTGATGGATTTAGGGAGGCACAACAGGCATTTCCTTATTCTTCCCCCATTCAACCACTGGCTCATTCACGAGGCCATTTTCTCAATGAACATTCACTGAGGAGAATCACTGCTTGGGTTTTGAACACAGAGAAAGCACATAGCACCTTTTTAAAAGTATCTGCTAACTCAATAGAAGAAAGACAAAAATAATTATACCATAGTATATAAATGCTGTGATGAGTGTAAAAGAGATTATTTTACAGTATTTCAGAGAAAACACATCCAGCAGTGGCAGACGCCCAGCAGTGAGGCCCACTCAGAAAGGTCTGACTTGGGGGTCTGTCTGAGTTTTTGTTGCAGGATACGGTAAGTGACACCCATATCTTAGCTCACGATTTCAGAAGCTCTCAGTCCATTCCTGGGCACCCAGCAATGGCAGAAGGGTCTGGCAGAGGGCCACCTGGGTCAAAGCGGTTCATCCCATGGTGGACAGGAAGCTGAGTGAATGAGGAGGGTGGGGATAGTATGGACCTTTCTGGGTCATGCCCCAGTGACTGGCCCCTTCTGAGTCAAGCCCAAGTGATTCACCACTTCTGCCAGGACCCTCTCTGCACAGCACAGGAAACCCCTGGATTGACCCCCATGATTGAGTCACCTGGGGACCATTCCAGATATGAACCATAACATAACTGCAGACAGACAAGCAGAAAGCCAGGAAGTAAGCAAAGGGAAGGAGGAAGAGAGGAGAAGGAGGTTTTCCACGTACACCAAGAAATATTTCCAAAAACTTGTTTCCTTCCCTTTTGTTTCTGAGGGCAAAGCAGGTGTTTCAATACAGCAGGAAGCAGCAAGTTCTGAGGTGTCAGAAAGAGGGAATGGTGGAGAGACTGGGGGACAAGAGCAGCAGAAGCGAGGGAAGGGGGCTTCCATGAGGAGGAGGTACAGTATCCACGGGTGAGAGATCACAGATTGTTGGACACAGGATGGAGGTTCAGGAAGGCATGGGCTTTCTCTTTGAAGAAGACTGGCGGAGAGTGGAGCTGCATGCCAGACAGTGGATCAGAAGGCCACGAGGTGGGGACTCAAGGCGTATGTCAACAGAGCATACCATTCTGTACTTAAAGCTCTCTGTGGCATCATATCCAAGAAGCAAGAGGAAAATGGATTTGGGGCTACACACAAAAGTTTGGTCTGTTGATTCTTATTTTAGGAACCATACACCTTGGAGGTGGTGGTCCCATTTATGACTCAGATGGGACACTCTGAGAAGAACTAAACCCAAAGCAAACACATGAGCACAATGTGCATTAAATCCTGGTTAAAAAACACATCTTATGCCACAAATAACATGTAGACACCCAAGCTAGGTTTCGGAGAGGAGCTGGTGAGCAGGAAGACATCACTAATAGAATTGTTCTCTCTCTCCAACTCTTTCTGAAGTTGGTAAGATACACATGACAATATGTGCTGTTTTAATTTGTTTGTGCAGGTTCAGTAATATTAGTACTAAACATACTCATGTTGCCTTGCGGCCATCAGCACTGTCTTAATCACTTTTGCATTTCTAGGACTCAATACCCAATACAACTTAATCGAAGAAAGGTTTGCGTTAGTTCCCAGTGTCAGGAGGTCTCGGTCCATTCACGGCAGCCAGCACTGGTGGGATGGGTCTGGTGGAGAGTGGATGCTCAGGGTGTCATAAGAGGAAGGAGCAGGGCTGGGGTAGAAGCTGGGGCAAGAGCACAGCCTTCCAGGCCACACCTCCAGTGATCCACCCTTCCCAACCAGGTCCTAACAGCACATGGAATCCATAGGAACTCTACAGCACATCCAAGTACACGAGGCTTTGGGAGGACATTCGAGATCCCAACCAAGTCAACCACCACTGAACCCCAGAAGTCTTTTCATCTTGCAGAAGTGAAATTTTCCAAGCAGTGAAGAACCAGTCCCCTGCCATTCTCCTTTCTGTCCCTGTGGATCTGACTGCTCCAAGGACTTCACAAAAGTGGAATCCTGCAATATTTGCCCTGTTATGTCTGGCTTATTATAATTTCTAAATAAATAATGGAACATCATGTTGCTTAGGGGAGAGAGCATTATTTTACCATGCCATACGCTAGGCCATCTTCTGAAATATATTCTTCCCATCTGGCTATACTTGTCCTCTAACCAGCAGCTCCCTAGCCTTCCCCTCTCCCAACCACCACTGTCACTCTCCCTCTATGGGATCATAAAGGAAGTGGTGAGGGTGAAGGAGAAGGAACAGAACTTTCATCTTTCCTGAGGGTCAAGTTCTAAAGTAATCAATAACAAGAATGATGGACTTCTTTCCTTCCTCTCTCCCTCCTTCCTTCCTTCCTTTCTTGGTATTTCTCTGTAGTCTAGGCTGGTTCTGAACTTATTGTATAGCCCAGGCTGGCCTCAAACTCATGGCAATCCTTCTGCCTCAGCCTCCCAAGTGCTGATATTACAGTGCTGATATTATGCCACCACCTGGCTAATTTTTGTATGTGGTGCTGGAGAATCAAGCCCAGGGCCTTGAACATGCTAGGCAAGCACTCTAACCACTGAACTAGACCCTCCAGTCCCAAGAATGGTGACGTTTCTGATATCATATTCAGTAATATCACCACATAGCACTTTATTTTCAGTATTTAACCAAAGGAAAGCTCAGCCGTTTACTTAAACAAGTCATATGGTTGCCATGACTATTTTATAAACCCCAAGCAAATCCTGTTGATTGTGCAAAATTATAACACTAAGCAGTGTGATTAAATTTTAAACAATGTTGTAGAGTAATTCTTCTAGGGTGCATAAAAGACTGCAAAGACCTGCAAAGCTAGCACGCTTCTAGCAAGTTCCAGAACCAGCAGGGCTTTATTTAGAAAAGGGCTGGCGAGGCTGTGGAGGCCATGGATCAAGAGTGTGACGGTCTGTTGACTTTGAAAGGGACTCAACTTTGTGCTAGGAAAACAGAAAAGAATGAAGACAGTTCAGGGAAGTCCTGGTGTCTCTTGTCAAGTCAGCTTCCTAATTTCTTCCCCTGGATTTAAGCAGTCAGTAATATCTTGCTTTTGCTGTGTTGCAAAATGACACATGAAGTAGATGTTTTTCTAAGACAGAAATTTTTAAAGTGATCCCTTTTGTAATAAATCAAACCTCCAACAAGATGATTGTTACTACAGGAACACGAAGTCTCAACTTCGTAGGATGATGATTACTATGGTTTGGATCTGCAGTACCTTCCAAGAGCCTCAGGGATTTGGGTATAGTGGAATACCTGTGGAACAGTGTGCTGTTGTGGGGTGAGCCCCGGGTGGGAGTGGCGTATACTTGAAGCTTGATCTGCGGGGACTGCGTCAACTGGTTGAGATTTGGGGACACCGGAGAAGAGCTCTCAGGTGTGGGTTATTGACTCCACATCTAGGAAGTAAGGAAGGGGCACCCATTCTGGGTGTTGGGGGCCCAACTGGAAGCTTGAGTTAAGTAAAGGAAGGAAGAAGAAACATAGTTACAGCTTACAAACCCCCTTAAATACATATATATAAATTCCATTTTTATAGAAAATCCTAACAAATATATTATGGAATCAAATGTTTCTAATGAGAGACTCTCATCCACTGGAACACCAGGCATGCCTGGCGTGTCTCCCACCCTTCCTCCGCTCCACACCCTTCCTACAGAAGTGGTCCAGGAATGACAGGAGCCAAGTCCCAGAACAAATCCTGTCTCCACTTCACTGCTGCAAACATACATGAAGTCATCTCTTGGGCTTTTTCCACTGAGAAAACTTACAAGAAGCAAAGCAACTTTTCAAAGCATACCATGACTTACGGACTCTGGCACACAGAAAAGCAGGCACTTCCAGTAAACTTAGCGAGTGAACCGAAGCACCGACTGTACCTTCCTGGCTGCTCAAGGTCACCAGACTGTGGGGAGAGTGAATGATCTATTTTGAATTGTAACCCCACCACGCAGTCTGTCGCTGGAGGCCAGCCATGCCCCTTGGGTTACTGTATCTTCTCTAAGTGGGACGATGCTGCTAACTATCATCATGGTGCTTACGGAGAATGTTGGGTAATTAAATGTGTTTTTAATATAAACATTGTTCTGGTAGGACACACTGGAAAATGAAAAAACTATGCCATCCCAAATGTCAGCTTAGGATGAGGTGCTAAAACTTGTTAGTCATTCCAGGACAAGAGATTTCCTTAAACTGAGAGGATCTGTGTGTGTGCTGGGGGGAGAACTGGAAACTTCAGATGAGAGATTTAATTCAACAAGAATTTGCTGAGAACCTTGTGCCAGGCTTGTAATTAAGCTTTACGGGCAGGACAAAAGAACCAGGAGAGCGGGTCTTCAGGGAACTGGCTGGGGAACAGCCCCGGGGAGCAGAGGACAAGATGCCAAAGGAAGAAAAACAGAAATGAAGTGCAGTGGGGGTTGGCACCAGGCGAGATTACGGTAACCAGTAAGTGCTCGGGAGACGTCAGCAAGTGCTGCGTGTGATACTGGAACCTTGAGGAAGGAAAGATCTGAAACATTTAAGTAGGGAAACAGACATATATAGACGAATTAACAGCAGGAGCAGAGGGGATGGGGAGAAGGTGAAATCCCTCTCTGTTCTATGTAAGCATAACTGTTGCATCTGTTCATTACAGGCAATAGATCTTGTAATACATACCACCATGTTTTACTGACTGGGTTAGCACTAAAAGGTCTTACACAGAATATGTTTACTAAAAGTACATTTTTAAAGCTGGACCTGGTAGTATAGGCCTGTAATCCTAGCACTCTGCGACACTGAGGCAGGAAGACTGCAAGCTCAGGCCCAGCCTGGGCAATTCGAAGAGAACTTATCTCAAAAAACCCCCAACCAACCAACCAAACAAAAAAAAACCCCAAAGGGCTGAATGCAGCTCAGTGTGAAGGCCCAGAGTTCAGGCTCCAGTACCAGATGAAGAAACCTAAAGAACTACTTCAGCTTGTGAGACTTCTCTACCCCTTTCTAAACAAGGAGACCCTTTGCTGGGTGTTTATCATGTGCCAAGCACTGGACTGAGCGTGTTATGCAACTTATGTGTCATTTCTGAGACTCAGGATTGGCATGACACATGGAATTCACAGTTAGGCCTGTTTGATCCAAGCTCTTAACTTCTGCTGGAGGTTACAAAGGGTGGTGTTGCCTGGGTGTCTTAGTTACTTTTTCACTGCTGTGACTCAGTATCTGACACGCACAAGTTTAGGAAAGGAAAGGTTTATTTTAGCTTACAGTTTCAGATGGTCACAGTCCATTCAGGGGTGGCCGGCAGCAATTGAAGTACATGGCAGAGAGAGAAAGGTGGAGGCAGCTTCCCAGGACATCACACACAGGCAGGCAAGTGAGACCAATCAAGACCAGTCCAAGTCCCAGTCTTAGTCTCTCCTGCATCTGGGTATTGAAGGTGTGGCCACTACACACCTTTAGTCTTAACTCACAAGCCTTTAGTCTCAAGTCACATGCCTTTAGTCTTAACTCACATGCCCTTAGTCTTAACTCACACGTCCCTAATCCCCACAACTGCAATCCACCCCTCCAGGCCAGACCCCAGTCTACCAACATTACATGGCTCCATAGACAATCCATAACATTAAAATACATGAGACTTTTGGGGGACACTCCAGATCCTAACCACAACACTGGGCCTCTGGGATTTCAAAGCATTCCCACCAATAAGTACTAACTCCAGGAGGTGATGCTCCAGATTCAGCTTTCTCTGGGTCTTAGTCACTTTCCTGTTGCCGGGCCATGACACCTGGTACCCACAACTTAAGGGCGGAGAGGTTTCTTTAGCTCCCAGGTCAGAGGTCTCAGTCCATGCATAACTGACCTACAATGGTTGGAGAGCATCGTGGAGGACAGCTGCTCATTCCAGGAAGCAGGGCAACTGAGGAGAAGCTGGGGCAGGAATACACACTCCCATTCCATGCCCCGTAACACAACCTCATAACACAAATCAGCACATCAACCCACTAGATCCAATTAATCCCCACAATCCAATCAGATTTGGTTACTGTTTGGATCTGTGATGTCCCCCCAAAAGCCCAAGTCTGGAGGGTGATTCAGGCAGGGACTACTCCATCGGTTTCCTTGCTGTTAGGTGGTGTCCTCTCCTTGAGGGGACAGATCACTGAGTTTTGACCCCGAAGGGGTGGGTCCCCTGGAAGGGTATATACTATGTCTCTTCTATCTCTCACTCCGCTTCTGGTTGCCATGCTGTGAACAGCCTGTGTCCAGCCAGGCCGTCCAACAGACCCTTCTACCACTGCTGGCCACCGTGAGTGGACTGACACCTCCTGAACCTGCCAGCTCAAATAAACCTCTCCTTTCCTAAGTCGTTGGTCCCAGCAATGAGAAAACGACTAAGATAGCTTTCAAATACGTGAGGCTTTGGGGGACATTTCAGATCCAACCCACAACACTCTGTATCTTCTGACTGTAGCCTGATCCTTTCAGAGAAATACACAATTTTCTATGTCCCTGGGGTTTGTATCTGAGGATTCAACCAATGCAGATGCCAGTGTACCCCCCAAAGCATATCAGTACCCAGCACATTCACACTTTTCTTCTGTAGCTATCTCCAGACAACACAGTTCAGTGACTATTTATATAACATTAACATTGTAGTAGGTATGAACAAGTCATAGAGACATGACTAAAGTCCATAAGGGAAGATGTGTGTAGGTTATATGCAAATACCACTTCATAAAGGAGTTGATTGTCTGTAGACTTTGGTATATGCAGAGGGATCTGGAGCAAACTCTTCACAGAAGTAAGGGATGACGATAAGGTGTGATTAAAATATTTACTGAATGTTTCTTTTTAAAATTTATTTATTTGTTTGCACTGAAAGTTTAAATAAATGTAGATCATAAATGAGAGATTACCATTAATCTCTCTCAAAATATTCTCCCTTGCTTTGGACACATCTGTCTCATGGTTTTTACCCCTTCCTCTGGGAGTTCTCTTTCATGAGTATCTTTATAAGGTGTGACTAAAAAAAAAGTGAATGCTTCTACTCCATGCCATCCAGTGGACTAGCAGGCTTATACTAACTGGATGGTACATGCTCTCCCACCTTGCTCACCAGGTGTGGTGCCGCACAACTTTTGGCTCTTTCCTAAACTCAATATGACCATGGAAGGTCCCCATTTCAGTCAATTCGGGACAAGGAGGCAGCTATAACGGGGCCACTATAACCAAGGAAGAGGCCTTCAGACAGCCACAAGGATGCGGGGTGAGGGTGTTGTGTGTGAGGAAGGTGCTGAGGGTGGTCAGTCACAATGGGTCTTCTACTCTGATACATGTTTTAATTTTGAACATTCAACATATTTCCTGACCTCACTGCTTGCATATCAATTGCATATCAGTGGCTACTTTTTGTGCAAATGGTATTATAACGTGTGACCACCTGTTACAGTTATGTCCTTTGAAAGCTCATGTGGTGAGGGCTTGGTCTTGAGCTGACAGTGCTGCTGGGAGGTGGTGGGACCCTGAGGAGGTCAGGCGGCGCGGGAGGGAAGTCGGGTCCCTGGGGATAGGCCCTAGAAGGGGATTTTGGGATCCTGGACCCCTCTCTCTACATGCTTCCTGGTTGCCATGAGATGAGCAGCTGGTTCCATCGTGTGCGCCCACCACAGGTAGCTGCCCGCTACAGGGTGCTGCCCGCCATGGGTCCCAAAGCAACCAGGCCAGGACGCCATAGGCTAAAACCTCAGAGGCTATGAACCAGGACAAGCCATTCTTCCTTATATGCTGAGTTTTTCAGATATTTCATCACAGTGATGGAAACCTTGCCAACACTCCACCCAAAGGGAATGAAATGTGCTCTTTATTTTATTTTTATAGTGCTTTATTGTACATTTTTATTTATTTATTTAGGCATTGGGGATGGAGCCCAGGGTCTTTACACTGAACTAGACTCAGCAACTTAGTGAGAGCCTGTCTCAAAAGAAAAGAAGGAAAAAAAAGAAAGAACAAGGGCTGGAGATGGAGCTCAGTGTGGAAGCCCTGGGTTTAACCCCTAGTACTACATAAACAAGCAAGCAAACGAATGAATGAGTGCATGTGTTATGGTTTGGATCCGCAATGTCCCCGAAGCCTCATGTACTGGACGTTGTGGAGTTCCTATGGATTCCGCGTGCTGGGAAGAGAGGGGCCTGGCCAGGAGGGGTAGATCACAGGTGCAGGGCGGAGGTCAGGCCTGTGGTGTAGCGGGTACAAGCAAGCCCCTGCCCCGCTTCTTCAGAGGGGTCTGATTCTCTCCTTTCTGCCCTTGCCAGCTGCCCACAAATGGCTGGAGACCTTTAGAAACTGGGAACTAAAAATAAACCTTTCCTCCCTTAAGTAGAGGAAGCCAGGGGATGCGTCTCAGCAACGAGTGAGTAACACTGTGTCCGTCCTGTGCGTTCTGCCAGCGACAATAATCGTTTCCTGCCTCACGTTTACCAGGCTCTGCGCAGCCTTCGGGACAATGTCTCATCATTTGCCCTTTATTTTCCCAAAAAAGCAGCACGAGGCTGCGGATTGCACTGGGTTAGTAAACAGCAACGCTTAGTAGAAAACTCCCTCGGACACACTGTGCTTTGCCTCTCGCTCCTCTGTGCGAGCGTGCACGCACTTGCAGGGCCAGGCCCTCTGTTATGAAAGGAGGTGACTTCCGGCCTGGGAGAGGAAGCCCCTAGTTACCATTTAGTAAATTCAGAGGATTCCGTGACCACAGCTCTATTTTGTTCAAGAACAGCGGGGGACAGAGACCAAAGGGAAAAATGGTGACAGGCCTCCCCCACCCAACATGGCACCCGCATGACACAGAGCCATTGTCGGTAGCGGTGGCAGCCATGAGGTTTCTCTGTTCTTCACGGAAAGGCCCAGAAAGAAGAGGAAGGTAACAAAGTCACTCATGGTTTCGCTGTCCAGTTTTCCTTGTTTCAGAGGCACAAAAACGTTTCCAGATTTAATTGTACTGGTAAATAAGACACTTCTGAAGTTCAATAACAAGTTAATGGTCCAAGTTTGAATTTTTTTTCTTCTATTTAAGCCATTCTGACCTTTATAGAAGCAAAAGAGCAACCCTTGACATTTCGCAGAAAATAAATATAATTTAGCAATTTTTAGCCAGTCACTGAGCGCTATGGCTTCATGATTGCTCAACTCTTTCCAGACACAAATGCCTCACGAGTATGCTCCATTTTCCTTTTAAAATCACAAGTAAATAAACAAAAATTTTAA
Organism: Ctenodactylus gundi; assembly: GCA_004027205.1. Classification (NCBI taxonomy): domain Eukaryota; kingdom Metazoa; phylum Chordata; class Mammalia; order Rodentia; family Ctenodactylidae; genus Ctenodactylus; species Ctenodactylus gundi. The sequence continues at coordinate 131,261 of PVKB01002312.1, forward strand.
TTAGATGAGGCTGTATCTTGCATTTGGCTGAGGTCATCTCTTCCTCTCTGGGGGAGAAAATTCCACTCAAGAAAGAAAGAGGAAAAAAGAAAAGAAGGAAAAAAACAAAGAAGGACAGAGAGAAAGGATGGATGAAAAGGAAGGAAAGAAAAAAGAAGATAAGACAAGCCTGGTGGTGCAGGCTTGTAATCCCAGCATTGTGGGAGGCTGAGGCAGGAGGACGGCAAGTTCGAGCCCAGCTTGGGCAACTTAGCAAGACCCTGTCTCAAAATCAAAAATAAAACTGTGCTGGGATGCAGCTCAGTGTGGAGGCCCTGGGCTAGATCAACAATGCCAGAGAGAGAGAGAGAGAGAGAGAGAGAGAGAGAGAGAGAGAGAGAGGCCCAGCTGACACTGAATAAGCAGGATTCCTTTGTCTAGAGCTGACCACATTTATGTCTGAGCTGCCACTCAGATGAGGCCCAACTGCAGTTCCTGACTGGGATCTTCCCAACGTGTGGCCAGATGCTCACAGCATAAAGAAGAAACCCACCCACAGGCTCAGGGGCGGACATGTTCTCTTGATTTGCTCCATCATTTCTTCTGCCCACTTGGCCTCTACTGCTACAAAGAACATTCTCTTGTCGTCTCCATCCCAGCCACTGCCCACTGCCCACTGCCCCATTCTCTCTTGGGAAGCCGTTCCCTAGCTGGTGCTGGATGCACAGGCACGGGGGCGCTGGGAAGGGGCGCTGCGTGTCTCCCTGGGCTGCTCCCAGGCTCCCCTCCTGTGGCTCTCCGCGGCCTCTTCTTGCTTACATGGAAGAAGACTATTTCTCTCCATGCTCTGCTCTCTGCTTCCTTCCCTCTGCCTCCTTGGGCACCATGTTCCCCCTGCACCATGGACACACCACAGGCTGCCAAGCCCAGCAGGGAGGCTCCAGTCGGCTTGCACCCCTCATCTTCCCCTTCTTGTCTACCAAGGCTCAGTCATCTGTCCTGGGAGCCAGGTGGAGCCCAGTGCTATGCACAGAACAGGCCACAAATGGCCAGCCTCTCCTTCCCTGCCTCAGCTCCATGACGGACGCAAGGTCACACAAGGGGACAGATCATCCCGAGGCCACCCTGGGAGCTGGGCTTTGTTCCAGACTATGTTCAGAAAATGGGTCCAAGAACTCTAAAAAACAACACTGATTTTAAAAAAAATTCAGGGTAGAAAACTTGTGAAGATGGACAAATCCAGGAAAGCATTTTCCCCACTAGCACACAGAAGAGCAGGCCTTCCTACAGGAAAGCCAGAGGTGGCATATCTGCATGGGGCCCCCAGTAGGCCGGAAATGGCCCTTGTGGTTTTTAAGGGTTATTCTTAAACACGTGCCAACAGTAACACACTGGGAGCTTGCACATCAGAATTTGGATACTGAGCTGGGCCCAGTGGCAGAGGCCTGTCATTCCAGAACTCTGGGAGGCAGAGGCAGGAGAATTACAAGTTTGACCCTGGTCTGAGCAACTTAGTGACTCAAGGAGACCCTGTCTCAAAGTCAAAAATTAAACAAACAAACTGGGGATGTAGGTCAGTGTGAAGGAAGACTCTGGGTTCAATCCCTAGTTCGATACCACACACACACACACAAACACACACACACACACACACACACACACACACACACACACACACACACACGCACGCACGCACGCACACACACGCACACACACACGAATGTGGTGTCTGCCTTCTAAGGGAACTGCTTATGTGCACACCTCTCAGGCTGCTAATGTGGGAGAAGGATCAAGAACAATCAGGTCAGGCTGCCCTGGACCTACTTCCTGTCTTGAGCCAAGAGCCGCTGTCCCCTGTAATACAAGACCCCCTTGCTCCCAACCAAGGCACCTTGCAGATCCTGGGGTTGGGGACCTCAGGTGTGAGCGCCCTGCATAGCTAGGAGAGCATTGTGGGGGAGTCCTCAGTCCTGGGCGGCTCGGGACACCTGACTCCTGCCGTCTCTCTCTTCGTTGACCCCCTTTCTCATGGTCTCAGAGCCATCCCAGGGTGAGACAAGGAAGAACCGCTTTCCTTTGCCAGAGGGATCAGAGGGGCCGAGCTAAGCTGGGATGTCACAGCCTACTGTCCTCGTATCTGAGAGCAGGTGCTCCTTCAACTGGCTGGAAAACACAAGAGAGGAGAGCACAGAACTCACACAACCAAGTCAGGCACTTGCCAAAGCAAAGGTGTGAAATCAAGTCAGGCCCCATAGCACAGGCCTGAGACTGCAGGGCTCTGAGAGGCTGCGACAGGAAGGTGGAACGTGCGAGCACAGCCTGGCAACCTGGCGACTTACCAAGACTGTCTCAAAATCAAAAATAAAAATGGACTAGAGACAAGGCCCGGTGTGAAGGTTCTGCGATCCATCTCCAGTACTACTACAGAACAAACAAACCAAACGCAGGTCCAACACCAAGCAGCCAATGGGGAGGGATCCGAGGGCCAAAGGGGAAGAGGGTGCAGGGGTTTCTTTTATTTTTATTTTTTTAGTGCAGGCCCAAAATCAGTGTGCAAAGATTATAAATAAGAGGCATAAGTTCAAAGTCAAAATAACAAGATTCTACAGGTGTATGAAGTTTATTTTTTTTTTCCCCTTGAATGAACAGGAACTGTCTTGGGTCACATAGAAATTGAACTTTGTAATACAGCTAATGTATACAAGTACTAAAACTTCTTTTTAAAAAATTTTCATTTTAGTGTAAAAAAAAAAAAAAAACCCTGCAAGCCACAGGTTGGACATGCCTGCAAAACATTCTTTTTGTTTCTGCTGGAAACTGGGAAGGTAGCACGCAGTCTTCAGGACAGTGTCCAGCTCTGCAAAGCGGCGGACACCAGCGCCTGGTGGCACACAGCATGGCAGCCACAGGGTAGCTGACGTCCTAGAGACTCTGGCCCCAGCTGCTGGAGCCTGCGGGCCACACACGCCACAAAGCCCGGGCTCTTTCCTTCTGTTCACCTTCCTCAGTTTGAGAAGTTACCATGTCTCCTAAAATGCAGCAACTCCCTATTACGCACGCTTAGGAGGGTTTTGGGGTTTGTGTTTTGTCTTAGCCGCAGTGAGTCCATGAGTCGAGAGGCTGCTCCCAAGAACCACAGAGCTCCTGGGGTCTGAACCATCAAGATGGAGAAAAGGCCAGCCCTGTAATCCTCGCACTTGGGAGGCTGAGGCAGGAGGATTGCAAGTTCAAGTTCAGCCTGGGCAACTCAGAGACTCAGTGGGAACCTGACTCAAACTCAAACCAAAACACAGAGGCAGAGGGCCGGGCTGGAGCTCGCACGCTGGCTCAGGGTTGGGTCCTCACCACTACTGGGAGAAACAAGGAATAAGGACGAACACAACCACGGTGTGTGTGTGTGTGTGTGTGGGGGGGGTCCAACATGAGACAGATGTAGACCAAGACAAAGGATAAGTCGCGCTGATGACAGCCGCGCGGGTGGGAGGCAGGAGCGAGAGGCCGCCCGGGACGGCAGATGGCTGCCCAGGCCGAGCTTGAACTTCTTCCCGGAAGCCACGCCTGGCATTTCTAGATATTCCTGGGAAATTCTCTAATGATTATTATTACACAGGAGGATCACTTGAAAGATGTCACCACCCCCAAAGTAAGAGTAGCAAATATCTTCTTCCTTTTGTGTGTGTTTGTGTGTGGCGCTAAGGATCATGCCCGGGGCCTCTGCACGGACCTGCATTTGCAGCCCACTTTTTAAAAGTCTGGTTTTTGAGACAGCGTCTCACTTAAATTGTTCACGGTGGTCTGGAACTTGCAATCTTCCTGCCCTAGACTCCCAAGAGGTGACATTACAGGCGTGGCTACCACACCTGGATAATCTTTATGTGGTGCTGGCCAAGTTGAACCTAGGGCCCTGAGCGTGCTAGGCAAGCCCTCTAACCACTGAACCATGACACCAGCCCCTCAAATATTTTCAATGTGGCATTTGGGCAAGTGATCGCAGTAAAATCAAAACTGAGGTTTCAGATACGAAATGGAGCCAGGCCCAGTGACATAGGCCCATAATCCCAGCATTCTCGGACGCTGGAGCAAGAGGACCATGAGTTTCAGCCCAGCCTGGGGAACTTTGCAACTTGATGAGATCCTGTTTCAAACTAAGAATTAAACAAAATGGGCTGGGATAGAGGAGGTTTGATCTCAATATTTAAAAAAAGGAACAAATGACCATGTTCCCAAAGCTCCTGGGGTCCTCCTGTAGAGCCTTGTTTATATTGTCAGATAATACAATGGAATCACAATGTGTGGGAGGAGGGGAGGAAAAATTTGAGTCAGCGGAGAGGGAGAAGCCTCGGCCTCCTGTGGGTCAGGGCCACACTCTGACTCTGTCACAGAGCAGGGCTTCCTAGTTCTTACTCCACAGCTTTGATCACAGGTCACCATGACCTGTAAGCACAGGTCACTAGGCCAGGAGGTTCCACAGACATCTGCTTATGCTGGGGATATTTCGTACTGAACTTTTCATTTCTTCCTCTCTCTCTCTTTTTTTTAGCAGTGCTCCTCAAAGAATATTTTTTCCCCAAATAAAAAGATCTAAAAAAAATAAAAATTTCAAAAAGAAAAAGCAAGTCACCCCCTCCAGCTTTGCCTATCAAATGAAGTCACAGATCTGAGGTCACCAGGCCAGATGGCAAAGCTGGGGTGGCAGCAGCGCTTCCCAAGCTTCTGGATGGGCGAGAAGAGCCCTGGGAAGGTAGGGAATGAGTGTCACAGGAGGAAGAACGTAGGGGAAGGTGGGACAAGGAAGGAGGGTAGGCGTGGCAGCCGTTCATGGAGGGAGGGAATGATGAAAAATGCGGGGTATTAGCTGGGCTTGGCGGTGCAGGCCTGGGATCCCAGCACTCCGGGAGGCTGAGGCAGGCGGGGCACACATTGGAGCCAACTCTGGGCAACGGAGCAAGAGCTTGACTCAAAAAATAAAAAACGTGAAGAAAATGGGCTGGAGATGTGGCTTATTGTGAGGGCCCTGGATTCGGTCCCCAGGACCACCGGCAAAACAGAACAAGATCTCTCAGAATTCCAGATGTGGAGAACAGGAGAGGAGAGGTCTTCGGAAGGAGACAGAATGCAGGAAAGAAACAACAGCGCCGGACTGAGTTTCACAGCTTTGGGAGACTCCTGGGAAACTCACAGATTCACAGTGGCTGGCGGCCGACCAGCACTGCCATGAACACAGCAGCACGGACCTGCGTGCCCTCCTGTCTGCGAAGGGAGGAGACGGGGGAGATTGCGCTAGTGAGCACCAAGCCATGGGTGCGGGCCCCGGCGGCGGGCTCGGGAGGTCCAGCACATTCTGCACAATTTGGTCATTTAGCAAGACCCTGTCTCAAAACCTACGGACAGGGATGTAACTCAGTGACGAGGCCCTGGGTTCAACCTCCAGGAAAAAAGAAAAAGATTAGGGATGCATGTGATTTGACCAGCTCGCCAGGATTAGCAAGCCCTTCTGGTGGCTCGGCGGGGCTAGATTTCAACCAGATTGGATATTTGGTTTCTCTGTGTTTCCGCATTAAAAATGGACTTTCCATGCCTGAGTAAGAGCACCAGATGAAAGGAAATCCCAGGGCCGAGGAAACGCGGTTTGTTCGGGTAGAGATGACCTTTCTATTTCTCTGACTGTACTTTTCCTAACAAAATGTTTGATTTCTATGGTTTAGAGCCATTAAAAAACCAAACATGGTGGGTGGACTCTGTCCAAAGAAGAAAATACTAAATTACAGGGCACTGTGAGAAACCCACCGGTTGCAAAACACCGTGGCTTCTGTTCCGTGCGGGTAAACAACAGCAGGCTGAAGCAGGGAGACAGGCCAGAAGGGGGGCTTGTGCTGCCCTCCTCACGGAAACCTAGGAAACCCGGGCCACAGAACAGGGCACCTGGGATGTCCGCAGCAGTGATCTAGAGACACACCTTCCTCACGCTGCTTCCTGCGTCTGCATATCAGCATGGTATTTGTCTTAACTGCTTCTCCTTGGTGGGACACAATACCTGATACCCACAATGCAGGGAGGAAAGGTTTATGTGAGCGCACAATTTCAGTCGGTCTCAGTCTATTCATGGGTGGCCAGCCATAGCAGAAGCACACAGCAGAAGCCTAGCTTGAGAGACGCTACTTGTGGCACGGTGGGACCGGAAACCATGCGTGAGAGAGCTGGGAAGGATGGGGAGACAGCATATAGCCTTCCGGGTCAAGCCCCAGGGATCCGCCTCCTTCTGACCAAGCCCCAGGGATCCACCCCTTCTGGGTCAAGCCCATCTCTTAGCTGCAGAGGATTAATCCTATGAACTAATTACCTTCCAAACTTGAGGCTTTCGGAGGGTATTCAAGATACAGACCATCACCCCATTCTAACACTAGTACAGCTCGGAGGTAAAGACTAAAATTAAGAAGACATTTTAGGTTTTTTTATTAACAGGTACCTGTTGATCTTCCTTGAACTTAACAAGTGATTTCATTTTATTAATGACTGTATGCACCCTAAATTCTTACTGGTGAGGACAAGAGAGACCATGTGCGCTGGAAATACTGTTCATTTTCTTTGATGTTTTCTCAAAATATTAAAGGCAGCTTGGAAGTAGACAAATTTGCAAATGAAGAAAACTCAAACGTGAAAAACTTCTGTAGATTTTTTTTCCATAGTAGCTACCTGGTTGGCTTTGCAGGAAGAAGAAAAGAAAAATTTAAACTATAATAAATGAGACTCTGGAAATAAGAGAAGAAACGGCTAGTATAGGAAGTGAACTTTCTCCAAGGTGTCTTGTGAGAATCTGATGGTGCTAAGCAGCCACACAGGGCTGGCTACTTCATGAAATTTGTCTTAGGCATGAACGTTTCTAACGGACTCTGAAAAATGCAGCTGTTTTATAATATGAAAGTTGTTATGAATAAACATTATAACAGCAGTGCCGAAAGCCCTCAACTTGAGGAGGATTTGACTTATGATTTGTAGGCTTTACAGTGGAGCTATTTTTCACTTTCAGTCTAGTGTTCAATAAATTATATGAGCGGCTTAATATTTGATCATAAATTGGACTTTGTGTCAAATGACTTTTGCCAACTGGATGCTAATGTGTTCTGAGTGTACATAAGAGAGGCTAGAGAGAGACCAGACTCAGCTACGTGGTGCAGGCGGCTGCGTACGTGCAGGGCATCCTCGGCTGGGCCTGGGGGTACCAGCCTGTAATCCCAGTCCTGGTGGGGCCTGAAGCAGGAGGATTACAACTTTGAGTCCTGCCTGAGCACCTTACCAACTCAGAGTTGCTCCTGTCTCAAAAATCAAAAGTGAAAAGGGCTGGGATGTAGCTCAGTGTGAAGGCTCCAGCCTAATCCCCCTGCGTTTCCACTCACACACATCCCCGCTCACGGTGAGCTTATCTGAGCTGCAGCTCCATCCTCAGAAAAGGAGCACCTGAATTGCTCTAACAAAATACCAAGGAGGCAGATCTCTCCCGGAATGAGGAACGCCTGACTAAGTTTCCCTGTTTCGGGTGGGCAAATAGAAGAGAGGCGGCCTTGCACAACAACGTAAGAGTAACTGCCAAGAAAGGTGGATAACTGGAAAACAGCTGCTCTGTAATGAGATGATATTTAGCACCAGTATAAAGTTGCCTTAGTAAGACTCTAGTCGCTCCGCCCTCTCGACAGCGAGGGTTCACCTCCGGACAGGTGTGCTGTCCCCGGGCGGGGGAAAGGATCGGAGGGCAGCCTCAGGCAGCGTTAATGCATACATCAGTCTCTTTACACATTTTAGCACTGAGGATGACATGAAATGAGATGAATTAACTATGTATTTTGTGAGACAGGGTCTCACTCTACAGTCCAGGCTGGTCCTGAACTCACTATGTAGCCCAGGTTGGCCTCGAACTCACAGCAATCCTCCTGCCTCAGCCTCCTGAACGATGGGATTACAGGTGTGTGCTGCCACGCCTGGTGTATGTGGTGTTGGGGATAGAACCCGGGCCTTGAGCTTGCTGGGCAAGTGCTCTTAATCACGGAGCTATAACCCCCGCATGGTGGATGAAATTTATTTAAGAAACTTCCTTTCAGTAGACGACCAGGTTGCTAGGAAAGCTGTCGTGAGCAGGCGATATGATTCCAGCAGGGTCTCCCTGAGTTACCGGGTTGTCCAGCTTGCCATCTTCCTGACTCAGCCTCTCTGAGTGCTGGGAATTCTGGCTTGGGCCACCAGGCCCCACCAGCTCTTATTCAATAAATATTTTCAACGAAGCCAAAATGAAAAGTTCTTTGGAGGAATGTGAACTGTGATGAATATTCTTACTAAAATATAATAAACATAAAAATATTAAAATAAATGAAAACTGGTATCCAGGAGTGATGACACACACCTGTCATCCCAGCAAATGTAGAAGGCTGAGGCAGGAGGATTGCAAGTTTGAGCCCAGCCTGGGCAACACAGAGACTTGACAAGATTTCATCTCAAAAATAAGTTTAAAAAGAAGGGCTGGGGGTATAGCTCAGTGGGAACTCAAAACCCGGTACTGGACCCAACCTCCAACATTTGCTAAAAGCACTAATTTTTAATAATTAAAAGATAACTGAGCACCATATTTTGATTAATTTTCCTATTTATATTTCAGGATTTAAAAAAATTCAACAAGCATTTGTTTTCTTGTTTTGTCTTAAGACAGGGTCCCCCTCTGTAGCCCAGGCTGGTCCTGAACTCACTCACTATTGTAGCCCAGGCTGGCCTTGAATTCCAGGCAAACTTTCTGCCTCCTCCTCCAGAGTGCAGGGATTATAGGCATGTGCCAGCCTCTGCGGTGCTGGGAACTGAAGCCAGGGCCTCGTGCTCAGCCCAGGCGTCTGCTGAGTAGCTCCTAGAAGCAGAGTTACTGGCACTACACATAAGATCCCAGAGACCCCTCCTTGCAGGGACAGACCCAAACAAACACCACTAGGCATCGTAGATGCACAATAGATAGTAGTGCTGCTGCATGCTGTCTGGGCTTGCTTGATTTGTTTGGGGACTGAATGCAGGACCTTCCTCTGAGTTACACCCTCAGCCCCCCTTTTTATTTACTTATTTGTTTATTTTAGACAGGGTCTCTCTACACTGCTAAGATGTCTAGGCTGGGCTAGCACTTGCAATCCTCCTGCCTCAGCCTCCCAAAGTGCTGGGATGACAGGCCTGTGTCACCAGGCCTGGCTATGGTTCTGTTGTGCCCCACATGGAGACTGAGGACGTGTGACCCAGCACTCTCCCTCGGCATGGGAGGGACCGCGCCGGAGTGGGCACGCATGGGGAAACGGCGGGCTGCCAGCTCCGGGAGTTACCTATGTGAGCCACGTTGTGTGTTTGCACAGTGCGACTTTTCAAACAAGGAAACATCGATAAGCTCCATCTACACTCCCTAGGTGTCTGGGTGTCTAGGGATTAGGGTTTTCTTCCAGCCCTTCTGAAACGGCTGGCTTCCCATGCTACCCTAGTCATTCTGCCGGCTGTGCTCAGGCGTGGGGCAGCCAGGTTCTCCCGAGCAGGGGAGAGGGTGGCACGCGTCCGCCCTGGCCTGTCCTCTTCCTGGAGGTAATGAACCGATGGTGGCTTTTCACCCCGTTCTTCCCTACGTGTAGCGTCGAGTCAGCACCAGTCGCCCTCGCGGTCACGTTTGGCTGTGCACCTGCTTCCTGACTTGGGAGGAGCGCATGTCTGGAGAAGCTCGCAGCAGCCGTGCAACGCTGCAAGGCATGACCGCGTTGCAGACCCCCAAGCCGGGGCCTGTCAGAGCTTAGCTGCACGGTCCCAGCTGCCACCCGCCATATTTTTTTCTTGTTTTGTGAGTGGGTGGGAAGTGTCTTGGGGCACACATGAAATCTATAAGATACCTACTGTGCATATAAAAGGACTGAAAATTTTTTAAAAGAATTTTTATATCACATTTTAAAAAAGTCAAGGGCGAAGAAATGGTGGGCTACAGAGTGGACCAGGGCTGTAGTACCAGCTGCTGACTCTTGGGATATTGTGGCTGAGGGACGCTGTGACTTGCGCATGGCTTGAAGCGCCAGAGAGATTTCTACGGCACACTGTCCTCTGGGGAAAGGACAAATATTCCAGGCCTGAAGTCCAGGGCCTGTGGGCATAGCTAGAGGTAAGAGCACTTGCCTAGCAAGTATAAGACCCTGTGTTCGATTCCCTAGCAACACTTAAACTGGGCATAGTGGTGCACACCTCTAATCTCAGCAGTCAGGAGGCTGAGGCAGGAGTGCCTTGAGTTCAAGGCCAGCTTTGGCTACATAGTGAGGTAAGGACCAGCCTGAAGTATAAAGCAAGACTCAAAAAACCCCAACCCAACCCAACTGAAACCAAACCAACCGACCCAAATGATCTGAAGTCCAGGTTCTACTCAAAGTGCAGTGCATTCACACCAACAGAAAGTAAGTGAATAAATAAGTAAGTAAGTATTACTATGTCACCACGTCAACTCATCCTAAGTCAGGGAATGTCTTATCCTGGCTCTTTTCTTCTTCTACCTCTTTGTGGTAGACAGACATCAAGACCAGGGCCTTCACACTAAGCTAAATTCGAGCTCATTTTTATTTATTTTATATTATTTTATTTTGAGACAGGGTGTTGCCCAGACTGGGCTTGAATATGTGATCCTCCTGCTTCCGTATCTCAGAGTGCTGGGAACACAGGCCTTGCGACTGGGTCACCTCACACAGGAGTTTCCAAAATTGAGGGTTTAGTGTTGCTACAAATGTTCCAAAATATTAGCTATTGTTGTGGCTTAGATCTGAAACATCTCTAAAGCCTCAGGTATTTGAATGTTGTGGTTTGCCTATGGATTTCACATGTTGTCAGGAGGTGGGGCCTGGCCAGGATGGGGGGGCACTGGCATGTGGCAGATTATGGGCATGTGGGCTGGCGGGATCTTTGCCCTGGCTTCTTCGGAGTGCCCAGACCCTTCCTGCTGTTGCTAGCTGCCCACGAATTGACCGAGACATGCTGAAACTGTGAGCTAAAATAAACCTTTCTGTTCTTACGTTGTGGGTGCCAGGTAATGCGTCCCAGCAGTGGATAGCAACTAACACAGGTACAGAGTAAAGGACACAATATAACTAGAATACTTTATGCCCACATCAAGTTTATACAGGATCGATGCCTTGGGGTTTTGTTACCAAGTAAGATCATGGATTTGGTTGCTCAGTAAGTGGGGCCTGTGACAGAGCCGGGCTTCTGAACAGATTGGCTGCTCCTGCAAGCTTTCCTATTGGTTGGCTTCGGTTCCCTAGAACACGTGTGCAGCCAGGACACCTGCTTTGAATCTCAGTCTGTCTCAAAAGATTCCACGCTCTGTGGTCCTACTGGATTCTCAAAGTCTGATGACAGAGGAGACACGGAGAGCACCCCTGCTGGATCCCCGGACGCTGCACAAGTGGCGTCCTTGGCCCACTGCCCAGCAACGGCCGCTCAGGGCAGATGTCTGAAGGGATACATCCCCTGAATAAGTGACTGCTCGCGGCGGGTCTCGGGATCTCCATCTATCAACATGCATCTGTCTCATTAAACTTACTATTTAGGTATCTGTTGAAGTAAATTTATTGGGACTTTTGGTGCAGTGTCTTAGGGAGTAGCTGTTGGTATCGGGATAATCTTCCCATTGAGTATAAATGAGCAAGCCGGAGAAGGCACGCTCAGCACCTGCGACGACACAGTTGTGGAAGGGCATCAGCAGCCGCAGGGCACTGGCGATGGCCCACGGCAGGTGGTGAGTGGAGGGCCTGGGCGCGAGGCCCCTCGGTGTTGACAGCCCCTCCCCACTGCCCTCAGGACCGCCTGAGCTCTGCCTCCTGTCAGTCAGCTGTGGCATCAGAGTCTCACAGGAGGGTGAAGCCTGTTGTGAGGTGCACACCCAAGCGTCTGGGTTGCATCGCACGCTCCTCAGGAGCATCTGCTGCCTGCGATCTGAGGTGGCGCTGAGGTGGCAGCGACCTTAGTGCCATCCTTCTCGCACTGGCCTGTGTATGGAAAAATCATCTTGTAAGGAGAGGGTCCCTGGTATCAAGAAGGTCACGGTCTGCTGAGACAGTGGTACAAGCGTATCAGAGAAAAAGCCAAACAGCCCTTCTCCAGGGGCCAGGATTCCAGAGGGAAGTGAACCCACAGTCGGGGTGTGCTGTCCCTACTCCTTGGTTCGTTTTCCCCGCTGGGAATTTTCCCATTCACAGCGAGATCCCTAGAGGCTGAATTGACGCTGAGGACTTGCCGCCATCAACCAAACTGGGGAGATAAAAACCATACACCAGGTTCAGGTTTACCAAGGAAATGGGCCTCCAGGGGCAAGATTCCCACGGAGAGGGAGCTGCCAAGTGCTGCCTGCGTGAGCAGCAGATGGCCTGGGAACCAAGCAGGAAGCAGCTGCTCAGCAGCTACAAGCTAGGGGAGAACTCAAGTGCCTCGGAGGGCTGGGAAATGAAGATTCGGGGTCCAGAGGCTGCTGTGGGAATTTACCCAGCCAAGCGTTTGATTGGCCCAAAGAGGGCTCACATTTTTCCATCTTCATTCCAATGCTTTTAGGAACAAGTCTGTACTCTCCAGCTGTTCCACAGTCCCCACTAATCCCTATAGGAACTCCGTGAGCCCACGTCTGTCAAGTGAGCCACTTGCTTGAATCTAAAGGCACCGGTGACAGTTAAATGCCAGTGAATGAATGCTACAGGACCGCTCAGGCTTGTAGATCAAGTCCTGATGGTCCCGCAGGACCTAAGGGGTCTGCAGGAAGGAAAACCTACTGAGAACATGAGGTCCTTCATGGTCAGGACTCAGGGCATAACGGGAGAGTCAAGACAACATTTAAGCTGGCCCCCATGGATCCCGCCCCCTGGGACACTGAGGCAGGAGGATCACAGGTTCAAGCCCCGCCTGGGTAACTTAGGAGTTAGTGAGACACTATCTCCAAAAATCAACCAACCAACCAGCCAACCAAAACCAAACCACTAAAACTTGGAAGGGCTGGGCTGTAGCTCAGAATGAAGGCCCTGGGTTTAATCCACAATACTGGGAAACAAAAACAAAAACAAAGATGGAATTTGCTTCTCATATATCTTTATATATCTCTCGAGACAAACATTTCCTTTTGTTCATGTATCCATTAATAACGATTTGTGCTTGTAGCACTCTATATTGTTTACAAGTTATAAGTGTGTGTGCTTTCTTACCATCTTTAGGTCAAAGCTGAGGGCCAGAGTTGGCAAACAACTCATGCTCCATGGTGCCAGTGGCTCAGGAGAGCTGCGGCTGCCTAGCACTCAGCTGTGCCCCTTCTCCTGAGCCTGGCAGTGACAGCAGAGAGTCACTGTGAATAGGGTATGAAAGTATTGCCACCCAGGCCCAGTGGCGCAGGTCTGTGACCTTGGCCTTTTGGGAAGCTGGGGTGGCTTCCAGGATCTCAAGTTTGAACCCAAATTGGCAACTGAGTGACTTAGTGAGACCCTGTCTCAAAATCAAAACTAAAAATGGGTGGGGGATATAGTCAGTGGGAAGGCCCCGGTCTCAATCCTCAGTACCACAAAAAGTATTTATGAATAATGTACTCCCCTACTCCGACATTTGAGTCATAGAAAAGATAAGATGGAATGTTCAGGCACTCTGGGAGGCGGAGAGGTAGGATGGAAAGTTCCAGCCCCATCTGGGAGATTTAGCAATCGTGCGAGCTCCTGTCTGGGACATAAAAAGGAGCCGAGGCTACAGCGCAGAGGGCAGGCCCTGGGTTCAGTCCCCAGTACTACCAAAAAAGAAGTTTATTGTTCACAAACACAAAAAATATTTTAGCAGTCCACATGCTACCGGACATGAAACAGAGTGGCAAGATCTGACCAAGAATATGTCATCAAACATGCCTCCTTCATAGCTTGTCTTTATTGGTAAAGTCATGAAAGTGTTCAGGGCTAGGTTTTTTTTGGTGAGGTTTGTTTTATTTTTGGTAGTACTAGGGATTGAGCACCGTGCCTTTCCGGCAAACTGCAAGCTGCATCTCCAGCCCCTTTTTTATTGTTTATTTGGGGTAGGGTCTCACCACTTACTAAATTGTCCAGGCTGGGCTCAAATTAATAGTAATCCTGCCTCGGCCTCCTAAAGTGCTGGGATTATAGATTATAGGCCTGGCTCAGGGATGTTCTGAAGAGCACAGGAGACATTTGTGAGATCGTGAATTGCACTCTATAACACGAATGCAGTGATTTTTTTCTCTTTCTGAACTTGACATACAAAGGGCAGAGCCCCGGCCTCTCCTGGCTTCTTTTACTGTGGCTTCCGGGAAGATTTCATGAAGAGCCATGTGCTGGTCTCCAAGGGAAACAAAGTGGCACTTCTCCTGCACAACTAGCCTCTGTGACTGTCTATCGAACAACGTGGATTTCCCAAGAGCTGCTTACCCACAAAGGGAGGGAGCGGGACCACGCACGCACTGCGTCTGGGCAGACACCTGCTCGGAGCCCTCGGGGTGCCACAGGGAGTGGCCCAGGAAGAAGATGGGCCAGCAGGACAGCTAATGGGCTTCTGCGTTCCAGCTGAGTGGAATCCACATTCCCTAGCAACGGAGCATGTCCTGCTTCTTGTGACATCCCAGGAACTTTCATTCGGGAAAAATCTCTTTATAAAAGATGGCTGTGGGGCTGAGGGTGTCGCTCAGCAGTTAGAGCACTTGCTCACCATGCGTAAGGCCCTAGTTTCGATTCTCCAGTACTGCATAAAACTTGGCCAGGTTGTGATGGCGCACACCTCTAATCCCAGCACTTGGGGGCTGAAGCCAGGGAATTGTTGTGAGTTCCAGGCCAGCCTGGACTACAGAGAAAAATCCTGTCTCAATGAATCAATCTGTCAATAAATAAATAAATAACATTTAAAATAAATAAAATAAAAGAAGATGGCTATAAACTGGGCCTAGTGGCATGCACCTGCAATCCTAGCACTCTGGGAGGCTGAGGAAGGAAAATCTCAAATTGGAGCCCGGCCTGGGCAACCCAGTGGGGCCTTTTCTCAAGGGAATATCCTACAAAATGGCCCAGGAGGCAGCTTTGCGTCAAGGTTGTTAGGCTCGTGGGCTAACGAGGGGAGAGAGGGAGGAGGAGGGAGAACAGAACAGAGGCGGGGAAGGAGAAGTGCGGGACAGTCACCGTCCCGACAGTCACCGTCCGGTACGGGAAACATGCTTCACCTGTCACTTCCGTGTGCCGCTTCCATGGCCACCAAAGAATTACAAAAGAAGAAGAAACTGTTCCCATTTTCAGATCATTTCTTTCCCAGCCACTGAGCAGTTTAAGAAGACACGGGGCTGAGAGTGAGACTGATTGTAACCAACGGATCCTAGAGTCTGAATACGGGCTAATTTTAGCCACAAATTCCATGGTGTAACTCCCTCCTCTGAAGTAGGGATGATGCCGAAACTGCCAGGGGACATCCCAGGACCAGATGTGGGCCAGCGAATGATGGGAGCCAGTCACAGAGCCAAGATGGTCACACGGAAGGCAGAGACTCTGCCTCCGCGGACACGGAACCCGCCCGGCCCCTGGACAGTGTGCAGCCCCCGAGGAGCATGCTCTAGCGCCGGCAAAGCTGCTTCTGCGTATAGGAACTGCCTCCAAAAATCTATTTTCTAGCATTTCCAAGAGCACTTGCCTCTTACTGTTGAGTACTGCACATGGAATTTCCTCTGTAGAGCAAAATGTGCTCAGCTGGTGACATTTTGACGTGGGGAGAGGTCCCAGAAGATCTGCATCTGACAGGACCAGGTTAAACATGGGAAATACCTCAGGACAGAACTGCAGCTAGGAGCGATATGCAAATGTTCAATGGTGTGATGGAGGCCCCACCAGAACACTCGAGAGGCGCCGGGTGCCCGGCTGGCTAGTGTTGGCCTTCCAGCTGCTAAAGCTTGGGAATCCTCTCTCCCTCCACTCGTCCTCCTTCCTCCTCCTTCCTCCCTTCCATATTGAGGACTCTACTCTAGGCTTTCATACTGAGCTTCGTCTCCAGAGGAACGAGTGCTGGAGAGGACAGGAGAAACTAGAAGCCCTGTGCTCGGCCAGTGGGAAGGTAAAGTGCTGCCACCCAGCTGGAATGTAGGTTGGCGATCCCTCAGAAAGCTTAAGCCTTGAGTCATCATATGATTCTGCAAGGCCACCACTTGGTAGAACTCTCCTAAGAGAAACGTGTCCTGATCACTTTCACTTGCAATACCCACAACTTAAAGAAGGAAAGGTTAATTTTCGTTCTCAGGTCAGAGGCCTCAGTCTGCTCATTGTTGGCTGGTGATGGCGGGAGGGCTTGGTGGGCGGCCTCGGTGGGGACAAACTGCTCATAGTATGGTGGCAGGAAGCAGAGGTGGGGAGGGGCCGGGGGCAGGAACATGCCCACGCAGGCCATGCCCCCAGGTCATCCCTCCAACCAGGCCCCAGCTCCTAACAGCGCGGAGGTTATCAGCAGATGAATCGCAGAACAGTACAGCGATCCCATGATCCAGTCACTTTGCAAACACACAAAGCTTTTGGGAACATTCCAGATTCAAACCGTAACAGAATGAAAACATAAATTTATGCAAAAGTGATATATGAATGTTTACAGCAGCAAAGTACTCCGTAGCTAAAAAGTGTGAACAACCCAAAGCGTCTTGTTTTGGCGTGTTGTAGAAGGGACTGAGTCGGGGCCTGTCCTGTTAGTATGTGTGATGCGTGACACTTACACCAAGCCTGAAGAATTGGGGCATGTGCACACCGCATCTTGATTGCTTTTACTCAAGTCACCCAGTCCTGTCCCGTCTACCTCCCACCACATCCCCCTGTAGTCTACACAACACCTATCTCCCTATTTCCTTCCACCTCTCTTTTACTGATTTATACTTTGGTTTTCTCATACTAGAGAAACCATGTGCTATTTAGCCTGGGTATGATTCATTTTGCAAGGCACAATGGTCTCAAGATGCATCCTTTTTCCTACAAATGACTCCTTCTTTACGGCAGGGTAGTACTCCGTTATATAAATATACCACATCTTCTTTATTCATTCATCTCTTGACGGACACACCAATTGCAACACAAGTGTCCACTGACTGATAAACAGGATAAACAAAAGGTAACTAAAAACAAACCCAAAGTCCCTCGGGTTCCTCACCCCTGGGGAAGCAGCAGCTACTAAAACCCAGGGAAATTTGGGGGGACTGGAATCAAAACACATTTTCCACCTTCCTCCTCTGCATTCCACTCACTTCTGACACTATATACTTTAATTTTACTTTTAAATCAAGAAGATGCAAATAAAAAGAATACACCAATAGGAATTGGGGTGAAAGTTCAACTTCTTTTCTTTCAGGAAGATTATTAAGCAATAAAAAATCATAGTCATCGCATTCAGAATGATGTTTTCTCGCACCTCACTTCTGTGCCTGTCCCACAAGGCTTGGGACAGCTTCAGAATCTGGATAAAAGTCAGGCCGTGGTCTCCTCTGGGCAAAACAGAAGAGCCAGGCACGGGACATAGAATAGGATTCTGAGATCACGAGGGTTAAAATGAGCTGGGGAAGACATGCAGAGGTCCGAAACCCTCAAACTACTCCACAGCCGCCTTCTGTGAAATACTGACTCTGAAGGCCTGAGGCAGTTTATAATGAAATGAACCCCAGTAAACTCTGAAGAAGTGACATTTCTCCATGCATTCCTTAATAGACAGGGCTTTTAGGCCGGTCCAGGAGTGGACTGGTGGGCCAGGAACCAAGCAACAGTGTGGCAAAATTCGCTGCTTCGGTAACGCCATGGAGATCGTGATGTTCAGCTCAGGAAGCATGAGTCTTAAATATTTTCAGTTTTTATTTAGACTTAGCTTGTGATAACTTCCTTAAAAAAACATTTTTATATCTTCCAATGAAGTATACTAGAATGCCCAAAGGGCTTCCCCGAAGGCTCTCATGCGAACTCCCTGGCTTTTCCCTGCAGACATGCTACAGTAGCTTCCTTGACTTCCGGCTAAATCAGAGGTTTGCGTGTCTCTCCTGCTGACTGGTCAGTCACAAATATTACCTCCGTGGAATCCAGTAGGTTTCTAGGCATCTGTTTCTTGACCAACTTCCAACACAGTAACATAGTTCAGCTTTCTGTCTAGAAACTGCTTTCTGGAGAACTTTCTAGAAAGTTTCTACCTAAAAACTCCAAATCTTTATTATTTTCAAGTTTTCAACCTATTCCTCTCCATGAGCGACCTCGTTTCCTACCTGTATTGGCCGCTTTCCCATCCCTGGGACAGAGCACCCAGCACCCACACTTACAGGAGAGGTGTATGTGGGCTCAGGTGTCACAGGTCTCAGTCCAAGCTGGGTTGGCCATTTTCAATGGCTGAATGGCCTGGCCCAGAGGAAGGTCACTCACAGCACTGTGGTCAGGAAGCAGAGAGGGGAGGGAGGAGCTGAGGGCAAGAACACATCCTTTCAGGTAACACCCCCAGTGACCCACCTCCAAGCAGGCCCACCTCCTGGCAGCACAGGAAGTCATCAGTGGATGACTCCCGTGAGGAACACAGTGCCCCCAGCGTCCAACCATCCTCCAAACACATGAGACTTCAGGGGACACTCTAGATCTAAACCACAATGCTATCTGTCTTGGTTACTTTAAGGTTGTCATGATTAAACATCTGACATGCACAAATCAGGGAAGGAAAAGTTTATTTTAGCTCACAATTTTGAAGCATCATAACCTTTCTATGAGTGGCCAGCAACAGTGGAAGGACGTGGCGGAGCCCAGTCAAATCCAGTCAAGTTCAGCTCAGTCCAGCCTTGTCAAGTCCAGTCAAGTCCAGTCAAGTCCAGAAGGAAGACATTGAAGCTGTGTTTTTCCTTCCAGGTCCTGTCCCAGTGACCCGCCCCCTCTGGGTCCAGCCTCAGTGTTCTACCTCTTCCAGTATTAAACCCCAATCCACCACACACCTGTAATCCAACCCACATGCCTGTAATCTAATCCACATGCCCATAATATAATCCCTATGCCTATAATCTAATCCAAATGCCCACAATTCACCTGCAGACCAGGACCCCATTTCCCAGCAGCACTTGACTCCACAGATAATCACAGCATCCAAATACTGAGGCTTTCAGGGGACATTCCAGATCCAAACCACAACACTGCCTTTAACAGAAAGGATGGCAGGTGGCCCAGGTGCCCAGGCCCGTGGTCTCAGCACTCTGGGAGGCCAAGCAGGAAGATTAGTCGTAAGTTTGAGCCCAGCCAGGACAAAGTAGCAAGACTGTCCCAAAATCAAAACTACAAATGGGCTGGAAATGTAGCTCAGAGTGAATCCCTAATACAAAAAAAAAAAAAGCCAGAAATTCAGATTTTTTAGATGACATTTCTCATTTTGAAAAACTGCAACAAAGCAGCTGCCCATGAAGACCTGGCCTGCTTAGCAGGAGGCCCTAGGAACCGGAAGGGGACAGGGGCAGGGCTTTGAACTGACAGGTCGCCTCGGGCTCACAGGCACCTCACTCAGCTCTCCTAATGATGTGCTGCCATCACTGAGTGGAGCTCACTGGCTAACTGCTCATTCCCGGACTGCCAGAGCCTAGGGGGGCGGGCTGCCTTCTGCACCCGTGCTGCAGCCCGAGCCCCTGGCCTGGCAGGCAGGAGGTGCTCCACTGTATCGACAGTGAGAGGCCACTGATGGACTTGGACCACGTGGGCCCCACGTGCTGAGCTGCTCCGTGTCTCCCCTCCTAGGCTGATGCCATGCGTCTAAGGGGCACGATCACGGCGCTATGCCTGGACTGAGGACTTTGTCTTCACAGGCAGGTTCCCACCTTCTTCAGCAGCGGGACTGGATTCATGGAAGACAACAGGGACAGTCGAGGTTGGGGCGGAGACATTTGCTGTGCACTGTACGTCTGTTCTTATCACACGGTAGTCTACGGTGAAACAGTTCTACAGCTCACCACGCCTCAGAGGCAGAGGAAGCCCGGGCCGGGGTGGGTCTCAGGTGGTAATGGGCACGCAGGGGAGCTGCGTGGCGCACCTCCTATAGTGCCCAGGGGCAGGGTATCCCTACTCTCATGAGCAAACCTGGATACACTTTGAGTCATACTCATGGGCACACTATGCCCCTTTTGGGGTGGGGTACTGCGGATTGAACCCAAGCCTTCACACTGAGGTACACCCCCGGACCCTACTTACGTTTTATGTTGAGACAGGGTCTCGCCAAGTTGCCCAGGCAGGATTTTAACTTGTCACCCTCTTAGCTCAGCCTCCCAGAGTGCTGGGGTTGCAGGCCTGCTCCGCCAGCCTGGCTTACACTGCTATGCCCCTTGCAAGATGGGTGTCCTGCAGGAGGACTCTAATGTACTTTTGGTAAATTTTAGAAATTATAATCGAGGACAGACCTTTTCACTTTGGAGGAGAGGAAACATATGTTCATTTGTTCCATTTGTTAATTTTGAGATGTGATATTTTTCCACTTAACAACAGCACTCCAAAAACCAGCTTTCATTTTGGCCACAGTTGGGTAATTTCTAGTTCTGGTGTCCAAACATGCTAATGTCCAAGCCATTTGCAGTGGGACACTGCTGCACAATGGGGCCGTCCTGGCACGTTGTGGCACACAAAAACACAACCACAGATAGCACCAGACTTAGGAGGGCATCACTGCACACAGCAGCAATGGCCCAAATGTGTGTGTGTGGATCCTGCATGGTTCCCCACTGCTACCCTAACAAACAATCCTGCTGAAAAAAAAAATAAGGATTTTGTTTTTCTTTCTCTATCTTGTTTTGTTTTGTTTTGAGACAGAATCTTGCTCTGTAGCCCGGGCTGGTCCTGAACTCACTATGTATCCCAGACTGGCCTCGAACTCACAGCGATTCTCATGCCTCGGCCACCCAAGTGCTGGGATTACAGGCGTGCACCACCACACTTAGAAAACAGAATTTTAAGGTGCTAGGTACTGCCAAAACGAAGGGTACTAAATATCTATGTGTCCCCTGTCTGCATGGTGATCAGGGTAGAATCCCAGCTTCATTTCAGACACAAAAGGTTCAACCTTCTGCACCTGGAGCCGCTCCGCAAGCTAGTGCCCTGCACACGGCGCCCGGTGCGCAGGCCCTCGTCTGTACCGCAGGGGCTCTGGTCTCGTGTTGGTTACACACGCGTCCTCAGCCACGACGCTGAGGTCTTACCTGCAGGCTGTTGAAGATGACAAAGAGGACCAGCATCCAGAGGCGGCGGTAGGCCATGTGCAGCCCTCCCCAGAGCCAGGTGGCCGCGACCAGGGCAAAGAGGCACAGAATCAGCGGGATTTCTGGAAACAGACAGAGGGAGAGCTGGAGCCACGTGTCACATAACAGTGTGGCAGTCCCCTGTCCCCTCCCGTGCCCCGCCCACTGCTCGGGCCACTTGTGAGGCCGCACGGGAACCCTCGCTCCCGAGTGTGTGCAGGGGCCCTGCGTGGCGGCCTGCATGTCCTGAACGGATTCGGACCCCTCACTTCTTGCTGTGATTTCTGACTTTGAGGAAGAACCAGAACTCACATGGTGCAGATCCAGGGACGCGTGGGGGTGAGGACGCTCCGCCACGTTTTTATTTGACAGAAGTTGCCGTAAATGTTTGATTAATGAGAGGCGATAAAAAGCCCACCATGAATGTACAAATAAAAAAATTACTAAGGTAAAAGACACACTGGCATTCAGATCCCCCCAAACCCTCCTTCACCTCGAGCACATGTTCCACGGGAGTAAGTTCTTATAAAGCAGAGGCATGCCCGGCACTAGGTCGATCTGCCGCCCGGCACCGGGCCGCAGGTGCACCCACTCGTGGCTGCTTCCCGACAGTGTACCTTTGATGCCACGGGCTCGTTTTGCCAGAGCCGCACTGCAATCCCACTCCTGGGCCTCGGAAGGGCTGCCCATGGCTGAGCCCACGCGAGACCTGCTTTTCCAGGGGGTCTGCGCTGTGCAGAAGCTGCTCCTGGCCTAGACTGCCGCCTGCTGGCAGCCCAGGAAGCGCCCTGAGCCGCCCTGAGCGTGGGAATCTCCCACAGCAACGTCCCGGGAAAGAATGGGGCCGCCGTGGGCTCCTGAAATCACCTTATTCTCACTAGGCATTTAAAATTGGAAATCAGGGGCAGGGGTGTACCTGAGTGGTCAGAGCTCTTGTCTACCATGTTCAAGGCCTTGGCTTCGATTCCTCAGCACCACGGAAAAACTAGCTGGACACGGCAATGCACACCTCTAATCTCAGCACTCCTGAGGCTGAGGCAGCAGCATCACCGTAAGTTCAAGGCCAGCCCGGGCTACATAGTGAGTTCAGGACGGGCCTAGACTACACAGCAAAATTGTCTCAAGAAAACAGATTTTCCCCCTTTGATGAAAAATATGTAATCATTTATTTTCCCTCAGAAAATGTCAAAATTTGTTGTACAGGTTAAGAACAAAGAGGAAATGGCTAAATCACCACCAGGAGCCCAAGGCTTCGTCTATCCACCATGCTCTTCTGCACTTCAGGCCAATGATACTCAACACAGATTTCTTAGCTGGGCCTGGTGAGGCAGGACTGTCATCCTAACAGTCTGAGAGGCTGAGGCAGGAGGATCTCAAGGTCTAGTCTAATCTGGGCGGTTTAGTACTGCTGTGAGAGCCTGCCAATTAAAATGGGTCAGAGATACAGCTCACATCTCTCACATCACAACAAAACCAGTTCCACCAGACTAGTTTTTTTCCACTTGTTTGCTTTTGAGTTGTCTTTGATATTTGGGTTTTAGAATAACTTTGTAGGAAGGATTTCAATATTTAAAGGATGAGTTATGTAAGGTTTTATATATATAAATAAATGGGCTGGGGGCCCTAGGCTCTGTGCAGTCCCGATACCATATGCACAAACAAATTTGTGTGATGTATAACTGCACAGAGAAAATAAAAATCGTATGAGGACAGCTTGATGTAGGTTGATTTTTCTTTTGCATTAATGCCTTGAGCATGATAGGAGAAAATATGTTAATATTTAAATTTTATCAAAATTTATGTTGTGGAATAAAATCACATCACACGTTTTGATGAAGGGCCAGAATGCTCATTTTTACTTCTGGCGAGATTAGAAACTCCTTGTGGCCACAAACCAACACGGGTCAGTAGCCTGTTAGGGTTAGGGGCACACAGCCGGAAGTGAGTGGTAGGTGGGCAGGAGAGATTATGTGGGTGTTGGCAGCTGCTCCCCACCGCTGGTGGTGCGGTCTGAGCTCTGTCTCCTGTCAAATCAGCTGCGGCATTAGATTCTCACAGGAGTGTGAGCCCTAGCGAGAACTGTGCATAGGAGGGGTTTGATCTGGGTTGCCCATCCTTATCAGAATCTCGTGCCTGATGCTCTTAGGTGAAGCCAACCCCCATCTTTCTCCCTCATTTATGGGAAAATTATCCTTCACAAAACGGGTCCTAAAACCGGTATCAAGAAGCCTGGAGACTGCTGCTAAAAGGTATACTTACAAAATTTTCACAGACTTTGTATCAGCTTTGGCAGTTTGTTTGTTTCTACTGTGTAAATGCACACATTTTATTGTATTATTATTTTTTCTATACAGGTTCTCACTCTATAGGCCAGGCTGGTCCTGAACTCATTATGTAGCCTAGGCTGGCCTTGAACTCACAGCAATCCTTCTGCCTCAGCCCTCAGACTCCCAAGTGCTGGATTACAGGTGTGCACCACCAGGCCCAGCTTTTACGCGGTGCTGGGGAATTGAACGCGGGTGTTGGGCTTGCCAGGCGAGCGCTTTAACCACTGTGCCATTCCTCTAGTCCCAGTGCACACATTTTATATGCACAATTAGGAGCCAAATCTCCAAAGCTGGGTGCTCACGTCCTTCTAGCACCCAATGGCCCGGGTTCCTTTTTTTTTTTTTCAACTCGCAGAAAAGTGTGTTGCCTTGGTAACCAAGGCCAGAAAGTCTGCAGGAATAACTCCAAGTTTAAGGACAGACCCCTTGCTGCTTCCCAGCCGTGCAGTGGTGACTACAATATGAGCCTGGGGAGGGGGGGTCACTCCGGGCGTCTGGATTCTGTGGGCTGCAAGCCTGTAAAACTTGGTTTTTTTTTTTTTTTTTTTTTAAAACAAAAACTAAAAATCTCAAAACCATAATTAGGGTAGTCGATTCTGTAAGGTGCCCAGGCAAGTGAGGCTCTGAAACTTAAACTTCACCGGGTTTAGTGTTAATCCACCTCTAAGGAGGCACTTTCCCCGCTTGGGGGCTCTGGCGAAGGAAAAGGGGTGCTGGGAGTGGGTGACAGCCAGAAAAGTTAAGGGTGGTGTGGTTAAAGAGCTACTACAGATTCCACTTGGCAGAGGGAAAGTTAATGTTCCATTTAACTATGTCACTTTCAGCTTCATATTTCCCGAGCTGTCGGTTCACATTTGGTGAACGACCGGATGCTTCTCTGCTGCCTATCAGTCAGTGTTTAACAAAGGGCCGTTTATAAGCCGGGTGTGGTGGTGCACACCTGCAGTTCGGGTTCTCCGAGGATCAAGGATCACAGGTTCGAGGTCAGCCTGGGCAATTTAAGGAGACTTGTCTCAAAAAACAAAACAAAACAACCAAAAGAGCTGACGGAGTCAGGCCCAGTGGCATGGGCCTCTTACCCCAGCAGTCTGGGAGGCTGAGACAGGAGGATTCCAAGTTCAAGTCCAACCTGGGAAATATGACAATTCAGCAAGACCCTGCCTTAAAATCAAAACAAAAACCAAAAAAAAAAAAAAAAAAAAAAAAAAAAAAAAAAAAAAAAAAAAAAGAACAAAACAAAAAGGCTAGGACAGATGGCATGATTCTCTATTTAGAAGACCCCAAAACGCCACCATGAAACTCCTACAACTAATTAACAAATTCAGCCAAATTGCAGGTTACAAAATTCATAGAGAAAGTCTATACTAATACTCTATGCTCTATACTAATAATGAACACACTGAAAATGAGCTGAGAATAAACCCATTCTCCATAGCTCCTCAAAAAATGAAATACCTAGAAGTAAACCTAACTAAGAAAGTGAAGGGTCTCTACAAAGAAAACTACCATGCTGAAAAAAGAAACTGGAGAGGACATTAGAAAATGGAACGACATCTCGTGTTCCTGGATAGGGAGAATTAATATAGTCAAAATGGCTACACTACCAAACCTGATATACACATGCAATGCAGTTTCTATCAGAATGCCAACATCATTTTTTCCTTATAGGACTTGGAAAAACAATCCTTAAATTCACATGGACCCAGCAGAGACTCAGGGCAGCCAAAGCAATATTAAGGAACAAGGCAAATGCATGTGTATTACAATTCCAGACATCAAGTTATAATACAAAGCAGCAGTGACTAAAAATTATACGGTATTGGCACAAAAACAGACAGGTTGACCAATGGAACAGAACTGAGGATGCAGGGACAAGATCAAGTATCCTCAGCTACCTGATTTTTGACACCAGAGCCAAAAATATACAGTAGAAAAGAATAGTCTCTTCAATAAATGGTGCTGGGAGAATTCGTTATCACATGTGGAAGAATGAATCTAGACATACAACTGTCACCATCTACCAAAATCAAATAAAATCAAAGTGGATCAAAGACCTAAATACTGAAATGGAAACCCTGAACCTTCTGGAGGATAAAATAGGCAAAAATCTGGAAGAGGTAGGAATGGGCAAAGACTTTCCAATAGGACCCCCAATACAAAAGAAATAGCCCACAGAATCAATAAGTGGGAGTCTATCAAATTAAAATGTGTCTGTACACCAAAGGAAACTGTCAACAGAGTGAAGAGAGAACTGACACAATGGGAAAACATCTTACCACCTACACCTCAGACAGGAGGCTAATAACCAGCATATACAAGGAACTGAAGAAAAGCAGACTCCTCAAAATCAAAGACCCAATTAGAAAATTGACACCTGAAGCGAAGAGGCAGTTCTCAGGTGAAGAAGCTCAAATGGGCCACAAATACATGGAGAGATGCTCAACACCCTCAGCCAGGACAGAGACGCGAATCGAGCACCACTGAGGTGCCATCCAACCCCCAGAGGATGGCGTGTACCAAGAACTTGAACACTAATCGATACTGTTGATGCTGGGGAGGCTGTGGGGGCAAAGGGACCCTCCCACCTTGCTGGTGGGACTCTGAACAACCACTATGGAGGGAAGTATGAAAATTCCTCAAAAGGCTCAAAATAAACATTCTATTCCATCCAGCGATGCATCTTCTCGGAATCTTTAGAGTTAAAAATCAATATATAATAGAGATGCATGTGCACCCATTTGATAGCAGCACAACTAACAATGGCTAAATTGTGGAAGATGCTGAAATATCCATCAAAAGACCAATGGATACAATGCACACAGTGGAGTACTATTCTATAAAGACAGATAAATCTGAGGCTTCTGTAGGTAAACAGAGGCAACTTGAGAGCATCATGCTTAGGAAGTGAGTCAGACTCAGAAGGTTAAATATTGCACAGTCTCTCTAATATTAGAAACCCAAAATACAGTCATTTCATACAACCAAATGGGTGTGATAGTGGGAGTCAGGGGGAAAGGGGGAGGGGGCAGAAAGGCCAAAGGGGGAGGGAATGATGGTAACACTGATATGATGCATGCGTGTTCAAAATATTCAAGCTCAATGTAACCACTGCGTAATATATGTATATACATGGGGGAGGGACACAAAGGTCTGGAGATGCAAACCAGTGCAAAGGCCCTGGATTCGATCTCTAGGACCACACAGGATTTTTTTTTTTTTGGTGGTACTGGGGGTTGAACACAGGGCCTTCGCTCTGAGCTGCGTCCCCAGGCCCTCTCTACTGTTTGCTGAGTTGCCCAGGCTGGGCTGGAGCCCCTGTGCCTTCCCGAGGGCTACAGTTGCTGGCCGGCACCCCAGCCCAGTGTGGGGAGGGACTTGTCACAGAAGAAACACAAATGAGCAAGAGGTGCGTGAAAAGCTGCCAAATGCCCGCTGTCCCCAGGGATGGAAATCCACCACCACGAGAGGAGACACGAATCCGAAGTACCCGAGACCCCACCACATTGGCCAGGGCGACACAGGGACCATGGGAGCTGGCGGGGTGTGGGGCGTGGGGACCACAACGCACTGCTGGAAGCAGCAGCAGCCCGCAGGGCCACTGTGCAATGAGGATGGAGCCTCCTCAAAAAGTCAGAGACAGGGCTGCCCTTCGGCCCAGCTGTAGCCCTCGCTAGCGCACACGGAAGGGCGTCTGTGCCGTAGGGATCCCGCACGCCTGAACAGCCACAGGGAGAGGAAGAAAATAGCACATGAGCATTATGCAGCCATCAAAAAGGACAAAATTTTGTCATTTTCAGAACAATGGATAGATCTAGAGAACAAGCTAGGCTCAGAGAGGCACATACTCCACGTTCTCCCTGACAGGTGAGACGCGAGAAAGACGACCAAGAGGGAGCAGGAGCCTGTTATAAGAGAGGAGGGTGGGAAGAAGAGGCAGGGGAGGGGTGAGAAGGGCACGGGTGATGAGGGGTCGGGATGGATCACACGCACCGACTCCCCCACAGGTGGGCCGGGGGTGGGGGGCGGTGGCTGAGCTCCGCCGCGGTCACCTGCAAACCGCCCAAAACGAAACCCGCTGGTCGTGCAGCCAGCATGCACTCAGAAAGAATACAGGAAGCAACCAAAATAAAAAATTCTCTTGACCATAAAAAAATGAAGACACAGTGAGATACTACTTTATAGTCATTAGAACAGCCACTGTCAGGAATTCAAGAACATAACGGGCGCTGGGAGGGTGTGAGGAATTCGCTTTGTGTGTGTGCTCCTGACGGGCTACGGGTACGGGGCCCCCGAGCCGCCTCACAGAGGGGGATATAACCAACTCGGAGTGTAAATAGTGGCTTTCGGAGAACCCTACAGTCCTGTAGGTCTTCTTCTGTTGGTAAGTGGGTACCCGCCCTCCCCAGCCCCACGGAGGAGGTTCTAATGGAAAGCAAGAGTAATGGAGGCCATGTAGGAGCAGCAGCTGGTTGCAGCTGTGGCTGCGACGCCCTAGGACTCTCAGGAAGACACCAAGGTGGACTGTCGCGAGGGTTGACGGCCTCGGCTAGTTTTTATCCTTTGATGTTGGGCCAGCGTCTCTCTGAGTCGGAGGTCTTAGCAAGCCTCCTGCCTCGGCCTCTCGGAGCGCTGGCGTGGCAGACTCCAGGTGCGGACATTCTGCTGTGGAAAGGCAAAGAGTAAATCATCAAAGTACTTAGCTAAAATGCTCATGAACGAGGATCCGCTGAAGAGCACAACGAAGTGTTTTGAAGAGCAGTTAGCAGAAGGAATCACGCGTGGAAAGAAAAACCCAGCAACCGGCAGGTCTGTAGGGTCATCACTGAGAAAGGCCTGGCACCGGCACAGAGCACGGGTCACTCCCCCCACCCCCTCATTTTATTGATATGTATACGTGCAAAATTTAAGGTGTACAATGGAGTTGAGCATTTTGTGCACCTACGTATCTTGTCAAGGTGACAAGGACTTTCGCACTCTGTTTCTGTCCCTCCCCTTACCCAGCCCTTCTTCCCTCCTCCCCCGCCCTACCCCCCTCTTCTACTTTGTTTTTCCTTCTAAGTTCCTTAAGAGCTGTGATCTGGGTCTCTCATATCAGAGAGACCATTCAATGTTTCACCTTCTGCTTCTGACTCACTTCACTAAGCATTACGTTCTCAAGTTTCTTCCATTTGCCTGCAAAAGCCTCCACGCTCTTGGACTTTATAGATGCATAGTATTCCATTGTGTATAAATACCACAGCTTGTGTATCCACTGGTCTGTTGATGGGTATTTTGGTGACTTCCATATTTTAGCTATTGTTAGTTGTGCTGCTATGAACATGGGTATACAAATATCTCTGCTGTGTGTTGCTTTGGCCTCTTTTGGATATATTCCCAGGAGGGGTGTCCCTGGATCGAAGAGGATATTTATTTCTAGTCTTCTGAGAGATCTCCATACAGCTTTCCAGAGTGGTTGTATGAATTTACACTCCCACCAGCAGTGCAGGAGGGTTCCTTTCTCCCCACAGCCTCGCCAGCACTGATTGCTATTTGACTTGTTGATGTAGGCCGTTCTCTCTGGGGTGAGATGGTATCTTAGTTGTTCTGATTTGCATTTCTCTTATGGCTAGAGATGTTGAACATCTTTTCATGTATCTGTTGGCCTTTTGTGCTTCTTCATGAGTGAACTGCCTCTTCATTTCATTTGCTCACTTTTCAACAGGCTCCTTTATTTTGGTAGGTTCGCTTTTCTTCAGCTCACTGTATATTCTAGTTATGAGCTTCTTATCTGAGATGTTGGTAGTGAGTATTTTTTCCCAGTCTGTTGGTTCTCTTTTTACAATGTTGATAGTTTCTCTTCGCTGTGCAGAAACTTTTTAATTTGACAAGATCCCATGTGTTAGTAATGGGAATGATTTCTTTTGCTCTTGGTGTCTCGTCAAGAAAGTCTTTGCCTTCGGGTCGCTTTCTTAGATGACTCCAGCTAAGGCAGCTGCCACGGTGGGGTTAGGAGGAGATCTGGTTATCTCTACTTTCTCTATAACGGCAGCCTTTAAGCCAAGTGCCAGTGACAGCGCTAATGGCTCTGTCATAGAAATCACAGCCATCCACAGGAGGCTGGAATTCATTCTGTTTACATTCTCCCAAAGCACTTGCTTTGATTGGGCCTTGATGACCTTCCGATTCTAACAATTTGCAGGCTGCAACTAACACAAGTTCAGCTATGTAAAAAATGGAACATAGCTGGGCAAGGTTAGGACTTGAGATGTTTGCCAGTCACAGGTATGCAGGACTTTTAAGTTAGAAATAAAGGTAAGTCGGAAAAAGAAAAGGTATCGGGAGGCCTTATTTCTAAACATGAGTTTTTATTCTGAAATTCCCAGACCCAGCTTCAGGGGTCCCATGCGTTTCATGGTGAGAACACATTGGTTGCGCCCTGGGCTGCAGCGCGGCCCCCTTCCTCCCTCAAGTTCTGGGCAGATAGGCCTCCTACGTTGTTTGTCCTGGTAACGCAGGTCTGTAATCCCAGCACTCCGGGAACCTGAGGAGTAGGAAGACAAGTTTGAGCCCAGCCAGGGCAATCTAGGGACTTCCATGAGGCCCTGTTTGAGATTCAAAACTAGAAAATGGGCTGGAGATGTGGTCAGTGCGTTGGATCCTCAGTACTGAGAAGATAAAACAAACAAACCCTCCCCAATCACAGAACTGCCGATCAGCGGTAGGATACCTGGGTGAGCGGGTAACAAGCAAGCTTCCGGTCTGGTGTGCAACCATTCCCAGGAACACCTGCCCCTCACCTGGGCTGTGGCCCTCTGGTCGATCCTCTACCCACTGTCCTCTTCTTGTTTAGTCTGCATGTCACGATCTTCCTGCCACCTGCTCAAACAGGCTGGAGAAGTTCCATCCCATTCATGGGGCCACACAAACGACAAAACTCTGAGACTAGGCTTTTTTGTTTATTTTTGTGGTACTGGACATAGAACCCAGGGCCTTCACACTGAGTTACATCCCCTGTCCAGTCTTACTTTTGGTTTGGAGACAGGGTTTCTCTAAGTTGCCCAGAACATACTCAAACTTGCTCAAATATTCTCCTGCCTCAGCCTCCCAGAATGCTGGGATTGCAGGTGTGTGCCACAGGGCCCAGCTGATCGGGCTATTTTTGAGTGGATTCCTCAGCGACTCATTGGTACATGTGGACTAATTTAGGAATTTCACCTGCTGTTAGGCGGAGGGCCTGGTTGGGAGGGCAGCTCGCTGAGGGCGTGGCCTGGGAGGGCAGGTTCTTGCCCCACCTCCTCCTCTCCCTCTGCATCCTGTGATAATGCCCTAAGGCACTGTCCACCACACCCTTCTGCCTGGTGAGCTAAAGAAAACCCTCTCTCCTTGGGTTCTGTGTCCCAGGGCTAGGAAAGCGACGGAGCCCTGGGCACACCCACGAGGGTATCTCCAGAAGAAAGCAGCGTTGGAGTCTGTGGTCTGACTGGAGCAGCCCATCATCCACATGGGCCTCGACCGCATCGCTCAGGGTGAAAGGGAACAAGCAGGTGGAGAAGGGCCGGCTCCGTCCCTGCCCGCTGCCTGGCGCCTGAGGGGAGCGCAGACTTTCCCCTGCCCTCACTGCTTCCTCTGGTGCTCAGCCTTCAGACCCGCCATCCCACCCTGGCTCACAGGCCTTTATGAGCTATAGTCGAGAAATACAGCAAATGTTGAAATTTTAAAAAATGCTTATTATAGTAAACAATCCCATGTTACCATGACTCCCTCTCTGAGTCCTCCCCCTCACTTCAAAAGCACTTATTCCATCATTTTGCCCCTTTCTGAGCAGCTCCGGAAGTCCTCTTTCATGAGTGCCTGTAGGTGCCCTGCTGTGGTTGCCTCCATGTCCTGAATTGATTCGAAATGTTGACCCATCACGGTCATTTTGGCTCCAGGGAAGAGCTAGAAGTCACATGGTGCCAGATCCGCTGAACAAGCCGGATGAGGACACACCACAATATTTTTGATGGAAATTGCTATACGTGATCTATTAGAAAAAAAATGACAAAATGAATAGAAAAAAGGAGAATGTTTCAATTAAAAAGTTATTAAAATAAAAGACACCTTACCATTAATCTCCCTAAAAGCCAACAAAATACTTCCCTTGGTTTCCAACACACACAGAACATCCTTCTTGACAAGGTGGATTTTATCGTAATTTTTTTTTAAAACTTTGACCATTCACTGCATTTTCTGACCACTCTGCCACAATACAGAGTGCACAGAGGCCGGAGCTTGCTTTCCTGTGACAAGGCGGTCCAATCCTGGGGGATGACTAGAGGCTCAGGTGGCAACGTGACAGGACAGGTGAGTGGCGGTTAATGGGGGTGAGACTCAGCTCTCTGGCCCTAGTGTGCCTGGTGCTGTGTGGCCTGGGGCAGCAGGGACCTCTGATTTAAAGCACATAGTCGGCAGGGGCCTTGCTAAGGTATTGTGGTCTGAGGTTTGAACACCGCAGCTCTCAAAGGTAATTTAAGCTGATGGGATGTCTCAGAGGAAAGGTCTCAGAAGGGGCCAAAGGGGAGCCCAGAGCCTGAAGAGAAGCCTCTGCCACCACTCATGCCAGGCACCCTAGACCCTGAAGGACAGTCCTGTTGCAGGCCTAATGTGAGTGTGATTTATTGGGATTTAAAAAAAAAACGGTGCAAGTCTAGAATTATGGTCTCACCTTACAAAAGCTACATGTAATTTCCAATTTCCAGAATGTGATTTTGACTCTATGGAGAATGACTGAGTTAGAGGAGACATAGGGAGGGGCCTCTCAGCTGTTACTGGAGAAATGCTATTTCCACTCAACCGGGGGACTTCACAGGGGCCAGACAGTATCTTCCTGGTGGGGGCAAGCGTTGTCAATTAAGCATGTGGTTCTCAGGAAAAGGGGACATCTGCCTGTTCTTACTCTTGGGAGGAAAAATAATAATGTCTGGTAATGATAGGACAGAGGTTGTGGCTCACAGCAAAGAAGAATTTTCTATACACT
Organism: Ctenodactylus gundi; assembly: GCA_004027205.1. NCBI lineage: Eukaryota > Metazoa > Chordata > Mammalia > Rodentia > Ctenodactylidae > Ctenodactylus > Ctenodactylus gundi. Next base: position 163,809 of record PVKB01002312.1, read on the forward strand.
TCCATGTGTCAGCAAGTGATATCAAAGCTGCAGAAGATCAGAATTCTCGCGTGCACATGAAGCTGGCCAATCAACTGTGACAGACTGGCTTGACCTCATGTTCTAAGTGTGATACTAGTTAGTCTGGAAGAGATCATGCCTCTCACTCTTCTCTAGGCATGCCAAGACGCTTAGCAGCTTACGTGTGATCTCTCTCTCTCTCTCTCTCTCTCTCTCTCTCTCTCTCTCTCTCTCTCTCTCTTTCTCTCTCTCTTTATAGATCCAATTAAGGGCTTCTGCTACATCCCCAGCCTATTTTCTTGGTTTTTGATTTTTGAGACAGGGTCTCACTAAGTCACTAAGCTGCCCAAGTTGGGCTCCAACTTATGATCCTCCTGTCTCAGCCTCCCAGAGGTCTGGGTGGTGGGGTCTAACTCTCAGGTACAATTTCTAACACATTTAGCCTTTGGAAGATTGAAAGGTACGATGATTCTAAATCTCCACTTTACTAGAGGGCCTCATAGTTTTTAGAAGCTAGGTATTTGGTAGCAGATAACCAGTTACATTTTATGGGCTGTCTGACCTGGGAGCAGTCAGGAAGATTCAACAAGTTTAAATTTAATATTAAAATAGCAACTCAGCCCGACACAAATGTTTTAGACAAATGACCACTAAAGATAACTCAGTGTGGGCTAGAAAATGTTTTTAAAGAGTTGCCAGGCTAGTTTCAGGAACTGCTTTCTGGTAGGTTTTCAGTCTGCATAAATGTTATTTTACCTCACAGTTTATTACCTTTAATTTGGTTCTCTAGCTGTCACAGCACCAAACGATAATCAAAATTTCAATGTTTGCTGTTTTTCATGTTCTTTGCCGTGTCCTATTTTGAAAGGCTTACCCCATTAAGTCCTTTCCCCCTTGCTGACCTCCTTCTTTGCTGAATCCAGAGCCTTTGTGCTGAGCTACATCCTAGTCTCTCTCTCTCTCTCTCTCTCTCTCTCTCTCTCTCTATATATATATATATATATATATATATATATATATATATATATTACCTGTTTTTGAGACAGGGTCTTACTCTGTATTCCAGGCTGGTCCTGAACTTATTATACAGCCCAGGCTGGCCTTGAACTCATACCAATCCTCCTGCTTCAGCCTCCCAAGTGCTGGGATTGTAGGCGTGTGCTGACACCTGGTTTATGTGGTGCTGGAGAATCAAACTCAGTGCCTTGCGCTTGCCAGACAAGTGCCGTAACGATTGTGCTGTTCCCCCAGCCCCACCAGTCCATTTTAAAATCCCTATTTTGAAACAGGTTCTCCCCAAGTCACCAAACTGCCCAGGTTGGGCTTCTGCTTGCAATCCCACTGCCTCGGCCTCCCAGATTACCGGGACTAGAGGCCTGCGCCACCAGGCCCAGCTTTCCCGATAAAACCTTTCTCTGTCAGTATGAAGAATAGTGCCCCTTGTCCCAACAGCTCGCAGACTCACAGGGTGCTGTCTCTGGTAAAGAAATGGTGCTATGTTTTCCCAAGGTTTAGGGATATTATCTGCTCTTTTGCTACATGACTGCGTTTGTGAATGGCGCAAATGGACCTGAGCCAGTCCCGCGTCGGAGCTGATCTCGGGCACTTGCATGGATGCCGGCCACAGAGCTGTCCCAGACCTGTTATCCAAAGTTCCCACGCTCCCTCCAACAAGGCTGGCCCCGGGGGCAGGCGGGCTGAGCCGATACTTCACTGCTCATCCGTACAGCGACCACACACTAAGCTCGTACAGGGAAAAGAAAGGGGAACAATCTTGGTGAGAAAAAAATGTTGATCCCCAGACTGAACACCACGGGCATGGGGCACTGGGACAAGGCCGCACCAGGTAATGGTCTATTCTGACAACATTTGTGTATTAGCCATCGGAGTGATTTGACAATAGTGACTGGCACCCCAGGACAGACCAGCAAAATTTTCTGTCTTGCCAGCCCTGAGGCGCAAGCCTGCAATCCCAGCCTGCAGGAGGCTGAGGCACACAGGTCACACGTTGGAGACCAGCGTGGGCAGCTTAGCAAGTCAGTAAGAAAAAAGCAAGGCCAAGCAAAACAAAGAAAGGGCTGAGTGCACAGCTTGAGGTACAATGTATTCATCCAATAAGTTCTTTTTTTTTTTTAAGAATGAGAAAACTGGAACTTTACTTAATGCTGGGTGCCCCGAGTTTGACATTAGTAGGAAGGAATGAATGGCCATACAGGTTTTTGGTTAAAACGATGTTCCAAGCCCTTAAAAAAGAGCTCCTGTCACTGCCCATGTTCTTTACTTAATATAGTAGGCAAAATTCTTCACTCTTTATTTCCATCTGTGTGTGCATGTGTGTGCATGTATGTGCATGTGTTTAGCTTAGTAGAAAGCAGCTGTGCTACAATGCATAACTACAGATTTTCTGCAAATACCCCAGTATTTGGGGGACAAAAGAATCACCAGACTTCTTGGAGATGGCATAATTAAGTAAGTGTAAGGATCGAATATTGATCATTTTATTGATTTCTTAATTTATGACCATAGTAGTGCATATTGTCTATGCAAAATTATATAATGGAGTTTTAAATGACTATATAATATCTTGATGTTGCTTTTGAGATTAATGCATCTTGTAAGCACCTTCTTTTCTTCTCCTTTCCCTTCTCTCTCTCTCTCAATCTCTTTCTCTCTTCCTCTGTCTCTCTACTCTCTCTCCCTGAGCTACATCCACTGCCCTTTTTAAAATTTTTTGATTTTGAGACAAGGTCTCAGTCACTGAGTGGCCCAGGCTGGGCTTGAATTTGTGATCCTCCTGTCTCAGCCTCCCGGAGTGCTGGACTTAGAGGAAGGGGTTCCCACACACGGCCAATATTTATTCTCCTAAAGATTATTTATATTAAAGTTAATAGTTTGGTTCTGTCAAATTCAAATAAAGAGAAAGATCTCTTTTGAATATGGTTCTCAGACAATGTTTAATTAGAAAAGAACAAGTTGAAAAACTATGGTTGTATAAAATTTATATGTAAAACTCACAATAGGCTGATGGTACAAGTCTATAATCCCAGCACTCTGGGAGGCTGAGGCAGGACAGCTGCAAGTTTTAGTCTAGCCCGGGCAATTTGATGATTTAGCAAGTCCCTATCTCTAAATCAGAGATCTGAAAAAGGGGGCTGGGAGTGTAGCTCAGAGTGAAAGCCCCGGGCTTGATCCTAAGTGCCATAGTAAATAAATAAATAAATAAATAAAAATAAATCCCACATTAGCAAAGAAGTTATAAATATGAACTGTGGAGTCAGATCACTTGACACCAGTTACTAAGTACGTGATCATACTTAAACTACTTGACAGCTCTGAGGCTCAATTTCCTCACCTGAATATGATATCAGTACTTCCCAAATCAGGTGCCGTGAATTCAGTGAGGACGCAACGATCAGGTTGCTGGACATGCAACAACTCCGCACAAACGGCAGCTACTGACTATAATTCAAGAAATATATTTCTTTAGCAGTAAAATGCATTAGATAAAATATGATAGATGAGAAGGTGGATTACGTATGGATCTGCTTTCAAAGATTAAATATATATATACACACATATGTGTGTGTGTGTGACTTCTGCGACATTTTGCACACTGAATCTAGAGCTTGCATAATTTCTCTCATAGTATGAGTATTAGTCAAATATTATGATAAATTATCCCTAAGCCAACAAAGTCCCCCCCCCCATTTTATTGATATGTATAAGCGCAAAATTTAAAGTTTACAATGAAGTTTAGATTTTTGTGCACCTATGTATCTTGTCAAGGTGATAAGGACTTTCCCTCTCTCCTTTTGTCCCTCCCCTTACCTACCCCACCCTCCCTCCCCACCCTACCCTCCTGTTTCACTTGGTTTTGTGTTTTAAGTTCCAGAAGAGTTGTGATCTCACCAACAAAATTTTATGTTACATAGTATTTTATATTCTGTGTTTTTGGAACTCACCTGCAGACAGTGATCTCTGGTGTGCTCTACATGTTTTGGACATAGTCACATCTATTCCCTATGAAAAGGTAGGCCATGTCAATCAGAGGGAGACCACCTTCTACACCACGAGGGGCGGGCACTGCGAGTGACGGCCTCTGTGGAGAGGGAAGTAACTCATCTGGGAGCGTGCTTTGAGGTGCTTTGAGGTCGGCACTGCCTGAACAAGCAGATAAGCAGGTCAGAGAGAAGGCACAGCCTAATGCAGACCCTGCATCCGTGGGAATGGGCCTTTTGGCTGCAGTTAAAGGTCCTCAGAGGTGAGTAGTGAGACATTTGCGGCACTAGGTCACCAAGGGCATCCAAGGGCCAAGCTACACAAGCCAGGATTGTTTTACAGCTAACAGAAAGCCACTGAAAATTTCCCAGAACAGGTGTGGCCAGACAAAAGCAGCGCTTACTCTCATAGGAAAATAAACAGGAGAGAAAGTCAGGGGCAGGACACCAGCTAGGTCACTGTGCCGGGGGCCCAGCTGGGGCCACTAGGGGCCTAAGGCAAGCGCACAGCCTGGGGATGCAGCACAAGGCTGGAGGCCAGGGACGACGAGAAACTCCAAAGGGTCTAACTGACAGGGACAGGGACCGCACCAGCTGAGATCTAACTCAGTCAGTCTGCAGACTCACACTGTAATTTCTGAAAGCACAATGACTCCGCTGACTTTTCATTTACATTTTTATTTTGAGACAGGTTCTCACTAAATTACTCAGTTGCCCAGACTGGGATTTAATCTGTGATTCTCCTGCCTCAGCCTCCCAAAGTACGAGGATGACAGATGTAGATCACCACACCCTGTGATGAGGGAAACCACACTGGTGTCCAGGTTAGGAAAATCAGACAAGTGGGGCCGAAGGAATGGCACTGCGGTTAAGGCATTTGCCTAGCAAGCCCAAGGCCCTGGGTTTGATTCCCCAGCATCGCAAAAAGCTGGACATGGTGGTACACATCTGTAATCCCAGCATCCGGGAGGCTGAGGCAGGAGGACTGCCAAGTTCAAAGCTGATCTGGGCTACATAGTGAGGTCAGGACCAGCATGGGCTATAGAGCAGTAACCTGTCTCAAAAATAAAAAATAAAAAAGGGAAAATAGGATAAGGATGGGAGGAAGAAAGGACAGAGGGAGGAAGGAATGCCACTGTGCCTAGAGCAACTGAGGCAGGCGGAGGAGAAATGCTGGCAATTTGTGTGTGTTTTTGAGGACAACGTTCACATAGAAACCCAGCAGGATCTGTCAAAAAGCACCAAAAGTGGACCCGCTAGCACAGGCTTGTAATCCCAGCACTCTGGGAGGCTGAGGCAGGAGGACTGCAAGTTTCGGCCTCATCTTAGCAATTTAGTGAGACCTTGTCTCAAAATCAAAAATAAATACCTAGGATATAAGAAGGCCCTGGGCTCAATCCTCAAGAAAAACAAGCAACAAACAGACCAACAACCCCAGCGAACACAACGAAAGCTGAGTGAGCTAACATCATGTTTTATTTTATGTGTGAGTGAGGACAGTGCATTAAACTCAAGCTGAAGGGCAGTGAGCTCTGTTTCAAAGATTCAGAGCCAATTAAAGATAATCCAAAGGATTTCAGAGAGGCAGAGATGGCTCATTGAGACTTGTCACAGAGCGCCACTCGAAGAGAGGTAAAAGCAGAGAGTGGTGTGGCAATACGCGAGACCGGTGGTTGGCAAGATTGCCCCGGGGAGGAAGCCAAATCGGTGAGGGACTCTTGCGCAAATATCCTTGAAATCACCAACCCCAGGCTCTGGCAGGGATTCTGTGGGAACAGGGGAAGGTCAAGAGGAAGGAGGGTTCCCATGAGGACAAAGGCCCAGGGGAAGGGGCAGCTGGGGCGCAGGACCCAGAGGCTGCACCAGAGAAAGAGCTGAGCAGAAAATGGAAGGAAGTAACCCCGGGAACATGAATGAAAGACGGAGGCGTAGGCAGCGAGAGCAGATTTCGACACAGAAAGAAACCATGAAGCAAGGAAGCGGCGGCCTCCCGGGGCGGGCACGGACGCAGATATTCTGACATCCTAGGGTCCGGAGACGTGATCTGTTGTAACTGGTTGCAAGAGAGGTGTTGTTTTATGAGCGATGTTTTATGAGCCTAATGCAGCGATGAGATAAGGCAAGGAGAAGAACGTTGGTGGGGCCTCATTCGCTACCGCCTTTGGCCCAAGTTCACCTTTGCTAGGGTACACCTCTCCTCAGGAAGAAAACAACACATTGCAGAAATACCATTTCCCTCCTTCCGCGTTCTGAGCTTTGCAACGTGCAAACTCACAAGAGTCGCATTACGAGCAGAAGAGTCATGCCTGCCATGTATTCACAAAATTAGGATTCGAAGTGAAAACAAAAGGAAATATTAGGAGTCAACTGCTAATTCTCTTGATTACTTGTCCTCATTTTCTATCTCTCTAGCACTCTCAGCTCTATTTCCTTTATTTTCTAGATCTTGCCTGTAATGTTCTACTAATTCATCAACTTAATTATTCTGCTGATTATATATTTCTTTTAAAAACTGTGTAAGGATTGAATTATAATTTGAGGTCATTTGAGTCTTGAGAATGGAGCTGGGTGTGGTGGTGCAGGCCTGCAGTCTTAGAACTATAGAAGGGGTGGCGGGGAGTTGCAAATTCGGCCCAGCCTGCATAATTCAGTAACTTTATGAGATTCTGTCTCAAAAAAAAAAAAAAGATTTTCAGTTCCCAGTACCACCTCTCCACCTCTCTGCCAAAAGGCAATAAATAATACATGGAAAAAGTTGCAAGCCAAGAATGGATTTTACACCTGTGAACTTGGGATAGGGTTGGCTGGACACAGCCAGGGTGTGAGACTCACCATGCAGATGCTTCAGGACTGTGAAAAACGTGCCAGCTGTTTCTGACCCTGGTGACCCCAACATACCCCTGTGGTAATTTGCACGGCAGCCAGAGTGGCTTACTACACTAGGCGCAGCCACGGAGAAAGGGAGAGGAGGTGGGAGAGGGGCTGCGAGAGAATCCCGCCCCAGAGATACATCACAGCAGCTGTGAAGGTCATGTCCAGCCCCTGTCCAGCTCAAGCTATGCCCAGGGAAGGTACTAATGCTTCCCGGGGATTTGCATTTGATCCTCCCAAACAGCCTGTTGCTGCATTAAGTAGTGTCATTAGCACACCTGCCTCACCCCAGGGAAACGTGGGAGAAACGGGAGATGTCTCAGGGCCAGAACGAGGGGTGGGTGGTCCTTCTCAGAAATCAGAAAGCATTGTGGAAGATAAAGGAAGGGCACAGTCCAGTCCAGAGCTCCCCAAGTTCCTCCTGGGGAATACAGTCTAATTGTTATTCTCATGGGATCTGCATTCCCCGAGACCCACATTTCCACGCTGTGGGAGTCAATGGAGGTTTGCTCCCACACGGGACAGGTACAGTCCTGGCTGCAGTGCAGCTCTGGAGAGCCAGGGGGGCCTGGGGTTTTCACCCCAACGCCACAATTTCACAGACTCTTAAGCTTCCGTGCAGCTTTTCCGAGCCTCGCATCTCCTAGGTTTTCTTGTTGAACCTTGCAATAACACGATTTATGTAAAAAGTGGATTAAAACCTGTGAGGCCTCATGGGCCGCAGCTTGGACTCAGGGCAGCAGGGCCCAGGTGAACTCCCGCCTGCCCGTTACACACTGCCCCAGCCCACTCATCTCCCTTTGCAGCGCACTGTACCTGGGCTGTGTGCCCTCCGCCTCATTAGAAAACAAACAAACGTAAGAGTTCAGCTGGGCGTGGTGGTGCAAGCCAATCATCCTAGCAGTGTGGGAGACTGAGGCAGGAGGATGGCCAATTCCAGGCCATTTTGGACAATTCAGCGAGAGCCTGTTTCAAAATAAAAAATAAAATAGAGCTGGGGATGTAGCTCAGTGAAGGCCCTGGGTTTGACTCACGTAACCAAAAAGCCAACCCAATCCAAAACAGTAAATCCAGAAATCAGAAAAACAGAAATCCGCATTGAAATCACCTGAATAGGAAAGTACCTTCGTCTCAGTTGTCCGTCTCCACGGAGACTAGATGAGAGGTGGTTCAGGGAGATGAAGAGAGCCAGAAACTCGAGTTCTTGTGATGAGATAAAAGGCAATTCCCGGAGTACAGACATCCAGGAAACCTGACTTCTAGAAAGATCTAGCTCTTGTCCTGTTCTTCTTTGCTTACTTGTAGGACTTGGAGGTTAAGCAGAACTTGAAGCTTCCAGTGCAATGATCTTTATCCTTTACTTTTCGGGCAGATGTGAACAGCTCAGGAAATGTTACGTTATTGTCCCGCAAGGGTCTTCCCAGGGTGGCTGTTTGTTTGGTTTGTCCACAAATGACCTAGGCAAGCGTCCTGCTGCTGAACCACCCTCCACCCTCCTCTAGCCGTTTTTAATAAATAATATCCAATTGCCTTTTGGGGAGGGGGTACTGGGGATTGCTCCCGAGGCCTTTGTACTGATCTCCATGCGCAGCCCACTTTTAGATTTCCGAGGATTTTAAGATGCAGTCTTGCTAAGCTGCCCACGCTGGGCGCGAATGCCCCCTCATCCTGCCTCAGGCTCCGGGATTGCTGGGGTTACAGGTCTGCGCCGCCAGGCTGGGCCTCACAGGTACCAATACCGATAGTGCAGAGGGCCACCTCTGAGACACAGCTGAGACGTCAGGCTCAGAGACTTCTGATTGGAAAGGGGATGGCCCTGGATGGGAAGGGAAGGCGAGGCTGACCGTCTGTGGTTCCTGAAATATTTGGGACTTTTCCCCATGACTACTGGCAACGTGGGGAGAGGGTGCAGGGACACCGGGTCTCCCCACCCCGGAGGCAGAGGCTGAGCTGGGCCGGCAGGATCTCTGGGGTTTCCTTGAGGTCTGCAGGCATTGTTTTCCATTTTCTTTACAGCAAGGAAACTGGCAGGAGACGGCAAACAAACAGCTTCTTGCCAAGGACATGTGAAACCTGTTGTGTCGGCCACTCTGGACCGTGTTCAAGTACATGCTGTTACCAGGTGGGACGCTCCGGCTCCGCCTCCGCGTCAGCGCAAGCCCGCGTGTACTTCAGGAAAACACGCAGCACATGGCATTGTCCCACTTCTGTTTATAAGCCCCGGAATGTCGGTGCAAGCAATCATGTGGAACATGACAATGACGTATTTATAATTGTGATGGGCGGGAAAGGAAGATTTGGGGAATCAGAGTGCTTGAGATATTGTGCATAGGAGGGGTGAGCAGGATGCACAGCGACGGGCTGGGGGTGTAGCTCAGTGGCTAGAGCGCCTGGCTAGGAATGCAAAGCCCCCGCCGGTTCGATCCCCCAGCACCACGTAGCAACTAGCCAAGTATGGGGCCTATAATCCCAGCACTCAGGAGACTGAGGCAGGAGGATTGCTGTGAGCTTGAGACCAGCCTGGGATACATATGAGTTTAAGACCAGCCTAGGCTACAAAGCGAGACTCTGTCTCAAAAGAAGAAAAAAAGGAATATGTACATAATGAATGTTTAAAAAATATTACAGAGACTTATTGCTATTAATTCCCCTGAAAAGAAGACTCCCTCTGGCTTTGAACACACTTCTTTCATCATCCTTGCTGTTTCCTGAAGCAGCTCTGGATGTCCTCTTTATCAGTGTTTACGAGGTGTGATCAAAAATGTGGTGAATGATGCCAATAAGAGGCATCCAACAGAAAGGCAGGCTTGTGAAAACATGACGGCGTGTCCTCACCGGCCTTATTTATGGGGTTTGGCCCTGTGCAATTCCTGGCTCTTCCCCAAAGTCAAAATGACCACGAAACATAAACGGTTTGCGTCTAATTCGGGATGTTGAGGTAACTGAAATCCAAAAGCAAAAGAGAAAAAAGAAGAGGTCCTTGCTGGGCCTAGGGACACAGGCCTGTAATCCCAGCACCCTGGGAGACGGAGGCGGGAAGATCACAAGTTCTAGCCTGGCCTAGGCAACTTAGAGACTCGGTAAGACCTTATCTCAAAATCAAATCAAACAAACCAGAAGTGCTGGGAATGCTGCTCAGTGTGGAGGCTCAGGGCTCGATCTCTAGTACCACAGAAAAAGAGGGAAACAAAGGACTCCTAGTAAAAGAGGGACCCGAACTAGAAGTGCACTTTCAGATGCTTAGGAACGAGGACTTCCAGAACTGGTCCAGAATGTGGCGAGAGCACTGGGATAATTGTGTTCAAAGTGAGGTGGGTATTGTGAGGAAAATTCATGGCAATATGTCTTTTACTATAGTAATTTTTAAAAATTAAGTGTTCACTGTATTTTTTAAAATCATACTTCATCTACAATAAAATGGCACAAAACTAAGTGTATTAAAGTGAGTTATTATCTTCCCCAATCTTGCAAGCAGGCTGGGCAGTTTTCTCTTCGCAGTGCTATCTATGGGTGCTGGGATATGCAGTCCCACGTGTGAGATCAGGGCAGGAGACCCCCAGCTTTCTCCCTCTACCTGCTGCTCACCACAGCCAGCTTGGGTTTCTGCCACCATGGTGGCCTCAGGGCAAGAGGGCATACAAGGTGGCTGCTCCCAGGACAGAGGGACCTGACACTGCTCCCCCTGGGAAGGCTACGCCTGTATTGGGACCACATACCTGTGTTGCATCTCTTTAGTCTAAGTGGGACCTGATCTGACCCAGATTTAAAGAGAAAGGAAGGAGACCCCATCCGTGGATATGGGGAGCAGGACCCAAGCCATAAATGGGGGGACATAACCCTAGATCTGCAATGCAGAAGGTGTTCCTTCTTTTATTGGGAGTTCTGGGCCTGGTACTAGAGACCTTCACACTGAACAACATTCCTAGCCCCTTTTTTTGTTTGTTTGTTTTTGATTGTGAGATAAGGGCTTACTGAGTGTCTAAGTTGCTTAGGCGGGGCTACAACTTGTGATCTTCCTGCCTCCGTCTCCCAGGGTGCTGGGATTATAGGCCGATATCCCTAGGCCCAGCAAGGATTTCTTCTTTTTTCTCTTTTGCTTTTGGATTTCAGGAGTTCCTCAGAACTGTATTTGAACTCAAACTTGTAGGAGATTAACATTTTTTTTTTTTTTTTTTTGAGACAAGGTCCCATTCTGTAGTCCAGGCTGGTCCTGAACTCACTGTGTAGCCAGACTTCTGCCTCAGCATATTTTGAGTTTAAATTACAGATGTGTGACACCACAGCTGGCTTAGGTGGTGCTAGGGAATCGAACCCAGTGCCTTGTGCTGGTTAGGCAAGGGCTCTTACCACTGAGCTATGCCCCCAGCCTGGAGATAAACTCTTGTAAGATCCACTGTAACCAGTTTCTAGGGATTACCACCACAGCAACGGCACCCTGACTTGTGTTGCTATTGCTGTTCAAAGTCAGCATGAGGAGCTGATGTCTACGAGACAGCGTTCATCCTCAGACAGTGCCCCTGCTAGGAGGTCTGCAGGCCCGGGCACCTGGCCTCAGCCAGCGGCAGGAAGACACCTTCTCATGGTGCTAGGCACACAGAGGAGGCCATGCCTGGGATCTGATCACAGAGCTCTCTAGTCACCCACATCCTCTTCTTATTCAAATGCAGCCCCTTGCCCTGAGTCACTGTGCAGAGCTGGCTGGTGAGTCAGGATGGCAGAGGAGGCCCAGGAGAGGCAGGCGCTCACCTTCGCCAGGCCCCAAACCAAACCCACAAGCGACAGGCGCTGTAGAAAACAGAGCCAGAGACATCACACTCAGCAGGGTGTACACCTGGCTCAGGATCCCTGCCGGGAGCTCAGCTACTCCCACCCAAGGGACGGGGAACCAGGGGCCGCAGGAGTCACACCAGTCAGCAACGGGCCCCCAACGCCAAGCTGCATGCCCTCCTAGGCTGGCACAGGGAGTGGAGGGGTGACCGTGGCAGGTTTCTTTTCTTCTTTTCTTCTCCTCTCTCTCTCTGTCTCTCGGCCTGGGAACCCGAGGGTCTTCTCACTGAGCTATATATCCCCAGATCATTTTCATTTTGGATTTTAAGACAAGATCTGGCTAAGTTGTCCAGGCTGAGCTCAAATTTGGGATGCTCCTGCCTCAGCCTCCCTTAGAGTGCTGGGATTACAGGCTTGTGCCGCAGGGCCTGACTCCTTTTTGACTTTCATTTCTTAACCAAGATATAAAAAAAACATAAAATTTTACGCATTAATGGAACACCACATAATATTCAATACTTTGTGTAATGTTTAAATCAAGCTAAACATGCCCATTATCTCCAAAATGTTTTATCATTTCCTTATGGTAAAAATGTTCAAAATCCTTCCTTGCACTTTCCTGGGGTGCACAGGGCATCCCTGTTAGCACAAGACCGTCTTCCTCCCACCTGCCCCTAGGACCCACCCACCAGCTTCCTTATCATCCTCTTTCCTTGGTACTTGAGTTTACCTGAGCTCTGTTTCAAATTAAGGGATCTCATAGGCAGAAACGCTCGCAAAACAGAGGATGGAAGGAACTGGCATTCCTACCCACTAGGGAGAACACACTCCCTTTCTGTTTGTTTTTCAGGACTCTTGCAACATCCCTAGCTCCTTTTTATTATTTATTTGAGATGCAGTCTCACTAAGTTGCTAAGTTCATCAGGCTGGTCTGGAATTTGGGATCCTCCTGCCTCAGCCTCCCCAAATGCTGGCATAATAGGCTTCTGCCAGTGGATCCAGCCTGGTGTTGGTGTTTATAAATTGCTCGTGTCATCAAACTGGAAGCTCTGGGAACAGTGTACCCAGCCTGCAGCCTGCTAGGTTCTTGTTTTGTTTTGAAAGAGTTTGATTTTTATTTAATGTTATAATGAAAAAATTTTAAAAAGGAAGTTTCCATAATTATAGGCGTATATTAACTATATTATATATCTTATTTGTGGTCGAAGACAATTCCTCTTCACTTAAAAAAAAAAAAACAAGGAGAATAAAACCATTGTACCACAGGCTGGACATGACCACTCCAAAGGAAATAAAATCATAATCATTTTGATTGTTCAAAAAAAAAAAAAACTCCGTTTGGCCATAATGATGATTGACTCTTCCTTCTCAGAATGCATCTTATTTGGTTTGTAAGCAACTTAAAATTCTTCACAAAGTCTAATCCAAGTATTTAAAATTTCTTTGTAACAAGAAAATTGCCTTTTGTGTGAGTGTGTGTGTGTATGTGTGTGTGGTATTGGGGATCGAGCCCAGGGCCTTAACACTAAGCTATATCCCTAGCCCATTTTTGATTTTTGCTTCTGAGACAAGGTCTTGCTCAGTTACTAAACTTCTCAGGCTAGGCTTGAACTTACAATCCTAGTGCCTCACAGAGTGCTGGATTATAGGTCTGTCCCACTGGGCTGTTCTAAATTGATCTTTTTTTTTTTTTTTTTTTTTTTGAGACGGGGTCTTGCTCTGTAGCCCAGGCTGATCTTGAACTCACAGCAATCCTTCTGTCTCAGCCTCTCAAATGCTGGGATGCTGGGACTACAGGCATGTACCACCATGCGTGGCTTATGTAGCGCTAGGGAATAGAACTCAGGGCTTTGTACTTGCTAGGCAAGTGCTCTAATCGCCATGCTATTCTGCTATTCCTCCAGCCCCCTAAAATTGCATTCTTAAAATGAGATTTATTTTCTACTCCTGTCTTAATGTACTACTAGAGAAAATGTTTCTGGTAACAGTTTCTAATATTCTAAAAAAGATCATCTAGTTTAAAAACGCACAGAAGACAAGGTAACAGGATACACACAGAAACACCCGAGACTCCAGAAGCTAATGTCATGGGCCCTGAAAGAGTGGGACTCATAGGAAAGGAAGTCAAAAGCGAAGAGACAAGTTGGTCTCTGTGAACAGTCGGTTCAAACAAGATACTCTAAAGAAATGCAAATAATGATCAGTGGGCTTCGAGAGGAGCTTACTAAACAAATGGTGGTCCAATAGTGGAGCAATCAGGCAGGAGAATGGAGTAAGGGTAATACGCACAGGAAAGGAAGAAGTTGAACTGTGCTTATTTGCAGGTGACATGATCCTTTATGCAGAGGACCCCAAAGACTCTACCAGAAGACTCTTAGACCTAATGAACAAATTCAGCCAAGTTGCAGGACATACAATCAATACACAAGAATCAATAGCATTCTTCTACAGCAATAATGAAAACACAGAGAAAGAGAAAAAAAAGGAAACAATTCCATTCACAGTCACCTTAAAGAAAATCAGATACCTAGGAAATCAATGTAACAAGGCAAGTAGAACCTTGAAAAAAGAAATAGAGATTTTTAGAAAATGGAAAGATGTGCCCTGTTCCTGGATATGCAGAACCACCACTGTCAAAATGTCCATATTACCTAAACTGATGTACAGATTCAATGCGATCCCAATCAAGACACCAACAAGATTTTTCACAGAATTAGAAAAAAAGATCCAAAAATTTATACAAAACCACAAGAGACCCAGAAAAGCCAAAACAATCATAAAAAAAGCAGAAGGCATCACAATACCAGATTATTAAAATATGCTATGCAGCAACAGTGATAAAAACCACATGGCACTGGAACAAAAACAGGCAGGTGGATCAATGGACCAGGCCTGAGGATGCAGGAGCACTCTGAGTACCTCAGTCTCTGGTCTTTGACAAAGAGGCCAAATACATGCGTCAGAGTAAAGATGGCCTCTTTAACAAAGGGTTCTGGGAAAAGTGGCTAACCACATGCAGAAGGGTGAAACTAGACCCACAACTTTCACCAGGCACCAAAGTCAAATAAAAATGGATCAAAGACTGAGACATTAAAATGGACAAACTCAACTTGTTGGAAGAAAATATTGCCAGGCACTGGCACCTGGCACGGTCACGTTACGATACCACAAAACAAAATTTGACTGTTTCAGGCAAGAGACAGATGGTCTTTCCTTACAAAAAATAAATAAATAAATAAATAAATAAATAAAGTAAAAGAAAAAGAACTTGCACAGGATAAATTCTGTGTCCTGTGAACAAGTAGGATTGCTACATCGAATATTATGAATATTATTTCCTTATTGAAGAATTTAAGACTGCTTATGCTGTGTTAGATGCTGAGGGAGGCCACCAGGGTGGGAAGCCCCAGCCTACAGCGACACACCGCCGCGCTCAGCCCTCCGCTGAGGGGCGAACGTTGCGCTCCCTCCCCGAGTCAGTTCAGGAGCTTTCTCTTTCTCTCACACACTCTCTCTTTCCTTTCTCTTTATGCTTCCTGCCTTCTCTTCATCCTTCTCTCCTTCTCTCTCCTTCTCTCTCTTCTTTCTCTCCCTCTTCCTTCTTCCCCTCTCTCTCCTTCTGTTCTTCCTTCCACTGAGGACTGAACCCAGGGCCTTTACACTGACCTACATGGGGATGAAGTCTGCTTTCTTAAATTCTGGACTTCTGAGGCAGAGTCTTGCTAACTTGCCCAGTCTGGTCTCAAACTTGTATCCTCCTGCCTCAGCCTCCCAGAGTGCTGGGATGACAGGCCTGTGTCACCAGACCTGGCTTACATATATTGTCATATGTCTGTCAGCATGAAGAACTGCGTGTAAAATGGAGGCGCTCACGAGCATGAGAGAGCTGGGCTCGGAATTAGGGGACACGAATCGGCTTCTGGGTCCCACCTGGGACTCCACATCCAGCGGGGCAGGCCCCGGCAGGGAACCTGCATGTCGGAGGAAAGACTGCAGGAAGCACCACGGGGCTGGGCTGAGGATTTGCCACCTGGTAAAATTCAGAGCTCGTCCAGGGAGCAGGCCTGTGATCCCAGCACCCCTGGAGGCTGAGGCAGGAGGCCTGCACGTTTCAGCCCAGCCTGGGTAATGTGGCCACTTGGAGAACAGAGACCCTGTCTCAAAATCAAAACGAGCAAAGGGCTGGGGATGTAGCGGAGGCCCTGGGCTCCACCCGCAGGCCCACAGAAAACCAGACAGACAAACCTAAAACGAACCAGCTCAGCAACCCTTCCGGTCAGCTGGGCTCCGTCTCCCGAGTGCAGGGTCCATCCCTACCTGCGGCGTTTGTCCTTCCCCTGAACACGTCGTCGTAGGCCTTCCACTGTGGCTTCACCTGGTAGGCGTGGACGAAGACCACGAACACCACCACGAGGCACGCCAGGGGCACCAGGGCGGCTGAGAAGAGCGCCGCGTACACGCCGGGGATGAAGCAGCTGCAAGACAGGGGCGCGGGGGGCTCAGCGCCAGGCCACTGTCCCTCCTCCCTCTCTCCCGTCCCTCCTTCCTCCTCCTCTCTCCCGGTGTGCCTTCCTTCCTGGGCTGAGCCGGGCGGGAGGCCACGGAGGAAGGCTGCGTGGCCGGGTGAGCTGACCAGAGCTCTGCGCCCCGGCTCTGCCTTCTGGGCTGCCCCCGCCGGAGCACAGGACGCGGTGGCCTCAGGTGGGTCTGAGGACCGTACGGCTCTGACTGCCACCCCAACCTTGGAGTCCGAGTGGGTGACAGTTTTAGCGTCCCACAGCGACACACTTCCTGACAGGCCTTTTACTCCCTTGGAAGCACAGACCACATTCTATGGAGTCCCGGCACAGCACAATCAACCCTGTCTGCTGTTCTTGGGCGTCACACAGCAGTGACACCGTAGCGACCTTACGTTATGCGTGGGCATATGTATTTCGGTGACACTAAAGTGACCAGGACATCTGTTGTGGAGATACAACTGGAACTTTTCACTTGCAATGACTCGTGTTCTTCACACAAAATGTTTCACAGGACTCTAACAGGGAAGGCTGCTGAGCACGCTGCGGGCATCTACCCCTGGGCTTCTGAGCCAGGTGGGCATGATGGTGCGGGCCTGCCACGCCAGCACGCTGGGAGGCTGAGACAGGAGGATCGCAAGTTCAAGCCCAGCGTAGACAACTCAGTGAGTCAATGAGACTTTGTCTCAAAATCAAAAATAAAAATGGGCTGGGGATGTAGTTCAGTGTGTAGGCCCTGGGTTCCATCGCAGTGCCACAAAAACAAACACCCTGTCCTTTGGGGCAGGTACTCTTCAAAGGAATATACTTCCTACAAGTTGTAAGACCATATTTTTAATCATAAAAAATCTTACTAGCAAGGAATGTCTCTCATCCATTTTTTTCTAACTTCCTCCCCATATTTTAATATACAACACTTGCAAATCCAGGTTACACTGAAAGGGTCAAGATGGGACTTTGGAGGAAACTCAAGGAAACAAACAGATAACCTGTTTAAAAGAAAACCTCTAGCCCAACATGATGGCACAACCTAATTCTAGCACTGTGTGAAGCTGAGGCAGGAGGAGCACAGATTTGAGCCCGGCCTGGATGACTTAGTAATACTCTCTCTCAAAAACATACAAGGCTGGAGATAAAGCTAGTGTGAAGGCCCTCGTTCAATCCCCAGTACCACACACCACACACACACACACACACACACACACACACACATCTTTTTTGTGGTTCTTGTATGATGACTTGGCCATGAAAGCTGATTCTTTCAGATAAAAACAAAAAACAAACAAACAAAAAACCCAGACAAACTCAGAAGCAGCAGCAAATCCCCCCAGTTGGAAGCCAGCTCCTTTCGCTCTGTTTCTGCACAGACGCCCATGTTGTCATGGCCTCTCATGAGCAGTGGGTCACTGAGCATGCCAGAGGTCTGTCACCCCCAGTGGGGGTGAGGTCAGATCACCAAGAAGGCCCTGCCCCTCAGCAGGCCTGCGGTACCTGCAGCAGCTCCTCGGCCACAGCCATGGTCTCTCCCGCTCAGGAACGGCCCTTGTCCCTACCCGCCTAGGTATGATGTCACCCACTCCCTAGAACGAAACTACTTCATTATAGCCTATTAGGATTAGAACAACCGTGAGCAGACGATGGCAGGGAGACAGGACGAGCCAGGGGCACATCCCCCTCATGCCAGTCGTCCCGTAGGAGAGACGGGAGTGCCACTTAACCACTGCACACACCGGGTGGGCACTAGCAACCGCTGCACACGAGGCTGAGACCTGAGCTCACTTCAATCACAAAGTGCGTGCTGACCCTGGAGAGCTAGCGGACCTGGGGAAATTCGGGCTGTTGTCATCTGGGTAATGTCTGTGTTACACAGATAATGACGAAAGTGCGGGTGTTAAAGGGGTAATACATGTCTGCCTGCAAGGGCTTCTGTGTAGACCCTTCTCCAGAAGACAGTGACAACAGTCCCGACACCAGGCCCGGGCCAGCCTCCTACCCCCGGGGACAGCTCCTTTTTGTTTTTAATGACAGTGTCTACACCAAAACTATCTTTGTTGCTCCAACCCACCTTTTCTTGTTGGCATGGAAACTGATCTCCGTTCCCTATCTCACGTGAGGAGGAAGGGGATGACCTGCCGGCTGTCCCCGGGCTCACTCCTGGCATGCCTGGGCAAGACCCGCGCACATCATGGACTGTCCACAGAGCTCACTGCACCTGCTCACTGGCTGTGTCAGCCAGAAAATACAGATGCTACTTGTTAAACAGATGTTAATCTCTTTGAAGTAAAATCTAAACCAATACTTATAATTTCAATATTCTTCTCCCATGTGCCTTTCTTTCCAAAGATGATACTCTTATTTGCAAAGTTTTTAATTCACTTGTGAACATGCATATATTTCCTGGCTCATCCAAAAAGAAAGGAGGTTTAGAAAAACAATTTAAACATCACACACACACACACACACACACATACAGACACACACGTGCGTGCACACGCTTGCTTTTTTGATGTGTGTGTGTGTGTGTGTGTGTGTGTGTACCCGTGGACTTTGCACTGAGCTACTTCTCAGCAGTTTCAAAATTTTTTATTTTGAGAAAGGGTCTCACTAAGTCTCTTAAAGTTCCCAGACTGGGCTTAAACTTGGAATGTCCTGCCTCAGCCTCCTAGCATGCTGGGATTAAAGGCGTCTGCTTAAAAAGATCCACGTAACTGTTTAAGAAGGAATGCATTTGTGGATTCCTCAAATTCCTCAAAAGTCAATCCTCATATATGATATTATTCTGAGCAAAGAAGAAATCATAGCTTGGACAGCAGAGTTAGGAGAACGTATCCCTCTTTGCATTGACTTGTTGCAGAACACATAGCATTTTCACATCAAGGAAATCAACTAAAATGCATTGTCCTTAAAGTTTAAATTTCACTTAAAATATATTTCGTGATGGTGGGTACTGAGCCCACCATCTGCCACACTGAGGCACTCGGGTCTCTTGATTTTTTTCATTTTGAGACACCGTCTTGTTAAATTGCTAAATCGTTCAGACTAGGTTGGAACTTGTGATCCTCCTGCCTCAGCCTCCCACAGTGCTGGGATTATAGGTCTGTACCACCAAAGTCTAAACTTTAAACAAAAATTGTTACCAGTTAGTTGCATATGAACTTCACAAGGTGAAATGGGATGTTACGAAGATGGACACTCGAACTGAGGGAAGCAGACAGGAAAAAGCTCAAGCACGTTCCTAAACCGAATTTGCTGGGTAGTTAAGACTGTTCCAAATATTATCACTACGGACACACCACCGCTGCTAGCAATCATGCACTTCAGGCCATGTACCAAACTCCATTGTTACGTACGTGATTATGCATAGAACCCACGGCACGAATCCTATCAGTTTTGTTGTACGTATGGGGGTGGGGAATACCCCGAAATGACACAATGTCAAATCACTTACAGCACAAAGGGGCTCATCCCCTTTACTGCCATGTCTACAATTCTGAGGTGTGTCCCATAATTCCAGGGTAAGCACAGTAGATTTAGTGGTAACCCCCAGTATTCTGTAATGTTTTCTTTAG
This sequence comes from Ctenodactylus gundi, assembly GCA_004027205.1. Lineage (NCBI taxonomy): Eukaryota > Metazoa > Chordata > Mammalia > Rodentia > Ctenodactylidae > Ctenodactylus > Ctenodactylus gundi. Next base: position 183,531 of record PVKB01002312.1, read on the forward strand.
ATTCCTTTGCACAACCTCACCCCTAAGAAATAATTGCTTGATTTACTTCATTTGAAAAAGCCTTTGAAAATGATTCACTTAAAGATCCATGGAGAAAATTCTTTTTCTTTTCTTTCCTTCCTTCCTTCTTTCCTTCCTTCCTCTCTCTCTCTCTCTCTCTCCCCCCTTCCTTCCTTTTATTTTCCCCCACTAGGAATTGAACTCAAGGCCTTCACACCAAGCCACATCCCCAGCCCACTCATATTTTTTATTTTCCCCCATTTTATTGATATGTACATATGCAATACACAATGTTTAAACTTGTATTTGTGCACATATACATTGTGTCACAATTACAAACCCTCTCCCTCCTTTTAGACTCTCCCCGCCCTCCCTACCACCCCCCCCCCCCCCCCCCCCCCCCCCCCCCCCCCCCCCCCCCCCCCCCCCCCCCCCCCACCCGGTTCAGTTCTGCGAAGTGCCTGTGATCTGGGTTTCTCATATCGGAGAAACCATGTGATCTTTAACCGTCTGCATCTGACTCACTTCACTGAGAGTGATTTATTTTTGATTTCTGAGACGGGGTCTTGCTAAGTCACCCAATCTGGCTTCACACTTGTGATCCCCCTGAGCGCTGGACCCCGGCCTGCGCCACCAGGCAGGTCCTGGCTTCTGTAACCCACGTGTGCTGAGCTCGGCGCGGCCCCAGCCGGTGCAGACTCTGGGCTGGGAAGAGCCAGCTTGGAGCAAGCCGGTTCGCACTTCGCAAACGCACGGCGCCCACATGTGGTCTTCGCCGGACTCGCGTGGGTCTGCTGTCAGCGCCACGTGCAACCGCAGCGGCTCACACCTGCAGGCCGCCTGCGCCCCGGTTCGGGCAGCTCGGTGGAAGCAGCAGGCTCACACGCAGGCCTCGTCGGCGGGGAAGCCGTGCCAGCCAGGGACAGTGGACTGGAGACGGCACCACATGGTCTGGTCCCAGCAGGTCGAGAGACCAGACGGAAGGCCCAGCCGGAGAAGGGGCACCCAGCGGGGGTGGGGGTGGGGGTGAAGGTGTCCGGGAGCCCAGGAGAAACGGGACTAGAGCTCGCAGCCACGTGAGACGCTCGGGAAGCTGGGCCGGCCAGGCCGCGTTCCTCTCTGAGGCATGCTGGGAGCTTCCTGCGGCCTGAGGGTCCCAGGCACGTCCGCACCCACGGGATGGCCCAGGCCTAGTCGGACAGCTAGTGTCCATCCCCCACCCCCTCTGTTTCTCCCTTTCCCTTCCTTCTTCCTGAGCTGGGGATGGGCCTCAGGGCCTTTGCACGGTGCTACATCCTCCATGTCTCCTCCTTTTGGAGACAGGATCTTGCTAAGCACCAAGTTGCCCAGGCTAGGCTGAAACTTGCGATTGTTCTGCCTCCGCCTCCCAGAGTGCCGGGATCACAGGCCTGGCCGTCAGGCTGGCTGGGACAGCCCTTGGGGCTTGCCCTGGGCCTCCCCAGGGACTCTGCCCTGACAGCTGAGCTCAGCCAGCGGGCCTTGCTCTTGAGAATCTGGCATTGCACGGGCCTGCCAAGGAGAACCGCAGAGGGCAGGACGAGCGGCCACACGGGAGCACACACAATGCACATGGAAATGACAGGTCAGAGGGGATGGGGGGTGGGGGACGAGAAATCAGACACTCACGGGGACCCAGACTCTGGTCCCGGGCCTGGCTTTCCAGATGCGGCATCCAGACCCCCCGGGTTGCCCTGGACCCCGTCTACTGCTCGGCCCACTGCCAGCAATGCTGTGTCCTGCTCCATAACCACCTGCCCTGCCCTTGGGCTTGAGGTCAGCCGTTGGGCTGCGACACGGAATGCGGGGCCACCCCACAGTGCAGCCAGTGAACACGGGACAGAAAGAGGGCGGGCACAGACCACGCTGCAAGGACTGCAGCCCACGAAGACGCCAGCCAGGTGCTTCGCCGCTCCGCACAGTGGTCATGGCCGCTCACTCACAAGGTGACCGTGGCCTGAGGACGAAGCCGGAGAACAAGAACCGGCTCATTTCCCGCTCTAACGTGGTCTCATGTGTTATAATACTATCTGAAAAGATTAAGATAAATGTGAGCCCGGCCTGCAGTACAAGTCGTAATTCCAGCACTCTGGGAGGCTGAGGCAAATTTGAGGATCACAAATTTGAGCCCCACGTGGGCAACTTGGTGACTTAGTGAGACCCTGTCTCCAAAACCAAAACCAAAACCAAAACAGGCTGGCCCTGGGCTCAAGCCCTAGTACCCCACCCCACCCCCAATATAAAAAAGTGGACATAGCCGTGTTAGCTCATCAAATATAGAAAGAACGGATGTGTTAATTCATTGAATATTAATCTGCCTAAAATTTAGAAGTCAGGTATATCGTGTATATTAACATCTCATCTTACATTGTATCGTTTATTTTGCTGAAAGGGGCGGCCCTTGTCGCCCTGGCTGGGGGAGGGTCCCGCCAGCCACGCCTGCTGGATTTCAGCTCACTCCTTATTTTTTCCATGTACAAAGGCTCCATGTTCTTGCAGAGAACTAAATTGTTTACACTGGTAAATGCCATTGAGCTGGAGTCCTTACCTTTTTCCTACCAGGCCTCTGGATGAACAGCTAAAATGTTGCGGATCGCACCGGGGGCCTTCACACGGAACTACACACCCGGCCCTTTTATATTTTGACACAGAGTCTCGCTAAGTCTATAAGTTCGTCAGGCTCGGCTTCCATCACAATCCTCCCGCCTCAGCCTCCCAGAGTCCTAGAATTACAACAGGACTGCACCTCCCGACCTGGCTTCCAACTCTAATACTCAACTTTTTTTTTTTGCAGAGATTATTTCAACCTTGATATCCTGAATTTTTAATAATTATTTTTGGCATAATCATGTGCATATTTATGAGGTATGACCTGATATACTGACACGCGTATACACTGGGTAGTGATAACTGAGGGTAACTACCACAGCCATGGCAGGTGCTGAGCTGTGGACTGGGTTATTGGGGAGGGGTGGGGCCGTTGGGACACGCGCTTGCTAAGTCCTAGTGTTGGGAGGATAGGTCTGGAGAGACAGCAGGGCTACAGCAGGGCTTTCCAGCAGCAGCATGGGAGCAGAGGAGGGACTGAGGCGGGGTCAAGGTCCCAGGTGAGTTCCCCGGGGAGCTATGAAGGAGCGGTACCTGAGACAGCCATCTTCTCCGCTCTCACCCCCAGGTTCTTCCAGATGCCCTCAGGTGATTAGGGGCCTACCTGGTTCTGCACCCCACCACAGGAGGACTGCTTGGCACACCTGAGCAAAAGCCTGAAGACGGCTCCAGCCCTCCCTTCCGGGGCCGCCCTCCAGCCCCTCCCGGCCTCCAGAGCTCTGCTTTCTCAATAACCCCTTCCTGCTTAAGTCTCCACATGAACCCCAGTCGATTATCCTTAACCCTATCGAGTGCCTGACACCGGACATCAGGAACACCAGCGGCAACGTGGGAAGGGAGCACGCGGTGGCCCCGCGTGGCCTGCTGAGAAGGTGCTTCTGAAAGCCACCGGCCTGGCTTTTCCCTGCTGGTCCCGTGGGCGCTGCCCGCGGTGGCACAGGGAGGCCATTCCGCGCAGAGCAGCCGGGTGGCCTCGGCCCTTGGGGACGCAGACGGGCCACAGCTAAGTGATGCTCCCCTCTCCCTGCTTTCGGTTACAATGGCAAACAGCTGATGCAGCGTGCAGGCAAGGACCTGACTCCTTCCCCGCAGGATGCTGGGCGAGAAAAACAGGACAGAAAGGGAACAGTCTAAGATCCTGTGACGCGTGGCCAGCATGTGATAGGAATCTCACAGACGGTAAAGCGCTTGCAAAATCTGGGCCAGCATACTCAGAAGACTTGCCACAGGACTGACTTCCGAAAAGGAAAGTAAAACCAGGGAGAGCTAGAGGCTGAGGAGGACCTGCCCACCTTCTGGGAAATTCCCAGCCCCGAGGCGGGCGGCACACGCCACTTTCCTGGAACTCTGAAATCACAAGGGTGGACCTGAAAGATGTGGAAGTCGCATATCACGAGTTCCAAGTTCCAAGTTGGACGGTCCTCGAGGAGACCCCAGACAGACATCGACGTCAAGTTACTTTTGGGATTTAGGTAAAGGAGTTTCTAACAGCAAATGACCTTGCGGCTGAAATGTGATGGTGAGAACGGGAAGGCTCGGGCAGGGAGGGAGGGAAGGAGGGCCAGAAAGTGGGTTTACTATGCACCCGTGAGGACGCCACTTCCCCACCATGAAAGTCACCTCTGGCTGTTGTTTTGTTTGTTCCAAGACAAGGTTTTGCTCTGTTGTGCAGGCTGGTCCTAAACTCACTATGGAGCCCAGGCTGGCCTCAAACACGCAGTGATCCTCCTGCTTTGGCCTTCCAAGAGTTGAGATTATAGGTGTAGGCCACCACACCCATATATTCATAAAATTAAGAAAAAAATGATAAACGTGTAGGAGCAACACATTTATAATAAAGCAGTGAGAAAAGGAAAAAAAAAGAAGACTCAAGTCTTTGGGACTGTGATTATTTACTCGGAGCACGCTTGGTGCGCCCTTGGTGACTCTGGCGCTGGGCCAAGCACCAGCTTTCCGTACTGCAGTGACCACAACATAAAGCAGGAAGAACCACAGCCCTCCCTCCCAGGAGCGGACGGGGAGTCAGGCGAGCCAGTTCAGGCAGTGACGCGGTCACAGCTGCGCGCGCTCAATGAGAGACCAATGAGATTACGACCGCTGTCTGCAGGAGCCTAGCTTCTCTGGGTCTGTGCTGTAGACTTAACCTGTGTTTAAAGATCAAGGAAGATGCCAAGCTGCGGAGAGGAGCGTGTGAACACCCATCACCTTTGTTGGTGAGTCAGAAAAAAAGAGTGGAATAGTGTGAGTTCACTGGGTTAAAAAAAAAAATCTTTTAGATGGGCATGGGGCACATGTCCTGGCCTTCTGGGAGGCTGAGGCAGGAAGATTGAAACTTCAAGCCCAGCCTGGGCATCTTAACCATTTAACATGATCCACCCCCCCTCTCAAAAAATATGAGTAAATAAATAAAAAGGGGCTGAGGATGCAGCTCAGAGCCAAGCCCCCAGGCTCCGTCCCCAGGACACCAAAACAAAACAAAACAAAGTCAAACCACAACAAAACTACTTTTCACTGGAGCAGTCAGGGAAGACTCCATGGAAGAGCTGTGCGGAGCCGCCTTTCGTCCCCGACTTTCCCACCACTCAGTAGATGTTGGATGTGACTCAGTCACGCACATGAGATTGTCTGCCTGTGTCCTCGCCTCCTCTGCAGCAGGGGAAGGAGGAAGTCTCTCCCTTGGCTGCTCCTATGACCCATCAGCACCCCGCAGAGCCAAACCGAGACTTGGTTCCAACTCAGTAACACCAGGTAGTCATGGGCCATCCAAAAAGAGGCCACCGATGACCAGGGAAGCCCACCCCACCGGGATCCCACACGGGGGCTCACAAGCCCCCTGGCCCCAGCACAACACCCACAGGGGTGGAGCTGCCCTCCAGGGGTTGGACCTGATGGCTCTCACCCGCAACCTTCCTGTCCCCTGGGCCCCAAGCCTCCTGTCTTGGTCACTCTCTCATCGCTGGGCCACAATACCTGACACCTACAACCCAAGGAAGGAAGGGCTACTTCCGTTCACAGCTCCAGGAGTTCTCAGTGCTCATGGGCAGCCAGCAAGGGTGGGGCACATGGCAGAGGCCCAGCCAGAAGCGGCTGTTCATCCCATGGCAGACAGGAGGCAGAGTGAGGAAGGGCGGAGTTATCGCATACCTGCCCAGCTCATGTCGCAGTGATCTGCCCCTTCTGGGTCCAGTCCCAGTGACCTGGCCTTTCCCAGCAGGCCCCGTCTGTCACAGCACAGGCATGCAGCAGAGTCACTCCACGACCGAATCACCTTCCAAGCAGGATGCTGTGTGGAACTTTCCAGATCCAAACCATAACACCTTCTAGAGGGCAGAGGGGGCTGGAGGGGAAGACTGAGCACCTGACGGCTTTCTAGAACAGGGTTTTCAGGTGAGGGACTGGGGCAGGGCCCCAGTGTGGACTGTGGGAAGCAGGGCACTGTGAATGTTCCTTCACGTGAGCTACTCATTAGCAAGACCATGACACTTGCTCCTTTCAGTAAAAATAAAATAAGATGAAATGAAATCGACATAGAATCCTAGAACTAGGAGGGTGCTGAAGCTTATCTTGGTCCCCCTCTGGCTTTATCAATGAAGAAATTAAATGTCTTAGTCCCTGTCTTGTTGCTGGGATACAACACCCAACCCCTGCAACTTCAGGGAGGAAAGGTTTATTTTAGGTCACGTTTGAGAAGGTCTCAGTCCACGCATGGGCAGCTGGCAGTGGTGGAAGGACACGTGGCAAACGGCTGACCAGGAGAAAAGCTGTTCATCACATCGTGACAGGAAGCAGAGAGGCAAAGGGGGGAGCTAGGAAAGGAGTTATTCCCTTCAGGCCAAGCCCCAGTGACCCGCTCCTTCCAACCAGCCCGGGCCGGGAGCGGCACGGGAAATCAGCATCAACCCCAAGGACTGCATCACCTTCCAGATGTGAGTCTTTGGGGGATATTCAAGATCCAAACCGTCACACCAAGACACAAGGGCACCTCGCAGGCTCCGCTTCTTACCTCTAAAGTTCTAGGCCCGTGCTCACGGGCTCACAAGCACACAGGGATGACCAAAAAGCACAGTGAGTTCTTGAATTTATTACAATAAAATAATACTGCCATCACTCCTTCTCAACGCCGTCCCCCTTGCTTTAAACCCACCCACGGCTCCTGCCCCATTCTGAAGCACTGTGGGAGTCCTCTCGCAGGAGTGCCATCAGCTGCACGGTCACGGCTGCCCAAATTGATTTAAATGTTTCCCTTCGTGGTCATTTGGATTTTGGGGAAAAGCCAGAAGTCACTGGGTGACTTGGAGCTGGCCAGGTGGATGAGGTCACACTGCCATGTGCTCATAGCTGTCTTACCGTTGGATGGGCTTGGCAACTGCCTTCACTGAATTTTCGATCACAGCTTATGGAGACACTCAGGAAAGAGGACTTCCAGAGTGCCGTACACACAGCAAGCGTGTGGGACAAGCGCGGACGGAGCCTGTGGGAGAGCCCGGCCGGCTAGCGGTGACCGGCCCTGGAATGCGGCACATTTTAAAATTCAAACACTTTGCTGTGTGTATTGATCACGCTTTGTAAGTCAGACTGGATGGGAAAAATAACCTAAAAGACAGAATTCTGCGGATAATCTCTAAGTGTTCCAAGTGTCTCACTTCGCGCGTGAATTTCTAGGGGTCAGGGACCTGGAATGAATCACTGCGTGGGGCGCGAACCGTGCGCGCCCGAAACACCACTGGCGCCATCCAGCGCCTCAGACCTACGTGTCCTCCCCAACAGGTTCGAGCGACAAGGTCAGATATGCAATTCCACGTGAAACAACAGGTGACACTCAGTGAGGAGTGAGTAGTGGCCGCCCTGTCCTGTCCCTCATAAGCGGCCCTCCCGCCGGGCCTCTCCCCTCTCCAGAAAAGCCTGCCATGGCTGCACTATATTTTATCAGAGGGAATTGAGTTTTGTCAACAGGAAGTTCCTGTTATTTCCAAGTCCTGTGGCTCCAGCAGCGGGATTCCAGGGCAGCGCAGTGAACAGCCACAGATGAGTGACGCCCATGGCTGGGCACACACCTGAATGTGAGAGCGAAACCCAAGGAGCCCAGTGCCTGCCCCCTCCAGAACTTTCTGAATTTCATCTTATTTACTTATTTTTAACTAATCAATTAATATTACTGGGGAACAAGCTTAGGGCCTTTACACTGAGCTACGTCCCTCGCACCCTTCTCCCCTTTCTTGATGCAGGGTGTCACTGAGTTGCCCAGGCTGGGCTCAGACTTGCCTCCCTGAAAGGCGTGCATCATCACACCTGGCAGTCTTCTCATTTTTTAATAGAAAGTATCGTGAACTTATCTCAGTGGCTAGAGCACATGCCTAGCACGCACCACACAAAAATTAGCTGGGTGTGTGGCATGTGCCTGTCATCCTGGCACTTGGGAGACAGAGGCAGGAGGATTATTTGAAGGCTGGCTTGGCTACATAGTGAGCTCAGGACAAGAGCAAGGCTTGACACGAATACATGAACAAACGAATGAGTGAAAGTCAGAAAGGAAGAAAGTCATGAAGAATCCAGTAAAGATTCTTGGCTCAAGTTCTTAGTTTCCTGAATTCTAGCCTAACTGCTCAGTTGTGAGGCTGGGCTAGCAAACATCTTCAGAAACTCTCCTTGATGCTCGGACACTAGATTATCTATTTTTCATTCTTTATTTTTCTCTTTTTCTTCAAATAAAAGTCACATGTGCTACAAAGTCGAGATGATTTTTGAAACACTCAGAACATTCACGAGCGTCATGTCACCAGGAGGGGGGTCATGTAGTTTTAAAGCACCCCCCCCTTTTCTTTCTTGAGACAGGGCTTTGCTCTGTAGTCCAAGCTGGTCCTGAACTCACTATATGGCCCAGGTTAGCCTCAAACCAGCAGCAACACTCCTGCTTCAGTCTCCCAAGTTCTGGGATCACAGGTGCCTGCTACTATGCCCATATTTTTTTTAAAAAATCATAAATTTAGGTAATAAATTACAGAAGTCATTGTAGTTCTTCCTGACTCTTGGGAAGGTCTATGACTGAGGTATGGAGTGTAGGTCAGGAAAACTGTCCTGTAGATCCGATGCTGTCCTGAAAAATCCCCTGCCTGCTATAGCCCAGAACACAGACTGCTGAACTGGTTTCGGCGAGGGAAGGGGACAGATACCCCAAGCCCACCGCGGGCTGAGACACTCTGGACTGATGCCGGGGAGAATCATCAGTACTACTGAAGCAAAGCGCTTACATGCCTGGCCCTTCTGTCTGGGGCCTCTCCGTTCGCCTCTTGGAGCCCTGGCCCGCCTGCTACGCAGCAGCTGGGTGACTTTGCTGAGGGAGAGTACCTCTCTGAGCCCGCATAGTCTTATGCATGAAATCTGGAGGTCTTTAAAAAATTTTTTTTTACTTTTTTAGTAAAATCTGGAGAGGTATTTTTTTTTTTTTTACCTTAATTAAAGAGCTCAGCGCAATGCCTGAGGTGTAGTAAGGACTCTAGCAGGGACAGACATTATCAAGTGTAGTGTCTATCCATTCTATTTCACCGATATTCCAATATTTGGTTCAATTCACTCACTCATTCAGCAAGCACAAAGTCCCGGTGAAGGCATTCTGGGCCGTTTCCCAGGAAACCAAGCACTTTCTCCTAGGCCTGCCCGGTTCCCACCCGCTCCAGTGTTGATTTAAACACTGAGGCTCTGATCTCCGCTCCCTCATCAGACTGCAAGAAAGACATACATTTTGTTAAAACACACGTTTAGGTCTCTAGGGCTCTGCCAAGGTCACCCACAGCCGTCCACAGCCTTTCCTCGGGCCACAGGAAGGCCGCTGAGACAGAAGGGCAGGCTGCCCTAGTGGGGTGCGGAGGACGCAGGACTGCAGGGCGTTCTGGGTGCAGCTGAGTCAGGAGCGGGGCGCATGCCAATTCGGGGCCTCCTTTACTGGGCCTGGCCCTATATGCGCCGCCCGGGGTATTTGCTGTTGCGGCTCAAACAAGGAAGGCAGGTTCCTCTGGGCCACCCGCTGCGAGGCGCCCATCTTCCTCGGGTTCGCCAGTCTTTCCACGGTCACGGGAGTGTAACTACTGTCCGGTGAAGGTTCTGAGTCCCCTGCACAGGCACAAGAGCCAGCTGTGAAGGGCAGGCTGAGCCGAGGGGGCGGCTGGGCGCTAGGACGGGCCCCAGGGCCGCTCCAGAGCTGTGGCCGAAAGTGCGCGGACCGGCCGCGGGTTCCTACCGCTTTGTGCTTGCTCTTGGGCGGCTGTTTGTCTCTCCATACACCTGGTTCCCCCTTTCTCCTTCTCTCTCCCGGGTTCTCTCATCCTCTCGGGCGCTCTCCTGTTCCAGAGCAGCGCCACTCCTCCCGGCGCGGGAGCCGCAGGGTCCCAGGTCACATGACGGCCTGGCTCTCTCACTAGCAGAAAGTCCTGGACGCGCTGTCCTGGGCTGCGCACTCCCACCACGCGCAGTTATTAAGTGACACTGTGCGGGGGAACAGGGCCCCTGGGGCTTGGAGCCGAGCACGCCGAGGCCACGCAGGGCCTCCCTGTGGCTCTGGGTCCCCGCAAAGCTGTGCGGCGCCCTGGGTGCGGGATCTGCTTGTCGAGCCCGAAATGCACGGGAGCTGGGACGGACATCTGTGGACACCCCAGAGGAAAAGGGGTTGCACAGGCTGGGGGTCGCTTTCCCGGACAGCGGCAAGGAGAAGGCCACGCTGAAAGCTTCCCAGCTTTGCTTCCTGTTACTTCAGGAATCATCTGGGCTCTTAGCAAGGGAAGCAGGCTCCAGATTCTCAGGAAGATAATAGAATTATGATTAATGGGTTCCTCCGGGGCCATAAAACTTCCAAGGTCGAGGATTTGTGCTGTGCCTTGATCCTGGGGGCAGGGGCCCAACCGATACACATGTAGGATGGAAACAGGCTCAGCCGGCCGGGAGATCCGCGGCCTGCACAGGTTCCTTCATTCGTTCTTACTTTCATTCTTCTTTTCCTTTAGGAAAGGAGCCTGGAGCGCCAGACACATCACGGTGCAAGTGAGGAGGGACGATTGTGGCGAGAAGCCCAAGGCGGAGAGCGTGGAGGAACTTCACAAGGACCCCAGACCATCTGGAAGGAAGTAGCCCTGGACCCCTGCTGTCTTCCCAGGACCTTGGCCGGGGAAGATGACAAACTGCGACTGCAGATCAAAGCCGGGCGAGGGGCCTTGGCAGGGGAAAGACTGAAAAATTCCACTTTGCTCCATTAGCTGGTAATGAGTCAAAACCTAACGACTTCGGAAAGCGTGAATTCTATTCAGTGGAACGCTGGACGACTCCGATGAGGCAACATTTCTGGAGCAGCAGAGGCCTTTTGTACTCTTTGCCCCCATCTTTTCATTTTAAATTTGTTCTTTATTGATAAGTAGAAATCAATTCTAAACTTTACCTGCCATACATCTCCTTTTGTGGTCCTCCCACAGATTGAACCCAAGGCCAGCCTTCACACTCAGCTACGTCTGCAGACTTTAAAATTTTTTTCTTTTTATTTTGAGACAGGGTCTCATTCAGTTGTTAAATTGCTCAAGCTGGGCTTGAACTTCTCCTGTCACAGACTCCCAGAGTGCTGGGATCACAGCCTGTGCCACCAAGTCTTTTTATTTTTTTTTAACAACATAAATGTCTTTAGCAAGATGTTCTTTAGAAGCTGTATAGCAAGAGACTCAGTGAGTAGCTGATCTTGTAAAGAAATATGACAGTTTTTCCCTTTTCAATGCTATCAACAAAACAGCACCAAGTAGTATAAAGCCCATTCAGCAATGCTACACTAACCTCCGCCACGTTCTTTCCTCACCACCAGCGGCTGAAGAATGAATTGAGACCCCTGGAACAGGGAGCCTAAAATGAATCTCTCCTCCCTGAAGTTGTGGGAGTTGGGTATTGTGTCCCAGCAACAAGAAATTAACTAACACAGATGCTAAATATCATTTTCAAAAGTCAAGTATATTTGTAACAGGCATGTAATAGCAACTTCCATGGCATGGATTGAAGCTTATACATTTAAAAGTCAACTTGGGATTTCCAGCTGCCACGTTGGGCCATGGAGGGTTTTTGGATCGTCCATGTTGGATTCTCCACCTGTACTTTTGCATGTAATCTTGGATTTAATCCTCCTGGCAAATCTGTATGTAGGCTGTTGTGGTTTGGATCCAGAGGGTACCCCAAAGCCTCCCGTACCTATGAACACTGTGTACTGTTGAAAAGTGGAACCTGGCGGGAAGGGGCAGGTGCTTGACCTGGACGGGTATGTGCTGGTTCCTCCCTTCCTCTGAGACTTGGGTTCTGCCCCGCCATGTGGTGACTGTCTCCCACAGCACTGGCTCCAGCTCTGTTTCCGGTTCTGGTCCTGCCATGTGGTTCTACCATGTCCAGCTGCCTACCCATGAATGGACTGTGAGCTTCTGAAACTGTGAGCTAAAATAAATCTTTCCTCCCTAAGTTGTGGATGTTGGGTATTCTGTCCCTGCAACAAGAAAGTAACTAAGACACAGGCATGATTGCTTAATTCTATTCAATGTGATGTAAATCTTGCTTATAGACCACCACTGATGATGGTATGAAAGAATTCCTGGAAGTCAGGCAAAATAAAAAGTATACAAATAAGTAAATCTATTTCACACCTGAGAGTGTTAACGTCACAACAAAGGATGAAGGAGGATAAGGTCACTAGGAAGTGCTGAGAATTGCCAATTTTGTGTGAGAGGTCAGAGAGCTGTATAAAAGCCTCTATTCAGAAGGCAGACTGAGGGTTGAGATTTTCTACAACTTAGTGAGCTCAACCTAGCGAAGTCCTTTTCTGAACAGCCACATACGATATACCAAATTAATACATCTGCATTCTAACCATCATGCTGCTGTCCCACGCAAGCTCACACTTCTGCTGAAAGGGGAGCACAGCATTCAGGAAAGCCTCCCGTAGCTGGGACAAGTCTCGCCTCCTTTATTCCTCCTACTTAAGACTCATCACTGTCATAAGTACCCAGATTAGCATGGGTCATTATTTTATTAATTTCCTAGTTCTTTATCAACAACATCTGGAGGAAACATCTGGGATTCTCTTTATGAGCCAGAGTGGTATGAGACAGTTGAGGAGCCCACCAGTTTTCTTGGAAGTATTTCCAAACCTCACATACTACACTATTCCCACACCATTCTTTCTCCTGTTAAAGCAGCCATCTCCAACCAGTGGCCTGCTATTTTTTCCTAGGATTCTTTAAAAAATATTATAATGAAAATTCCAAAAAAATTTTTTTGACTTACTTTCTTGTTGTTGAGACAGAATGCCTGACAGCCACAACTTAAGGGTGGAAAGATTTATTTTAGCTCACAGGCTCAGAAGGAACCACATAGTGCACTCATGGACAGCTGGTAATGGTGGAGGCACATGCCAGAGGCGGGAGAGCTGCTCACGGAAGCCAAGTGAAGCAAGAGCCACATGAAGGAGCCAGTATCCGGAGCCGCAGGCAAGGTCAGAGCCTTCCCAGGGAGAGGCCATAACGATGTTTCTCCTTCTTTCCTTTACTTAGTTCCAGCTGCCAGTTGGGCTGCTCACACCCAGGTGGGTGCCCCTCCCTCTCTTCTGGCCCACAAATCCAATAACACACACCTGAAAGCTCTGCCCCAGACGCCTCCCAATCTCATTAAATTGACGCAATCTCTCCAGGTCAAACCCAAAGCACTGGCCCCTTCCCATCAGGCCCCACCTCCCAACAGCACACAGCTGTCCCACTATGTCCACCTACATGAGGGTTTGGGGGGACGCTCCAGATCCAAGCCTTAGCAAAGCTGTAGTAGTTGTATATGCACATTAATTATATTTTATATTTGGTCTTCACTCAAAAAAAAAATGGTGGGCCTTTCTGTAGGCACACTCAAAAGCACATTCTCTTCAAAAATAAAAAGACATCACAGACTCAAACCTTATATTTGCCTGAGGGTGACTTTTTTCTGATTTAAATTGACTTCATTTGATTAGTTATCTCTTCAATCCTAGTATTTACCTAAACACAATATCTAGTAATTCTCCTGAATGATAATTTCTAAATTAATATGCGGGGTAACACATGTCCATGAGTGGTCACTCAGAGTATTATGAATGTGTTTACTTAAACACTTATTTATCTCAAACGGGCTACCTCAATTCAAGCAGAACATCAGGTAGAAAGTTTAAGAATCAGAGTATTTGAAAATGCTGGAGGAAAAGTCTCTTTAGCTTAGACCTTGCAATTTTTTCAAAAGAATAAAGAAAACACTCTGGAACATCAGACAGTGAGAGCTGGCCTTCTAAACCTATAAGCCACGCCCTGAGTCACACCCAGGAAACACTGACAATTCCCAAAATCACCTTGGGATAAGTCATACATAGAAATCAGTCACACACTGTCCATTGTTACTGATGCGGCAGGCACCAAGTACTTAGTGTTTCCTCTGTATTTAATATGCTACCTCAGGTTATTTATTTATTAATAATTTGTGGTACCAGGGACTGAGCCCTGAATCTTGTGTATCTATATGTCCAGTCTGTTTTTTGATTTTTGATTTTAAGACAAGGTCTTGTTAAATTTCTAAATTGCCCAGGCTGGGTTTGAACTTGTAATCCTCCTGCCTAGCCTTCCAGAGTGCCGTGATTAGAGGCCTGTACCACCATGCCCATCTCTTGGGTAGTTTGTAAACACTAAGAAAACATCTTTGCAAGCTCAGCCCATGACTTCTCTCCACTCCATTTGCCTCCTAAATTCTTTTAGTATCAAATATTCTAATAGTTTGATAATGGAGTTGCAGTATTATCACAGGCCTTCCAATGAAGAAGACCAAGTCGAGAACAACATTTTACATTTTATTTTATTTTGAAATATGGTCTTGCTCTAGGATGGTCCTGAACTCACTATATAGCCCAGGCTGGCCTTGAACTCATGGTAATCCTCCTGTCTCAGCCCTTGCATGTGCTGGAATTACAGGAGTACACTATCATACCTGGCTAAACTTTATATGGTGCAGGATGATTGAACCTTGGATCTTGCACATGCTGGACAAGTAGTCTCCATGCCTGAAGATAGCTTAGTTACTACTTGCTACTGAGTTTATGTAGACAGATCAGTGTGGGGCCATGCAAATCTGGTAGGAGAAGGAGAGGTTTCACAGTGTACCTGGAAATCTTTTTTAAATCTTTAAATCATATCTCTTTAAAATGTATTTTGCTAACATGGATAATTGGTAATAAATTCAATTCAAGGGTCTTGGTCTGGAATTAATTATCTTTTTATGGAAAAGCAGAAAGAATTGAAAATGTTGGTTTTCCTGGGCAAGCCTCACCAACAAGCCTGGTGTTTTGGATGACTGGGGTGCAGTCCAGTAACGACCCCCACCTGTGGGTGCTTTCCTGCAAGGACAGGTGGGATAACTAAGGCAAAGTCATGTTTGGTTAGTGCCGGCTAACTGCTGAAAAAGAAAGAAAGAAAGAAAGAAAGAAAGAAAGAAAGAAAGAAAGATAGAAGCTCTAACTTTTTGACTTTTATTTATTAAAATCATGTTACAAACCAGACAGTTGTTAAAAGGGAAGCTTTAGTCAAGACCCTCAGCAGGGGTGGATGGGGAACTTCCGGCATGTGAAGTCATGTGCTCTGTCTGGACAGGGCACCTCAGGTAATAGATTCAATTGTATAACATATTGAATGGTCTACCGAGCACAGTGGGATCCTTTCTAGGTTGGTAATTTTGTGTGACCCGTGAGTGGCGCTATAAACACCCAGATGGCCCTTGGTCAAGAGAAGCTTCCCCCATCCTAATGAAGGTACCAGACACGAATGTGCAGACCGAAACCAGGGGAGCTAGGAAACTCCACGTCTGACATGAGGAGACACGAGATCTTCATGAGACAAAGGCACGCAACAGAAAAGGACAGTAAAGATTCAATGTTTTTCCCTCCCTGTGTTGGAGATGTTCAGTCAGTTGATTTGGGATGATAGAAATCCTAACTGGTTTATTAGAAATGTATTTTATTATTGATTGAAACTATCCCACCCTGAATTTGCGTTAGTATATTTGATTCTCTCTTTGTTTACCACGAAAGAAAGATTAAAAGGCCAAAGTATTTAGAATTTAATTTAAACTATGAGCATTATTTCTTCATGGCCACAGCTTTATAGCATTAAACATTAAAGGTATTTAAAGATCATATAAATATAGAAGTTGCAAACAGCAGAGGAAACTATTTCAAATATGGATATTGTTGCTATCAAACTAACACTACACACAAATAATAATGATGAAAACAGGCAAGTTTTAAGTGATTTTTTTTTTTCTTTAGTACTGGGGATTGAACTGAGGACCTGCGCAGTAAGCCACTATTCCCAGCCCCATTCGAGACAGAGTATCGCCAAGTTGCCCAGGCTGGGCTCGAACTTGGGATCCTCCTGCCTCAGCCTTCCAAAGGGCTGGGATTACAAGCCCCTGCCACTTTACCCAGATAAAACAGGTAAGCTTGTGTATGTGTGTGGGCGTGTGTGAGAGAGAGAGACTGCACTTGCACAGTACTGGCCTGGGAAGAAGGCATGACACTTTGTGGTGGAATATCTAAAAGCTGGGAGAGGCAGGCATGTGCTCTGGCAGTGGGCTGGGAGAACCCATCAGGATGAGTAGGTGAACTCTACACACACGTAGCGGGCCCAAGTGTTACACAGACGCGCCTGGAGAAAGAAAGCCGGTATGAGGTGATTCTACGCTCTTGCCCCACAGAACCTTCTAGAAGGGCCGGAGGCTGCAGGTGCCTCTGAGCTGCCAGACAATGTGCAAATAAGAAGCAGAGCACAGAAGCTGACTCAGGACGGGAACAGCCACGTAACTAAGCCATTTTTTCCCAGCCTCTTCCCAGCTCCAACCCTGATGAACAAGACATAAAGGTCAGGAGGTCAAGAAGGGGGTCACATTACAAGAAGCCAGCCCCACCCTCCCATGCTATGCCAACTTTATGCCTGAAGAAAGACTTTTTTTTTTTCCTGCTGTGAAAACAGTAACTGAAACTGAAGAAAATTAGCCACTTTGACACTTCCCTGGGATTGGACTTTCAAATCCCTGAATCAACACTCTGTGATTTATGGTAGGCACAGGTCTTCCTGTTCTCTAAGAGTGGGCAGAAATTTCACCGGGTGTGGGAAGGTTTTCTTGGGGGCAGAAGACTTCTGTTAAATGAAGGGTAAAGACAGAGTGAGCTGTGAAAGAACATTGCTTTCTGATTAGATTTCATGAATTCTAACACATCAGCTACATGTTACATATGTAAACATAGGTTTTGACTATTTTTAAGGGAATGGAGGTTCTGGGGATCAAGGGCAGGACCTTCAACATGGAGCTAAATCTCCAGTCCATTTTTATTTTTGATTTTGAGATACCTTAGCTAAGTTGCTAAATTTCCCAGGTGAGGCTTGAATCTGCCTGCCTGAGCCTCCTGGAGCGCCGGCACTGCAGGCCAGTGCCGCTGCGTCAGTCTAACATGGTGTTTGTAAGGTGTTAAATAGATTGCTAGTTCAAACAACCTGCTCTGTTCTTTTGATCATAATAATTTACCCATTTTTATCTTAGCTCAAAAATGTCCTCCCCTTTTTCCTAACTACCTAGTAACATGGTTTTCTCATCTTTTAATGGCTACAGCTTCACCTCCTCCTTAAGTCCTCCGACTTCCGTTCACCTGGACAGCAGAAAGGGACCATCTACTGACAGGCATCCATTTCTTTACGATTTTTGGATCTTATTGCTCCAAACAACTACAAGCTGCTCAAAAACAAGTTGTGTGTTTTTACTAAGCATCTTGGTACATGACTAAGGTTCAAGCGATGAGAAACATTTGTTCGAAGTACTGTCAGTCTGTATTTCAATAAAATTTCAAAAGGCAAAGTCAATTTATGTTTGTTTGGAAATACTAAAATACCAAGGTCCAAGGTAGCGAAATTGTGGTGCGGGTTAGGAGAACCCCTGCATGTCCCACAGCTCCATTATCAGGGAATTTTAGATTAAAAAGAGCTTTGGGGCTTCTTCATCCTGTGGTACATTTCAGAGCAAAGCAATAGCTCTGATACTAACTTATTATTATTCAAAATTGTGATTTGAAATTGATAACAGAAAAGTACTTTTAATAGTCATACTTTATGACAAACACCAAGTGATTACAGTGTAAAAGAACCCAAGCTTGAGTTTCTGCTTTTCCAGTGACAGAAAGCGAGGCTATCTATGCCTGCCAAGGAACTAGAACAGCTTCCCCGTTTCCTCCTTCAAGTGTATGTTCAACTTCACTTATGCTGAAAACAGAGCCGACGCTGAGAAGACACCACGGCCGGATCTGCTGTGAATTTCTCTTCAGTGTTGCTTAACAACTCAGTTATCTTTATCTCCCTGCAAGCACAGCCTACAAGTAGGACCTAATCTACTTTGGCAGAATTATTATTATTTGGTGATCCAAGCTGGCCCTGATCTCACTATGTCGTCCAGGCTGGCCTTGAACTTTCGGCAATCCTCATGTCTCAGCCTCCTGTGTGCTGGGATCAGAGGGGTGCGCCACCACACTAGGTCTGTGCTAGCGTGTGTGGTGCTGGGGAATCGAACCCATGGCCTGTGCTTGTGTGGCAGGTGCTCGAACTGCTGAGCTATAACCCCAGTCCTTCTGACAAGTTGTGACAGAAATATCATGTATTTATAGCAATGCCTCTTAATGTAAATATCTCTTTATAATCATTTATCTGTTCACCAAGTATCCAACGAACTCCTACTATGTAGATGTGCTATGTGTATGTGTATGCGAAATGTGATTCTAGGTGCTGGGAATACAGTGCTGCATATAAGACCTCGAAGAATTAATAAATAAAATACAATATTGGGGGTTGTTCAGAGATGCAAAAATATAAAGCAACAAACAGAAAAAGAACTCATGGTAATCCTCCGGGCTCATCCTTGTACATGCTGGGATTATAGCATGTGCCACCACGCTCGGCTAATTTTTATGTGGTGCTGGGGAATCAAACACAGGACCTGTGCTTGCTAGGCAAGTGCTCTAGTCACCAAGGTATGCCCCAGCTCTAAATTTTATATTACATTGCATATTTTTATGTATATGGTGATATTTGGGTTAAAAACAATGAATCAGCTGATCCAAAATATTAGATGGCTGGAAATTTTAGCAGATTATTATTTTTTTGAGGTACTAAGGATTAGACCCAGAATATCTCCAGTGAGCTAAATCCCCAGCCCTTTTGAGATAGGGTCTTTAAGTAAGTGCCCAGGTACGGTATGACTTTTACCTGGATTCTACTCACTGATAGCACAGTAGCCAGGAAGGCGGCAGCCTTGGCCTCTGCTGTGCATGACGATACCATTGGCATCAGCAGATACTTGGTAGACACCTAAAACAGATTCCACGCACAGACAGTTCACAGCGCAGGGTACATACGAGCTCACATTGACACACAGCCACTCAGCCAGCTCCAGCCCTCAAGATGCGAACCTGTACAAGAGGTTCCTCCTTCCCATGAAGCCTAGGGATATCTGAACAGAACTCCACTTCTGAGTGGCACCTTGACCCTATGGGTCAATGTAGGAGAATTCTATTTTAATTAATTATTTGGTCAGTTAAATTTTTTGAGATGAGGTGTCCCTTTTAGTCCAAGCTGGTCCTGAATTCACTTTGTAGCCCAGACTGGCCACAAACTCACTGCAATTCTCCTGCCTCAGCCTCCCACGTGCTGGAATTATAGGTGTGTACCACCTCACCTGGCTAATTTTTATGTAGCGCTGGGGAACCAAAGCCAGGGCCTTAGCAAGTGCTCTCCTCACTGAGCAATGCCTCCAGCCCCAGGAGCTCTATTTTACAAGATCCCAGAGAACGAATGCTGGGCTTGGTGACCCATGCCAGTAATACCAGCACTCTGAGGGCTGAGGCAGGAGAAGGCCAGCTTGAACTACATAGCAAGGTCAAGCCCAGCCTAGCCTACATAGCTAGACCCTATTTGAATACAAAATAAAACAACAACAACAACAAAAAAAGCATTAACATGAACAAAAAAACACAAAGATCTCAGAGAAAGATCAAAGTTCATTCTAATACTTAATAGCTCCCAGGTAAGAAGAAATTTCTCTGTCTCCAGTACAAACGTTTCATACGTCTGGATGAACTCATTTTATTCTGTTTTATCACGAGAACAGATAGATGGGGAAAAAAAAACCCAGCCACATTCTTTTTAATTAGAACAATAAATCTCCAAGCATCAAATTTCTCTTTCCAGTTGCAGTCACTTCACATATTCCAGCTTCCTCTGAGACAAAGCCCTGCACAGCTACTTACGGGCTTCTGCATTTTATTTTCTACCCATTTATTATCATCTTTTGAGAATTCCTCTGAATTTGTTCCAAATCTTTTCAGGCCTTTTTATTAGCTGATGAGGCCCAGTGCAAACAGAAGGATTTAATCAAAGAGTAATAAAATAGCCAAAATCGAATCACCCTTCCAGATTCTATGTTACGTCTTCTATTCGATGCATCCTGTAATCCATTCTACACATTGTTCACCCAGAAATTTCCTGGCGTTTGACATTTGCACCCACGATCCCCAAGCAAGGCGCGGGGGTCTTTCCATCTTTCACTTGGGCTTCTGCATCTTACATTCGTGTGTCTCATTCTATCTTCTGGGCTTGGGTTCTCCTTCCTGTCACGTGGTGGTGTGCAGCCCTTTCCTAGTTCTTATCTAAAATGGACGCCCACTGCCCTTTTGTTTTCACGCCCACCGTTCTTTCCTCCCCGGGTCTGCAGCCATGGCGCTTTCTCCTTGTGGACACCAAGTATCTTAGTGACCTTTTCACTGCAGGGACAGAATACCTAACACCTACAACTTCAGAAAGGAGAGGTTTCTTTTAGCTCACACTCTCAGAAGGTCTCAGTCCATTCACGGTCAGTTGGCAATGGCAGAGTGCTTGGCAGAGTCCTAGAGGGAGACAAGCTGTTCACGGCATGGTGGGACAGGAAGCCAAGTGCATGAGGAAGGGTGCAGCTAGGACATATCCTTCCAGGCTCAGGATCCACCCTCTGGGTCAGGCCCCAGTGACTCTCTCCTTTCACCTGGGCCCTCCTCTTCACAGCACAGGAAATCAAGGGATTAACCCTCCCGACTGAATCACCTTCCAAACAGGAGGCTTCTGGGGGACATTCCAGAGCTAAACCAAAACAAGGTATACCACCACTAGAGGTAATTCACCATAGACTAGTCCAGGCTAACAAGCAACTGATGTGGGACAGTCCCAACCTCCTTCTCTGGCTTTCCTGATCGGCTCTGAATGCGGCCACAATGCGAGTGGTCTTTCCTGTTTCCATGTGGGAAAGCAACACAGTTTCCACCAGCAAACCAGATGGACCATGTAGCCTAGAACTACTGACCAGTGACTTCTACTCCCTCTTCATGAAGAAAGGTTACCAAAAAGGAGGTAGCCCCAGGAGGGAGTGATGAATGAGACTGACCCTTGATGTGACACAGTTGCTGTCCAGGGTGGCCCGGAATCCCACCATACTCTTCATGCTCTCTTATTCTAATTTGAATGGAATTTTTGTCAATTGCTTTAAAGTGTTCCAAGATTGTAATAGTTTCTTTTCCTATTTTTCCAGGTACAGGGAATTGAGCATAGGGCCTTTGCACTGAGCTACATATCCAATCTATTTTTTTTTCATATCCAATCTATTTTTTTTTTGACAGGGTCTCATTAAGTCACTAGGTGCCTATGGCTGGGCTTGAACTTGTGACCCTCCTACCTCAGCCTCCCAGACTGCTAGGATGACAGCCTATGCCACTGGGCCTGTCTTGCAGCTCCTTAATGCTAACGAATAATTTCTATGTTGGAAATGCTGAGGTTAATACACATTTGATATGGTTAAATATCAACTATAATTTGGAATGTTTGTAGGCAGAAAGACAGAAGCCCCCTTAGAATTAGCAGAGAGCATTAATAATCTCATCATCCCCTGATTTCAGTAATAGAATTTGGAAGGAACCATACTGGTTGGAAAATCTGAGGTGCATTAAAAGTAATTTTTTTTTAAACCAGCAGGCAGCACAAAGGAGTTCTTTTAAGCATCCCACAAAAAGAGCCACCTGTGGAGGTGAGGAGGTACCCGTGGCGTCTCCACCCTCCAGCTCGTCTTTCACTGTGTGCACCCAGGTCAGCTGAAAAGCCCTGGGGAGAATCGGGTTCCACGCGTCCCGATCTGCGATGCACACTGCTGCTGAGACAGACGTGGATTTACAAGCGGAGTCCCGAGGGGGTACTTAGTGCTCTCGCGGCTGTGTGACTGTGTGGTTGCCCAGGCCAGAAATCTGAGGCGCATCCAGGACTTTCTTTTTCTGCCTCTAAATCAAATCTATTGCTCAGGCCTGACAATTCCAGTCTAAAAATCTTTCCTGAATCCGTTCACTTCTCCTCCTGTGCACGGCCCTGGCTCCAGCCAGATCTGTGGCAGCTTTACCTGACAGACAGAAATGAGCTCTTGGTCTTCTGTCTGCCCGTGCCCCTTGCTACAGTTAGGTCTCGAAGGGATCATGTGTTGAAGGCCTGGTCCCCACGCTTGGGGCCACTGGGAGACAGCAGAGGCCCTGGTGGGTGGAGCTGGTGGAAAGAAGCTATGTCACGGGGCCACGCCCTTGGTCATGGACGCTAGGACTCTTCTTGTTTCTGCTTGCTGACCACTGTGAGGTGGGCAGCTTCCTCTACCTCGTGCTCCCTCCTTCATGTGAGCCACCTGCCCATGAACTGAAACCTTCAAAACTGAGTCAAAACAAACCTTTCCTCTTCTTAAGTCAGTTGTCTTAAGCATTTTGTTACAGTAATGGAAAGCTAACATACTCTAAAGCTCCCCATCATACCGCAATGCAGGGAGGGTTTCAACATGCCAATATGATGAGGTCATTCTTTCTAAATTCTTTAGTACCTTTGCATTGCCATCAGGATCAAGGCCAAAGGCCACTGGAACCCCTTCTACTTTAGTAATCCTGGCTTTTTTTTTTTTTTTTTTTTTTTTTTTTTTTTTTTTTTTTTTTTTTTTTGAGCTAGAGTCTTGCTGTGATCAAGTTCAGGATGGTTCTGAACTCTACGTAGCCCAGGCAGGCACAGAACCTCAGGGAATCCTCCTGAGTTTTGGGATTACAGGCATGTGCCACCACACCTAGCTACTGTGTGGTGCTAGGAGACTGAACCTGGGGTCTTGCGTTTCCTAAGCAAGTGCTCTAACCACTGAGCCGAACCTCCAGTGCCTCGGCCTTTTTACAGTTCTTCCAATAATACATTGTTTTTTCATTCAACAAGGTCTTCATCCTGCCTTAGACACTGTGGTCCTTACTCTTAACCTAACAATTCCCAGTACTCTGGTAGGCTCTGTTTCCAAATGTCATTTCCTCAGGGATCCATTCTTGGACTTCCCACTAGGCCAAATCTTCCAATACATAACATATATGCAAAAAAATCTAAGTAATATTATTCATTCAAACCAAGAGTAAAATAAAAAGTGCAGGTTTATCCACGGATTGTTTAACATAGGATAACTGTGATTTAATCTCATCATTAACAGTTCAAAGGAAGGATATACTGGAACCAAAAGAGTAAGGTGTTCATATGGGGATAAGGACGTGGCATGGAAGAGAGAGCTTATTCAATGGGAATGTGGATTTGTATCACAGGACGAATAAGTAGGGACAATAAACTACTTAAAAAATAACTAGTGAGCCAACTGACTGTCTTAAAAAAACCAGATCTCTACTTAACACCATTCACAAAATACATTATAGGCAACAAAGTAAGTATGAAAAGTGAAACTTTAAATATTCTACCAGGCAGTATGTAAGATTATGACATTGGAATAGATGATTTCTTAACCAAATCTTTAGGAAAATTAGGTTAATATGACTACACAAAACCTGAATACTTCATTTTATACAGAGTTTAAAAAACAAGGGGCAGCCACAAGCAGACATTTGGAGCATATCTAATCAACAAGTGATTATATTCATGAAACCAATTACATAAAAGTATAAATGAATAAGAAAAATCCGGCCCTTTGGAAAAGTGGGTAACTATTTGAAAGGACAGGGCACCGTGTGTTGGTGACCTGGTTGGACAAAGCTCCTGCTGGTCTGGTGGCTACAAGTTGTTATAACCATTTCCAAGAGTAACTTGTCAGTGTTTACTGAAGATATATCTATGGGAAGTAGAGCAATTTTCTGCCTGCTTTTACATCTGTCTAAAGAAACTTTTCCACATGCATAGGAAACGTGTCCATGAAGCCACAGTATATAATAAAGAAACAGAAAAATCCACATCACTTGACAGCTGGTAAGTTGTAGAAATAAACTATACTGCATTCATACTTTAGCACAGAGAAGAACTGTTTCAACAAACTAAAGACATGTGTACCATGTAGAAGAATATTTTTTGATTGACAAAGCAAAGGGCAGAAGCTTAGGTATCATTATACAACTACACTCTGCAGAGAATAGAAGCACTGATGAAGAGGATACACATGAGTGTTACAACTTCAGTCTGGAATGCCCCCCAAAGCCTGGCGTTCAGGGGGTGACTCAAGCGCAGGGCTGAGCCACTGATTTCCTGCTCTGCCAAGAGGTGGGGCCTGGTCGGCACGGACGGACTGCTGGGGCATGACCTGGAAGGCCACAGCTCTCATGCTCGTTCCGCCCTGTGCTCTTACGGCTTCCTGTTCTGCCACGCTGTGAGCAGCTTTTTCCCAGCTAGGCCGCTTGCCAGGCCGCTGTGAATGGACTGAGACCTTCTGAAACTGTGAGCTAAAATGAACCTTTCCTCCCTTAAACTGTGGGCGTTGGGTGTCATGTCCCAGTGAAGGCGAGGGTGGGTAGCTGAAAAGCCTGAGGTTCCTCGACCTGTGCACGGTGACTCAAGGAGTGCTTAGAGAGCTCGGACCTTGACGACAGATGTGTCATTAATGGTCAGGAACTGGGAAGCCACCACAGGGTGACTGGGCCAGGTCTGGTGTGTCAGTCGAGTCTGGTCATGCGTGAATGGGTGTCGTTATGGGAGAGTGAGCTCAGGGCAGGGTGTGCGCTGGGTCAGACAAAGGGCACGGTGGCAGGACACCTAACCCAACTTTAAGCACGTCCAAGGTAGCTTGAAGTCTTTTGGAAATATGGCCCCGAGTAAGTTGGAATCAATCCCAAACCAGGCCTGGGATCCAGACCGAGTGGTTCCTTGGTCTAGTTCTCTGAGTTTACACAGCTGGCTAGATGGAAAAAAGAGAAAAGTGGAGTTGCTTTGGCAATTTCTGTAGGGTTCTCTCTCTACAACACGATTCAGACAGCCTCAGAGGAAATGCACAAACAGGGGTTGGTAGTTTGATTCCTTACTCAAAAATCTATCTAGCTTTTCTTTTATGAAAAACAAAAGCCATTCACTGGGTTAAAGACTTTAAAACACAACCAAACCAAACTGGACCTGAGTGCCTAGTGGATTACTGTGTCCAACAGCCTACAAATCCTGATTTAGAAAACACATCTCATTAGCAATAAAAGAACGTCTGTACTCTCAGTAAAGCTTAGAGACTAGCCTGCACTTTACAAAGTTCATTTTAAGAGTCAGTATTTACACCGCCGACAACACTGTCAATAAATTAGACTTCCTATTGTACAGCACAGGAAAAAGCAGTCGGCCCTGTTTATCTTGGGCTACTGTTTACTTTTAGCTGTGCTGTGGGAAAGAAAACTCAAACAATGCAGCTTTTCCTTAATGAGATCGTGCCTAGACGGCTGGAGCTACAACTCCCTCCCGTACACAGGCGGGACAGACGCTTTCAGCTCCCTCCCTCAGCAGAGCTCTCCCTGAGCCCGGGTCCCCCCCCCCCCCCCCCCCCCCCCCCCCCCCCCCCCCCCCCCCCCCCCCCCCCCCACCTGCCTGGCCAGCCTGGCTCTTTGTCACGAAGTCCACCCACGTTCTGGGCCGGCCTTGGGTGCTCCCAAACAAGGAACTGAGCTCAGGGCGGTGTCTCGCCTTCCCAGCGGAGATGGGAAGGGACCCGGGAGGGGGAGAGAAAGCACAAAGAACTAAGGTGTGACAGGTACACACACAGATTCCCTGAGGTGGGTGTAACCACCATGTACTGCCACCATGTGCTAATAAAAATAGCAATCATGGACAAAGTAGGTACACAGTCTCCAGAGCAGGCGTTGTAAAGGATGTGAGCGATGAAGTCTCCAACATTTGAACCCAGATTTGTGTGTGTGTGTGTGTGTGTGTGTGTGTGTGTGTGTGTGTGTGTGGTTCTGGGATTGAATTCAGGGCTTGGGCACTGAGTTACATCTCCAGCCACTAAACGCAAACAAACAGACAAACAAAACAAACACAAAAATGAAAGCCCAAAAAACTAAAAACAGGGTCTCACTAAGAAAGTAACTTGCTCAGGCGGGCCTTCAATTTGCGATCCTTTTGCTTCAGGCTCCCAGAGTTCCAGTTTACATATATTAGTGGCAGGCTTCAGGGTTCCAGGTGTTTTGGGCACTACCCTAGCATTGCAGCACACATAGCTGTACTGCCCAAGCTCTGCAGGGCTCACGGTCAGGTGCCACTCACTCCCCCGAGAGTCACAGTCTTTGCTGTTTTTATTCCACAGCTGAAATTCCAGGAGGACCAATCTGAGGTCCCTGGCAGAAGAAGGAGGACACGTCCTTCCATCTACGCCTCAAGATCAAGAAGAGAACCTCTAAAGTCTTAATTTTTTAGGGCCCATGTTATGACATAGTGAAACAAAATTGCACCAAGATAGAAAACCACATGACTTCATCATTAATTGGTGAGATTTTAAAATAATGGTTTAATTACTAGTTTCAATGCAGTCAAATGATGTTTGATTCATTTTTTTAAAAGACATTGCTTTTGCCCCATTAGAATGAAATGTTTTGTACTGCATTTGCCAGCATCACACACGTTGACTTTAAAGTATTTGCAGATATTTAATCTTGTTTCTAAAGCACTGACATTCATAAAGGTTAACAGAATCCTGGGCTCAGGGATAAAATTAAAGATCTGGACCCTGGAGCAGAAGGTTCACACCCAGCATAGTAACCTGCTAGCTGGGTGGGGTGACCTTCCGTGGATTTTGTGTGACCATTCTAAGGTTCCGTTTAATTATGTCTAAAGGAACACAGTGATAATGGTACCTGCCTCATGGAAGCTTTTAGTAACAAGCACTTAATACTCACATTATTTTTCCTAGGCAGCATTTCCCCAGCTACAATCTCATCGACATAACGTGCCTAACTCTTACAACGTGCCCCGTGTCTCACTGAGGACCGCGCTGCTCTGGTGCCGTGAGGCAAGCCTGCCAAGTTCTGCCAACTTCTGCTGTGTACTGAGCCTCTTTCTCAGCAGGTCAGTAATGTTTTGACTGGCTGCAGTGAAACACCACCAGTGAGGCAGCTCCGCCACCACTCTCTGATTGGCTTGGTAGGGGAAGCAAATAACACAGTGGACACAGGACTGTGGGCCCGGGGCATCTCCTCCCCATTGCTAACTGCTGATGACCCTGGTTTCTCGCCTGTGGCAGATGACTGGGAGACCAGCTGAAAAGAGGCGTCTCTGATGGCTTCTCCCTTTTCCAGAGCCTCGCTGCAGAGATCTTATACATTCCAAAGCGACGGTGTCCAATTGCCTCATCTCTATGTCCACAAGGGCTGGTGATTTTTATACTTTTGAGTGTTTATGCATCTATGTTGATAATCCATATTAAAATGCTGAACTCTCTGGACTAGGTAAGATTTAGCTTCAAACCAGGTCTGGCAACACAGGCCTGTAATCCTAATACTCTGGCAGGCTGAGGCAGGAGGATCACAAGTTTGAGCCCAGCCTGAGCTACTTAGCAACTTCGTAAGACTTTGTCTCAAAGTGAGTACTATTTGCTAGGGATGTAGCTCAATGTGAAGGCCTTGAGTTGCATGTCCAACACACACACACACACACACACACACACACACACAGATTTAGCTTTGAAAATCCTTCTGTTCTTTGATGACATGGTTGCTTCTGCAGTCCACCAGGAGGAGTCTGAGCGGCAGCAGCCCCCGTGCTGTGGGCTAGACATCCTTTCAGGGCTAGGAATCGCTCTTTTCACCATTTTGTTCCACTAGGGTTTTCTTGAAGGTGTGTGACCTGAGTGCAGCTTTTAGCTAAATCCCAGGAGAGAAGCAATCCATGCTGTTTTCCGACGACATGAAAATACTACAACGTTTTCAAACCTAACTGTTGGCAGAGTAAAGGGACATAGGCCTTAGGGTTTATTAATCTGCTTCAAAACTTCAGGAATACAGAGTTTTCTTCCTTTTCCAAAATGGAATTTTATTAACATGCACTTCCTTTTCCCTAAAGGTCCAAGATGCCCATCTCTTCTTTGCTGTTCTTCTCTGTCCTGAAGTCACCGAATGCTAGACAAGGCTGGGAGCACGACAGTGGCAAGGCCAAGATTGCCAGGAGACTTACCCAGCGCAGGCAGAGAGATGCCACCACCTGGCTGGCGGGAGTGGAGGGACGCACCTAGCTGCACACTGGACCTAGCTGGGGAGTTCGGGGATGTGTCCAGGCCCGGGATCTGGGCCCTAAGGGGCAGGAACTGGTTTAGGACAGGCCTGCACAGCAGGGTTGGTTCTGGAAAGCTCCTGGGTAGCAGATGTTGAGAACAGCTGTATGTAAGTGGGAAAACATGGAAGGAAAATTTTAACTGGAAAAATTCTGCTATGGGAAATTGCTAGTTACTAAGTGGTGTGCTTAGCATGTAGCGTGTGTATTTAAATTTAAAAAATTATCACAGTGAAAGACACATTGCCATGAACCCTCCTCAAAACACCACAGGAGCCCCCACTTCCTTTGGAAGGCCCCAAGATTTCACCCTGAAATGTAATTATCTTGTAGCTCTTTGTGCCTTTTCATATATGACATCGTTAAATAGCAGCATGGAGTGCGGCAGGCCGAGACTGGAACTGGGAGACCCTGGGAAGAAATTCGCCCCTCACCTGAGGGAAACTCAAAACTGTGTCGCTTCCCCTGAAGGGCTTCCACACAAGCAGCAGGCTTGTCTGTGACCCAGTTTTGGTGGCTCATCGTGGGGGTGGGTCCTCTGGTTTCCCTCCCAGTCCACAGTGGAAACACCTGAAGGGTTTACAGGCCTGTGGGTGGGAGTCCGCCCCGGCAAGCCACCACAGGCCACGCAGACACTCGGCTGCCGGTGTAGCCATGAGTACAGGGGCTGCACAAAAAAGAGTATCAACACAGCCAGCACCTGGAAAACGGCTTAGCAGCATTTCTTTCCAAAGTCATTTTTTTTTTTCTTGTGGTACTAGAGATGATGCCCAGGGCTCTCACATCGAGCAATATCCCTAGGCTTTTTTCTTTTAAAATTTTTATTCTGAGACGGGGTCTTGTTAAGTCACTAAGATGTCCAGGCTTTTCATGACTTGTGATCCTCCTGCCTCAGCCTCCCAGGGTGCTGGAATTACAGGCACATGCCACTACACACACCCAGTTTATGTGGAGCTAGCGAACTCAATCTGGGTGGGTCTTGTGCTTGCTAGGCAAGTGCTGAGCTATGCCCCTCAGCCCCTTTTAGGGGTTTTCTAAGAAGCTAGGACAAGACCCAGAAGCCCTGATGGGGGAGGGCCATCCATTCACCCATCAGCACAGGTGGGCGTGCACTACCTGGGGCCCGCACTTCCTGGGAGAGGAGTCACCTGGTGGGTGAGGACCCGACCTGGCTGCCTCCTCCCTGAAGTGTGCGAGACCTGGCATCTGTCTGCTGTCCTGTGGGGGCAGCCTCAGCTCTCCTTCCTCCTCAGGCCACAAACAATCAGTCTTAGCTACGATTTCGCCACCGGACAAAACTGCAATCAGGAAATCATTTGATCCTCTGCCAGCTCCTAAAGTCGGCTCCTCGGATGTTATGTGGCAAATACATCGTGAGGAAGCTGGGATTAAAATAAAGGCCCCAGGGACAGGCAGTGGGCTCCCCTAGGAAACCTGTCAGGTCTAGCTGACTGCTGAAACTGGGGCCTTATACATCATTTTATGTCTAAGGGCTTCAAAAATACCAGCCGTGTTGACATTATCCTTTTTTTTTTTTTTTTTTGAGTCAGGGTCTCGCTCTATGGTCCGGAATGGTTCTGAACTCACTACGTTGCCTAGGCTGGCCTCAATCTCATGGCAATCCTCCTGCAACAGCCTCCTGAGTACAGGGATTATAGGCGTGTGCCACCACGCCTGATGGCGACACCGGCCTCCTTGATAACCATTCTTAAAATGAGACAAAATGAGGCTAGGCAAAATCCACTTCTGTTGCTGCTCAGAGTCCCGGCAATAAGGCAGCCAGCCGGGCGAGACCAGTGGAGGGACTCCACTCACTGACGTGTGTCCGTTTCTGGTAGGGGAAGTCTATTTTCAATTTGCACTTGAATTTGAAAAATACCTAAAAGGGCTGAAAAGATAAAGAGAAGTCTCAACTACACACCTAGTAAACTGGGGATAACCAAACTTGGGAGTATTCAAAGTTCAACCTATTTCAAATCCAGGGACACTCAATGGAAATGGCTGGGGTGGGGGTAGGGAAGGGATGGAGAGCGGGAGAATGCGAGGAAAATGAATGGGAAAATGCTCTGTGTCAGAGCAGCTAGGATTTCTCTCTAGGGGTTGGAGGAATGGCTCAGAGGTGAAAGCGCTTGCCTGGCAAGCACTAAGACAAGCGCCAAGTACCTGAGTTCGATTTCCCAGTACTACAGAAGCTGGGTGTAGTGTCTCGTGCCTGTAATCCCAGCACTTAGGAGGCTGAGACAGGAGAAATGCCTTGAGTCCAAGGCCAGTCTGTGTTCCATAGTGAGTTTAGGAGCAGCCTGGGTTACAGAGTGAGACCCTGTCTCAAAAAAAAAAAAAAAAAAAAAATTCTCTCTATATACATTTGAGTAGTTGCAGTGAATCCAAAAATGAAAAGTGAAGCAAAATACTCATTTTCATAACTATCATTTTATTGAATGGCATCTTGCACTGGGAATTGCTAGGAATTTCATAATTAAATAGCAAAAGGTGCTTCCAAGTCATCAAAGCCCCATGAAAAAGGAAGGGATCAGGTGGCGCCTGACGCACTCTTCTCCCAGGAGGGCTGCGGTTTGGGTGTGGCTTGTCCTCCCACGCGCCTTTGCTGGGAGCTTGGCCCCAGGGCGGTGACACTGGCTGAGGTGGGAGCCTGAGAGGCGGGGTGTGGGGGCGGTAACCAGCCCAAAGGGGCTAAGACCTCGAGAATGAATTAATGTCCTCAGAACCAGGTTACCGTCCTATGGCTGATGAGCTGTCTCACAAGGGGCTGGTACAAAGTGTGGCTACCAGGTCTAAGCCCTTTCTTCGCACAGCTCGTTCTTTTTGCTTCTCTGCTATGTTGTGACGCAGCCAGAAGGCCTGGCCGGGGGTTGATGATGGGCTGTTAGGACCCTCTAGTTCCCAGAATACTGCGCCGCATGACCTTCTTTGTGTTTTAAGTTACTCAGCCTCAGGTCTTTTACTACAGCAACATGAAATAGAGACATGAGGTAAATGCACTGAGAAACGCTAAGGCTATAGCCATCTTTTCTGGTTTAGCTTACGGCGTGGAGGAGTTGCCTAAATATTGGCCTAATTTTGCATGAAAGTACAATATACTTATCAAATAGTTTAAGATAAAAAGATGGTTAAAGTTGTTTTGGTCACCTATACCAGATCAAAGCAGAAGGCAGTCTAAGAGTGGACAGCCCAGGCCCAGTGCCGCTTTCCTTACTGCTTCCCTCCATGGTGGACCTGGGCGACGCGCCCCCACATCCCCACTCTCCTGGACAGTCCCTCATCTTCTGGTGGCAGCACTTCAGAGTTTCCTTTGAGACACACCGTTTGAACACAGTGACCCACGCTCTTCCTCGCTCTTGCTCCAGGATGGACCTACAATACAGACTGTTGGTGGCTTCTGCTCTGCTGTCTGTGCTGCTAAGGTCAGGGCTGGAACCAACTGCTGAGGCCCATGGGACACTGACCAAGGACTCCTGCTGGAACTCTTCTGATGAGAAAATCTGTCCCATGTGGACGGGCGGCTGGAAGGACGAGGGTTGGAAGTACCAACCATCATGTTGCCATGTGTGCGTCACTTTACAGTGACCAATTGACTGACTACTGTCGTGTCAGCTCAATGCTTCCAAGGTAAAAGTCACATGGCATCTTGAACCCCGGGGCAGCCATAACTGAAGCCACCACGGACAGCTGACGGCCTTCAGCTTGAAGCCTCAAGCCAGGCCAGCTGGCATTGGTTTCCTGTTGCTTGCATTAGCATGAATTCTGACTCCACTAGCTTGCTTTATTAAATAGACATATTTATTTAATCACTATAAGTCTGTATTAGGACACTCATTTTTAAGTGAATCTCAGTGTAACTATTTTATAAAAAATTTTATAACTAAACTTCTTTATTTGCCCGAATGTACACATTGCCGTTTCCCCTCTGATTTTCAACAAATATGGTGTGCAAGATTTACAAGGTGCTTCTCTTTGGATAAGCAAAAACTGCCCTCCACACCCACAAAATGCAGGCCAACGCGACGGAGAGAAGACGCCGTGTGCCACACGCAGCTTTGCTTCCAGTGCCTCTCAGAAGAGGCACTGCCTACCAATCAGCTACTAAATCCCCCCGGCTAGTTTAGCCAAGGTGTCCACCCAGGTATCTCCAGGCAGCTCTGGGGACAGTGGAGGGAACTGGATGAGACACTCGGCTGGCTACCAGAGCTTTTGGAGTTTCTGTGTGTCCATGGATTTCAGCGGGAGGCCCACAAAGACCTTCTGTAGGACATGTGGCCACAGAACAGGCAAGTGTGAGCAGAGGGGGCATCCCAGAGTTCTGTGGGCAAGGGTTGGGTTTCCTTTCCCTTTCAGAATCAGTTCTTCCAGCCTTTGCACATTTTTCTTTTCTTTTCTTTCTTTCTCTTTTGTGAATGTGTGTGGTATTGGGGGAACTGGGCCTAGAGCCTTCTCACTCAGCTGCATCACCGGTCCGTATTGATTTATTTATTTGT
The DNA here is from genome assembly GCA_004027205.1 of Ctenodactylus gundi. Taxonomy (NCBI): domain Eukaryota; kingdom Metazoa; phylum Chordata; class Mammalia; order Rodentia; family Ctenodactylidae; genus Ctenodactylus; species Ctenodactylus gundi. The sequence goes on from PVKB01002312.1 coordinate 216,292, forward strand.
TTTGTTTTGTTTGTTAACACGGGGTTTCACTCCATAGTCCAGGTAACTTACTCTCTAGCCCAAGATATCCTTACACTCATGGTGATTTGTCTGCCTCAGCCTCCTGAGTGCGGGGATTACAGATGTGTGTCTCTACAACTGGCTGATTTTTATGTGGAGATAGAAAATCAAACCCAGGGCACTTTGCACATGAGGCAAGTGCTCTAATCACTGAAATAGACTCCCAACCTCCCATTTTAACTTTTTATTTTGAGACAGGACCTTGCTAAGTTTCCCAGACTGGGGTCTAACTTGTAATCCTCCTGCCTCAGCCTCCCCAAGTGCTTGAATCACAGGCCTGCACCAATAGGCCTAGTTGTTTTCTTTAACTGAATACATAAGACTCAGTATGTACTTGGGAAAAACTCCCTTGGGATTACGAACATTTTCATGACAACATACTGGTTTTATATTGCCTTTCAGTATGCCATGCATTAGTCTGTGCTTTCTAATAAGTCATAATGTCTATTAGAATATGCCTGTGATATATAAGGATTCCACTCATCTTGTGGAATCGGTACGTACACATATTGCATCTAAACCATGTGTACTCTCTTGTCCTTGCATGTGTTATAATTACAGATTCATGTCTATTAACAATTTAGTTATACTGGTGGACAGCAGGAAACGATTTTGCTTTTGGGTTTTACAGCTTTTACACTTCATTTGAATTGCAGCAGTGGTCCCCAACTTTACGACACCCAGAGCTGGTCATAGTTGAAGACTATTCTCCCAAGGATGGTGCGTGTGTGTGTGCGTGTGTGCGCGTGTGTGTGTGTGCGTGTGTGCGTGTGTGCGTGTGCGTGTGTGCGTGTGTGTGCGTGCATGTGTGTGTTACACAGTAGATTGCTGGAGTACAGCTCTGAAAGGGCAACAAGAAGAGGGAAGCGGGGAGCAAAGCTCCACCTCCTGTCAATCAGGAGACATTAGAACCCAATAGAAAAGCACTGACAGGAGGCGGGAGTTGGCGCCTGCTTGCCTCCTGCCCACAGTTTATCTGTTCCAGGTCTGGTCCTTCCCAGGCCACTGACTGACAGGGGTCTATGGCTTGGGAACCCCTGCATGAGAATTCTCTGAGGACTTTCCCTAGCCAAGAAAATCAGAAACTCTAGGACAAATCCAGAGATCAGGATTTTCAGGTGACAAGCCACAAACAGAACTATCCTGGAGGTAAATTCTAATCCAAGAACACCTGTCCACTCATGCCTTGTGGATCTACAGAGTACCCCAAAGGTTGTTATACATACAAATATACTAAAACATATATACTGTACGACACTGCACTATAATGTTTAGTTTAGCCAGGCCCGTCGTCCCAGCCTTCTGGGAGGCTGAGGCAGGAGAAAAGCCCATCCTGGGCAACTGAGTGACTTTGTAAGATCTTGCCTCAAAATAAGAGATAAACATGGATGAGGGATGTAGCTTGGTAAGAAGGTCCTGGGCTTAATCTCCAGGACCGCACACACACACACACACACACACACACACACACACACACACACACACGCACACACACAATGTTTACTCAGGAATAATTTGTTCCAACATTTGAACTAAAACTAATACTATACTAATACTAAAAACTTTGCAAGCACTACATTGAAGGTATGGAATGTCTCAAAAGTTGCCATATGTAGAAAAAACAGATAACAAATTTTGGAATACCCTGTATTTAAGAATAATCCACATCACTGGCACCATCTATAGCCTAAGGCTTTTTATCATAAAAACCTGTTTCTCAAGAGCCGCATAGCTAAAAAGCATAGGTACTGATTGCTCGGAAGGGCTGTTTGGTCTGCAGTCTCCCTGCATTGGCCCTCAGAGGATGACGGGCCCTGCTCTCCCTCCTCAAGGGCAGCACAGTGCAGCAGCTACTTCCCAAAATGAACCCGGTACTCCCTGAGCTAGTGCTCAGAGTGAAGGCATACCCTGCTGGGCACCTACTTGGTAACCGGGACTGCAGTGAAGCGCCTGTGGTTTCTCTTTGCCTTTAGACTGTATTTGTACTCTGAACCCATCCCTACGGTTGTGGGCTGTTCAATTATCATTGCAAGAGAGAAGGCTACCTCCTAATGAAAATATAGATGCTGAAACGAAAGTTTAGCAACTGCAGCTTCAGGAGGGCTTCTCAGGAGTCGCTGCTCCCTGCGGAAAGACACACTTGTGGTAAGCCATGTTTGAGCCTGGGGACCAGTGCTCGGATTCTAGCTGGTTGGTTGCTGAGGGCAGCCCAACTGTCATTTCATAAATAACTCTCCCCACAGAGCTCCTCGATTCGCACCGAGAGTGTACCTACATTTGTAGCTCCATAACTGCTTAGAAAAGCTGAGACTCTTCTGTTATTCCATTTTCTCACTAACTTCCCTTTTTATCTTTTGCTGAGATTAAAGCCCAGGGTGATTTTTACTTCCAGACTGTCCATGTTTGCATCAAGGGTGCTGAATGAATATTTCTCGGGGGAAATGGCTTTCTCTCCTGTGGACGCCCTGTCTTTCATCTCATCCGTACTCTGTTGACCTGCAGCGGGGCGGAGACGCTTTCACGACCGACCGCTGCCTGCCTCTGAACAGCAACAATCAGGCAACTGTCCCCCGGCAGGCTTCCAGGACTGCCACTCTGAGAGGTTCCAGAGGACAGGGGTGGTCTTCACGGACAACTGGCCTGCAGTTCTCCCCCTGCAGGGGCCAGAGGCTTATTCTTTTCTTTAACGAATGATTACCTTAAGGACAGTTATGTAGGAAAAGTCCAGGGTCACTAGTGTGGGGTTCCGTCTTGGGGCCTGATGGGTGCCTGTGTATGAAGCATGCGAGTTAAGAGCTAGTGGGACTAGCGCAGAGACAAGAACCTCCCCCAGGACTGGGACACCGGGAAGAACTTCTCACCAGTGAATCGCGTAGCCAAACAGATGACCAGTGAATCCTCATCCTATAGGCACATGTCTTTTGTTGTTGTTATTATTAAGGGAAAACGCAGCTTAAAACAGCTAATTAAAGGCCAAAGGATTCAAAGCCACGCCTGCAATCTCGGCATGCTGGGTCTGAGGCAGGAGGATTGAGAGCTCTTTTGAGCCCAGCATGGGCAACTTAGCAACACAGTGAGAATGTCTCAAAATCAAAAATGTTATAGAAGGGCTGGAGACATCACTCAGTGTGACACTCCGGCTCTGGGTTTAATCAGGGCCTTCACACTGAGCAATATCCCCAGACCTTTCTTTAATGTTTTTATTTTGAGTCAGGGTCTCACTAAGTTGCTAAATCATCCCTTCTAGGCTTGAACTTGTGGTCCTCCTGCCTCAGCCTCCCAGTGTGCTGGGACTGAAGGCATGCCCCACCATGCCCCACTTCATGATCATATATTTTAAACATACTCCTCAACCTCTGTCTCAGGCTTGAGCCGGTTAGATTCTTATTTTCCATGATCACTGCAGTGCATAGTCGACATACAAAAAGTGAATAATCAGGAGAAAAAAGACTACATATGTGACAATACAGGAAAGTTGTGTTCAGTGTTTAGGAGCGTTTACATAAACAGAAAGCTATACGTAGGAAAGAGAGCCCACCTATTATGAAAAGGAAGTAAAGCTTGTAGAAGGTCATGGAATCTAACCCTCAGTACATAGAACATTTTAACAGAGAAATGAGAAAGGACGAAGACCATTAAGACAAATAGTGTGAACAAGTGGGTAGAGAAAGGGATGTGCAAGTGGTTCAAGGGGAACGCTGACAGGTATTCCATCTGGACTGGGACAAGTGGAAAGGTGCCAGGAGCCGTGAGGAAAGAAGTCGCGTGTAGGAAACTGATCACCTGGTGACCAGCAGCAAGTGAAAATGGCCCAGCCCACTTCTCATGCACAGAGATAGTACAGGGTGCGAGCACATATTATGATTTGTATCTGGAATGTCCCCCAGTCTCATATATTTGGATCTTGTGGAATACCTATTGAACCACATGGGCCCTGGCCGGAAGGGGCGAGGCACTAGGACCTGGCTGGGAACAGGAGGACTCGACCTGAGAGGCTATAGGCTAGCCCTGCCCTTCCTTGCTCACTTGGCTTCCTGTCCTCCATGCTGTGAACAACATGTCTCCTGCTGGGCCTCTGTTCTGTGCTTCCATCACTGTCAGCCACCCGCCGATGAACTGAGACCTTCTGAAATTGTGAGCTGAAACAAATCTTTCCTCCCTGAAGTTGGAGATGTCAGGTATTCTGTCCCAGACATGAGTAATAACTAAGACAGCAAGCTACTCAAGTCATTTTGGATTTTAGTATTTCAAGTCATTCATGTAAGTGGCAGTAGGGAGAATGGGCCAAAAAGTCAGTCACGAGACGTTCATGGAGGAATAATGAAACAGAAAGGGTAATGTTGTTAGACATGAAGAGGGGGCTCAGAAAAGAGTCACAGTAAGTTCAGACACCTGGGAGAATTCACAATATGGAAGGAGACTGTGGCTCATCCCCCGGGAGGAAAGTATTTTAGTGACAATGGGTGGATCAGTCAATGGCCACCACTACCAAGGTAATAAGGGACATTTATAAGTGTGAAATCAGTTGTGCTCATACTGCTATTTTCTTTCTTTCTAGATTTACCAAATCTAAAAAGGAGAAACCTTTGTTAGTGGAAAAGACAAGTCGTACTGTAAACAGATATCACAGTAAGGCCAGAGAAAGGACAAGGGAGAAAAGGCCAAGTCCCTGTTTCCTAGCTTTATAGATGAGTGCAGTCGGATTTGCCAATGAATTAGTACACAGAGGAGTCTACGGAAGCGAGTGTTCTGAGCATAACGGGGCTCCAAAAGGATGAGGTGTGCCACAGAACCGTCTAGCACCTAGACGGCACCTCTCCTGGCCTCATGGCAGGAGGAGTTGACTCACTGAGGACAACAAACTTTGTGGAAGAAAAGGAAGCGCACAAGGAATGGCCAGGAGAAGCCGAATCCTAAAAAAATCACAGACGAACTAGACAGGACATAATTATGAAAACGTTCACGTGCAATTTCTCTTCTTTAGAAAACAAAAAAAGTGGCCACGTAATTTACCACGGACTCTACCACAGGTGTAGCAAATGGTTAGACATTTGCCTCATGGTTCCACCCACCGATTTTAAAATCATCGCAGTTTCTGGCCTTACGTATACGTATTTTTCTTACACAGCTAGAAAAGCAAGTTTGTGATAAGCACAACCAGACAACACTGAAACAGAAAGGGCCCTAACAGCTCCTCCAGCTTTATGTTCCAGAGAAAAGCACTCCTGCTGATTCTGTCTCCACACACCTACATTTGTAATGTGAGTGGCATTCAACAAAAACAGGCTGCTATGTCCTTCCAAGAAATTCATTCATCAAACACTAACTAGTAGAGTAACTTTAACGAAAATCTAAGGTCAATAATGTCTAGGTCTTTTTAAATTAGGGAACTTATTACAGTCTGAAGGGAAAAAGAGAGATGTAAATAATTATATAATTCAGCTCAGAGCAATGTAAGTACACTGATTTTGTCTAACGATCATTTCTTTATTTCAAATAATTCAGAACACTTTGAGGAACAGAGATTAATATTGTCCAAGTGAACGAAAAGTAGATCCTAGCCAAATCTTTAAATGACATGTAGAAGACTTCTAGGTGGTTTCCAATTCCAGCACAGATGTAAGCCAAGTGTTTTCAGAGAAGTCCCACACAGTTTCTTTGTACTATGGGCTGACCGCCATTGAATGCAGTCATTTTTCAATGTTTTCAATATCTGAAAATATATTTGGCTTACAATATTTCCTTTTATTTTTGGCCCATTAAAACTCCACTTGAAAAAATGTCAATGTGAGTTCTCTACTTCCAGATATTTTAGGATGCAGGGAACAACAAAGCTGCCTGTGATTCATAAGTGTGTCTGCAGAGGCTGAGAGGCATTCCCAGGAAGCACCTCCAAGACCCCCCAGAGTTTTCCCACAGCCTCTGTGCACTGCCAGGCGCTTCCCCTCCCCACAAGGTGGCGAGACCTGGGCCCATTCTGAGGTGGCTCTTTTGATCCACCCAGGAACTGCAAATAAGCCTCCTGCTTCTCAGAAATGGTGAATGAAATCATTATTCACTGCTAAGGAGGTCTGTGTGTCACTGGGCTTTTAGCTTCGTGCAGCTCTGTCATTTTGTTCTCCTACTGACGACGACTTCCTATCCCCGCCAGATTTGAGTCACTAACATTCAGACACTCATTGATTTATGACCTACCGTGAGCCAATTTTGAATGATTGCGATTCTAAGATGCTGGGAATATTGTTAGGGTGACCTTGATCTAATGAATGTCCTTCTGCTTCTGTAATGTTTTAATAGAGCTCCAAAATTAAAACAGTTTACAGAGTTTTAGAAACACAGAAAATATGAATATGTACTGATAACTCACATAATAATCTCACTCACTGAGACAGTCTTAAATGCATACTTTTTTTCATAGCAGTACTGGGGATTTAACCCAGAAATGCAGGACCTTCACACTGAGCTACACCCCCAGTGCATTTTTGGTTCTGATTTTGAGACAGGGTCCTGCTAAAGTCACTAAGTTGCCAAGGATTGGGCTGGAACTTGGGATCCTCCTGCCTCAGCCTTCCAGAGTGCTGAGAAGTGCCACTGGGTCTGACTATGCCCTTCTTGTATTCACACTTTTGGTCTCTGGTTGCTCTTGACTTCAAATACTTGAAGGAACAGTGCCACCGGGGCCACCTGATGTAGCATGGAAGGCTCTGCAGCCCAGCTGCAGAAGCACACATCGTGGAACTTTGGATCACGAAGTGACTGATTACACCTTTCACTTCTAATTGAGGTATAGCTTTAACAAAAGAACATTTCCACATATTTTTCACTGCTGGGTATTAACAACTGTTTGCTATATGGCAGAGCACAGCAGACATGAGAGGTACGAGTATTCGGAGGGAAATACAACGTTCACATTGAAGTCTCCGGCAAGGGAGGGTTGGCAGGAAGTCACTCCTGGGACAGGCCAGGACCGGGTGATTTGCCCAGTCTTGCTCAGTATTCTCTCCAGATGGGCCCCTTGAGTATGGCGTGAGAACCTGAGAGTGCGTCCTGGAGCTGGACGAGTGGGCATCTTGTCTGAGAAGCACCCACAGTCCTTTGCGGCCTGTCCAATCTCCTCACTTCCTGGGTAGAGGGCAGGATTCTGAGAAGCTCCTTTTACCTCTTCACTATGCAGGGTGAGAACTAGGGTTAGGGCTAGAGACTAAGAGTCTCGCTTAGGCGGCCCTTGGGGATGGACGGTAGTTATTTTAGTGTCCTCTGATTTGCTCTGATGAATTACACATTTTGAGGATTTTTCTCTTTTTCTTTTAATACTCGGGATGGAACTCAGGGCCTTCATCACTCTGAGCTGCATCCCCAGTCCACTTTTTTATTTTTCAGTTGAAGACAGGATCTCTCTAACTTGTTAAATTCTCTGCCGGGCTCAGACTTGAGATCCTCCTGCTCCTGCTTCAGCCTGGCAGAGTGCTGGGACTACAGGACTGTGCCACTAGGCCCGGCTGGGGATTACAGGAATCAAAGGCTGCAAACTGCATACAAATGCATTAAGTTATCTGAGGATAACACCAGTATCAGTTTAAGGGTCAGTGTTAGTATTGCTACTTGACCATAAATAGGATTTTCTTTTCTAGAATTCTCCAAAAACGATTCTTACAATTTGTCAACGTTTCCTCCTGTGGAGCCGCAAACAGTGCTGGTACAGGCTGGCACCAGTGGCCCAGCAATTTGTTGGATTCTTAAGTGCAAGGTTTATTGTGGTCTCTCTGTCTCTCTCTCTCTCTCTCTCTCTCTCTCTCAACAAGTATTCATGTTTGTACCTAACTTTGGATTTGCAATTTTATGCACTTTTTTTTTTTTTTAAATAAGGCTAGTCCTCCAAGTTACTAAAGCTCAAGTCTTCCTGAAACCCAGGTGTGTTCCTGTACCCCGGGTTTACTTCCACTCAGTGTCACCAGGCATAGTACCATGGGTATAGTATGATTTTTAAAAAAATTTACTCACTAGATTCATGGCTTGTTAGACATCCTAAATGTTTAAGTAAAATTAAATTTCTAGGAAGAAGAGCCATCCATGTTCCGTGTTTCATCACTTTTAGATCCTCTGCCAACACCCTGGTTTACAGGGCTCAGCGTGCATGAATGGTTAGGAAGGACTAGAAGAAACTTCGGTTGGGGCCAGAGAACTGAGGGAACTGACTACAGCCCATCAGCGCCCAGGTGTTTCTCGGGGACTTTCACATCTCTGAAAGGTTTAAGCAGGTCTGCGTTTTAGAATGAACTGTTGTGCCAGCAGAGGCAAGGGGCTAGAGTAGGGGGTACGTGACCACTGGATATGAGCTACTGCAACTGGCTTGGCTCCCAACTATGTGGACCTACAGAGTGGCACCGACAGGAGAGGACAGGTTTGTGTTATCAGAGGATCTGAGCGCAGTGAGTAAGAAGATGTAGCCAGTGGGGAAGAAGGAGCTGCCAACCAAGACTCCCTAGCTTATTTACAGCCCAAGCAGCCAGAGGAACAAGACGGAGGGGGCAGGGTTGCACAGGAAAGGTGGCAGGCTGTGATTGAAAACAGCAACAGCAAACACATTTGGAATTGCTGTCTTTAAATATTTTGATACAATTTTAAGATATATTTGAAAATCTCCATGATATTTCTTCTTTCTGTAAATAAGTTGGATTGTCTTTTTCTGTTAGCAGAAGGCAATTGGGGATTATCAGTCACGTGGTGACATTTTAACAAGAATTAGGACCTTAAAACAAATTTGTTGGCCAAACACTTTATTAAGCATTTACTCTAAAACCAGCACAGATAAGCTATTGAGTTTAAAATGAATTTGGAGAAAAGGTACGAAGCATCTGATTCCATATAGGGTGGGATGCAGTATGCCTGAAGGGATCTTTAGAATCAACCCATGCAGAAACACACATACACTCAGATTTATGAAAGTAAACTACGCAAATCAGAGGGAGGAGAACTTCAGAGTTCACTTAGTTAACTTCCGTCCAATGCCTGGCTTGTGTGAGTCATTCATCTGCAGGGAGCCATGATGCTGCACTCGACACTTCTCTTTTTCAGGACAGCCCTTCTCTTTGCTTGCAGTCACAACCACTGTGCGATGTCACATCCTCTGCAAAGTCACCGTCACCTAGTACTTCTCCTTAGCTTCAGAATACAAAGTGATGGGCCTGGTCCATACTGTTTGGATACATTGATAAAATCAACCGGGCATATCACATCATCCTGTCTTATTTTTCTTGAGACAGGTCTGGCTCTATAGTCCTAGCTAGTCCTGAGCTCAGCACGTAACCCAGGCTGACCTGGAGCTCACAGCAACCTTTCCATCTTGGCCTCCTAGGTGCTAGGATTCTAGGTGTACGCCACCACGCCCAGATACTATATAGTGCTGGGCAGCTGAACTCAGGGCCTGGTGCTTGCGAGGCCAGCACTCTACCCCTTATGCTATTCCTCCAGCTCCTTCGCTCACCCTGTGTTTAAGCAACTCATGAGAGTTTGTCAAAGACAATACTATCTACCCACTCCCCTGATTACTTTCTTATAAAGAAATCTAATAGTAGACAGGCAGGATCTTGTTCTGTAGTCTAGTCTAGTCCTAAACTCATTATATAGACCAAGCTAGCCTTGATCTCATGGCAACCTTCCTGCCTCGGCCTACTGAGTGCTGGGACTACAGGTGTGCTCTTCCATGCCTAGCTAATTTTTAATGTGGCATCAGGGAAGCTGATTTCAGGCCCTTGCACATCTAACCACTGAGCTATGCCCCAGTCTTAATCTTTTTGTTTATTACTACTTTACTTTCCCCTTTATGCTCCTAACGAATGTATTTGTTAAGAAACTTTAGGATTTCTTTTTCTTCTTTGGACTGGGAAGATTCAGGTTCTAATTTATGAATCTGGGGAATTATATCTGCTTAGATTTTTTGCTTCTTTTCTTGTGCAGACCTGACCTGCATTCCATATCTTTCAAAGTGAGTTCATCAACTTCTGTCATATTTAAATATATTTATGCAGAAAGAGAAGCACAAGTATTTTTGGAACACCTGAGTGCTTTCCTGATCAGCTCACTTCCGTGACATTTCATCTCTTCTGCAGGAAGTCTCTTCATCCCCTCTGTCTAAAAATTCTACTTAACTGAGAAAATTAAAGCAATCCAAGCTTAGCTTTCTTTCTTTTTACTATAGTGCCATAATTCCTTCTGCTAGGACAAATTTTTCCACAGTTGGTATTTTTTTTTTTTTTTTTGAGGCAGGGTCTTGCTCCATATCCCAGGCTGGTCCTGAACTCGCTCGTGTAGCCCACGCTAGCCTTGGACTCTGGACAATTTGCCTGCCTCAGCTTCTAAAGTGCTGGGATGTGGAATTGGTGAGTCAAGCAACTTGACCTAATTGTGTTTAACACTAGCAAGAGAAACAATAGGATCCAGGGAGAAAACTTAAGTTGTTTTGGTGGCATGTGCCACCATGCCCAGCTTTATGTGGTGCTGGGGAATCGAACTCAGGGAGCTTGCAAGGCGAGGGCTTTACCTATGGTGTCAAGTGGCTTCTCTTCTCCTCCAGTCATCATTATTATCGTTTTTACATTTAAAGCTTTATTCTAGTACTAACATCCTTTCACTATTGGTTGGTATTATAGGAAAGTTCACCAGAAAGAACACACATATGTCCATATCCATCTGGCATCTCCTGTTTTCTCTCCCTTTGCAATTATTTCCAATCATTCTATTTAAATTTAATTGTTGAAACTTTCATTTCTCTGGCACTGTTTTATCTTTCAGGGACTCTGTTGAAGAAATGTCTTATTTTTGTCTACATGTTTGTGATTTGTATCCCTAAATTTTAGCATGTACATATACAAGGTGTGATCAAATTTTTTAAAAAATTAGTGCACTGAAAAACACATGACTCTAAATCCTTCTCAACTACCCCCCCACCCCCTGCTTTGAACATGCTTGCCCCACCGTTCCTGCCACTTTCTGATACTGTTCTGGAATCTTCTTTCCTAAGGGTCCTTATGAGGTGGCCAAAAACACAGCGAGTGCTGCTGCCAAGTGCCACCCAGCAGAAACGTGGGCTCGTGAAACAGAGTGGGGTCCTCAGCCGCCTTCCTCACGGGTCTGCCACCGTGTGTCTTGGGGCTCTTTCCCAAAGCCAATGACCATGAAAGTTACACATTTTGAATCTATTTGGGCAGCCAGGACAGCATGACGAAAGCTACTCATGACTTGCAGAACTGCTTCAGAAACAGGCAGGAACAACAGATGTATTTGAAGAGAGAGGGAGAATTGTGGCAGGGATTAATGGCAATGCGTATTTTGCTCTAATAATTTCTGAAATTTAAATATGAACTGTATTTTTAATATACCTACCAAAATATCTCATCTCTAATTCTGCTTTGTGTTTTGGTACTGGGGATCAAGCCCAGAGCCTTCACACTGAGCTATATTCCCACCTCACTTTTTATTTCTGATTTCGAGACAGGGTCTTGCTAAGTCACTAAGGGTGGGTTTGAATTACGAACCTCTATCCCTCAGCCTCCCGGAGTGTTGCGAATTAATTTGATTTGGGGTTTTCCTTCCTGTTCATAGAGGGCTCCGTAAAATAACTTAAGTTTTCTCCCTGGATCCTATTGTTTCTCTTGCTAGTGTTGAGCACAATTAGGTCAAGTTGCTTGACTCACCGATTCCTCTACTTTCTGAGAAACTGTCAGATACTCAAAGAATATACTATCAGTTTTTCTGTTTTAACCTGAACTGAATTTCCAGTGTGTGTTTCACAGTCACTATGGGTCTGTGGAAAAATCAGATGTGCTGCTTTAATTCCTTAACATAATTTTTAATTATTTTGACCTTTTACTTCTTTGTACCTTAATTCCCATGAAGAAATGGGTTACCTAATGGTTTAGGTGGTATTCATTCAGTTAAAGAGCGATGATCTCTACTAACTACAGATCTGGACAGCTCACAAGAATGCCCCTGGGATACAGCTGGAGTCCCTTTCCTTCTGTTGGTGGCCTGTTCCTTCAGCCAATGGGGCCAGTGCCCTACAGCCAGTATGTACAATGCCCTTTCCAGCTTGTGCTGGAGGGTGCTGCTCACCAAATCCACAGGAGTGACAGGGAAAAGGAGACAGTGTTAGGTGTGGCACTTAGAGAGCTTTGGGTCTAAAAAAAAAAAAAAAAGATGCATCATCCAGGCACAGAGACAGGAAAAACTGGTAGTCACATCTGTTGGATGTTAAAGTTGTTTTGTTTTGTTTTTTTTTTGAGACAAGATCTTGTAATCCTGGCTGTTTCTGAACTAAGTAGTAAAATTCATGAATTTCCTCCTGACTCATCGTCCCAAGTGCTGAGATTATAGGTATGCACCATTTTATCCAGGTAAGGTTGACATGTATCCATTCCATGGGCTTAAAGGATCAGACAGCTAGGCCACAGATAGGCCAGGCATCCTATAGACCTCCAGCAGACGGATCTGTGCTAATCCCTGTTAACTGGGCTATGGTGATCTGCCTATCATCTATCTATCTATCTATCTATCTATCTATCTATCTATCTATCTATCAATCTGTGACTATCTCAGGGCAAACTTTATATTTTAGAAAGGAGATTCTAAGAAAAAAGTGAATAGAGCCAAAACTGAACTAAAGTTCCTCAGAAGGAACATTTCTTTCCTTTCCTTTCTTTTTTTTTTTTAAACGAGATAAATATTTATTTTTCTTACTTTCCATGAAATTCTCATGTAGATGATTCAGATTTAGGTCTCGCAATACCCCACAGCAGCATTAGCATTCACCCCCCCCCCCATTTACACACACACACACACACACACACACACACACACACACGATGTTTGCATTAAACTTGAGCATTTTTGTGCACATATATATCACACCATGAAGTTTCATTTCTGAAAAAGCCCCAACTTGCAAGGCTCTGTGGATGGGGCTTGCCTCAGACATCAGCCGGTGAGAAAGCCCACTGTTTGGGTAGGGGATGGTAGCCCTGCTTGATAAAAACAATAAACGCCCACAATTTGACATCATGGCAGCTGGGGCTAGAGAATAGTAACAGGCAAATAAACTGAAAAGCTGAAGGAAACCCCCAAACAAAAGCACAACACAACAAAACTAGGACATGAGATGCCCACTGGGGGATGAAAAGCTCTGCCACATCGCCGGGAATCCAGGAGGCCAGGTGCGTGCCCTGTCTGTCTTGGTCAGGAAAGTCCTGCGAAGGCCACAGACTCTCCTTCACTGGCTGACCTTCAGGGTCTACATAAGCAGGATGTATAGGAAGGCAGAGTTTTTAACTTCTTGGTGCTGTGTTGAAGTCACATCCTAACAGGGTCCCGAAGTTTCCTTAATACACTTGGTTTCGAGTATCTCTGTCTAATATTCAGCTGCTTATGAAAGTAACAGCACAGTGGCCTTAGTAGATAGATATGACTGAAAATAAACATCTGCATAATCAAATCTATAAATCAACAAAGTCAATAATCAAACTAATAGCCACTACAATAAACAGAAACAACAAACTTTGAAAGCAAGTCGATTATGTTTTCCTGTATTATTTAGAATAGCCAGTTTTTGACAAAAATAGAAAACATGCAAAGGAACAAAGTAAGATTCATAAACAGGAAAACAGGTAATAGAAACTGCCCTCGAGGGGTTCCAGGTGCAAGACTCACTCGACAGAGGCTTTGCATCAGCCAGTTTACTTACGTTGAAAACATTATACAGTAGCTCATGTCTATAGAACTAAATGCACCTATCAGAATGATGCCTCACCAAACACAGGATGTCAGTAAAGGGGCAGACATTGTAAAAGAGTCAAATAGAAATCCTAGAATTAAAAAGTACAATAGCAAAAATAAACATGTCAGTGTGATGCGGCAGATTTGAGGAGGAGGAAGAAGGAATCAGTGAATATGAAGATATGGCAACTGAGAAGGTCAAGTCTGAGGAAGATAAAAAAAACGAATAAGGAAAACGAAGAGAGCTTCACACCTGCGTGCCACACCAAGCGTACAATGCACGCATAACGTATCCAAAAGGAGGAAGGAGCAGGAAGGATATTACACATGTAACAGTCCACATCTCACCACAGTTGGTGAAAAGTTTTAATCTGTACAGTCAAGAATCTCCACAAAAACCAGTTAAGGAAACCTCAGAGATCAACTCCTAGACCTACAATTCAGCCATTAAAGGACAAAGAGACAGGAGGATGCCATGAGTCCAAGCCCAACCTAGGCTACTTAGAAGTTCGGGACCAGTTTGTACTACAGAGTGAGGCCCTGTCTTTAAAAAAAAAAAGACAAAGATATAACCTTAAAAATAACGTGGCCCAACAGTTCTACTCCCAGCCATTTCTTTAGAGAACTGAGAAAAATCAGTTCACGTGAAAAACTTGTGTTTTAATGTTTTGTGTCATTACAGCACAAAACACATCAAGTCCATCAAATCACAGAAAACATCAAATAAACTCAAGCTTCAAGTCATTTTATAAAATAATTGTCCAGCTCTCATCAAAATACAAACAGCAAAAATTAGAGGAACTGTCAGATTAGAGGAGACCAAGGATATAAGTTGCTCCAGGTAACAGGGACACTGCACTGGATTTCAGTGCGTGTCTGTGTCCACGCGTGCGTGCATGAGTGTGTAAAGTCCAAACAAGGCCTGCAGGAGAGCCAGCAATCTTTTATCACTAATGATTTCCTGGATTTGAGTTTTGTGCTACAGTAAAGTACATGCCTTGGATAAAGGGTGTGTATAAACTTGATATAGTTTTTGCAATTCTTCCATTAAGTTTAATATTCTTTGAAAATATAAAAAAGAGAAAAGAATTAGTAGAGGAAAGCCATCAATTCTTATAATAGTAAAACAATCCTATAAACTTAGAGAACAGTTATCGAAATAGTGTCTGAGGAACTGTCTGGACAAATCTGAAATGCTACGCTTGGGTGAATGAGCAGGAATAAATAGATTTAAAGGATTAGCATGTGGAAAACATTATTTTATTTTGTTTGTTTGTTTTGTAGTATGG
Organism: Ctenodactylus gundi; assembly: GCA_004027205.1. Taxonomy (NCBI): domain Eukaryota; kingdom Metazoa; phylum Chordata; class Mammalia; order Rodentia; family Ctenodactylidae; genus Ctenodactylus; species Ctenodactylus gundi. Next base: position 231,408 of record PVKB01002312.1, read on the forward strand.
CCCATAAACTGGATATTAAGTCAGAATATAAAGGAAAGAGCTTTCTATTCTGTATGAAGAAGTCTGCAGAAAAAAATCTGTTCTCTGTCTTTGAGACGTTCAAGGATAACATGCGTGAATCCATGTGAGTGATTTTGTGACAAGTCCTCCAGCAGGAGTGTCCAAACCCTGGCTCAGGGCTTGTGAGGAGCCACCCAGCAGGAGGAGAGCAAACCAAGCTTTATCTGGGTTCCCAGACTCTGGTCGGATCAGCAGACTTGGTCCCTCCCAATACCAAAAAACATTGGTGACCATTGTAGTAAAGGACTTAGAGAGACTGGACCCAATCCTTCACACAGTTCTCTGGTGTGTAAATAGGACGATCCAGAAGTACGAGAAGCCACGAGGACTGAAATTCTAAGCATGGAATTTCTCTTGGTGAGATAGAGAGGTAGACAGAAAAGCTGAAGTTGCTGAGAGAGATAAGACTGCAAGCAGGGTCGGGGAATGGTAGGCGGTGGCAGAACCAGCTGCACAACCAGTAGCCAGAAAAGGGACCGAAATAGGGCAGGCATGTAATAGAAGTTCAAAAAGCTGAGAAGTCTTTGAGTGGGGATTTGAAACATGACATGCTTTTCTGGGCATACCTGGAGCCTTATTAAAATAAGCCAGACATTTCCCAGGCCTTAGTTTCTCTCTCACGACCTCATGGAGAAGCCTATTTTCAAGGTCTCTTTATTTACAGGTGTGAATATATGGGAAATGCTTGTCGAAAGTTGCATACGTTTGTACGCTTGGTGCAAATGTGCATTCATGTGTGCAAGTACCTCCCGATAGGCAATAATAGAGCACAACTGGGCAAATCTAGAAGAGATTCTGGCAACACTCCTCTTCCACAGGTCTATGGCTACTCTTTTCAGTCCTTAGACAACACGGAGAGGCACTCCCTGTACTTCTAAGCATTGTTTTTGCAAGGCCCTCTTTTTAAGGTCACTTAATGAAAATAAAGGTCTTCATGTGATGTCATATTTCATATACAGCATGATTACTTTCTCTTATTTCCAATTCAGAATACAGAGATTTGTGTTCTATAGTAATGATAATTCTCCTAATACAGCTAACAAAATTAGATTGTTTTCAGAGGGCAGGGAAAAGTTCAGAAGAAGGATAATCAGTGTAATAATTGTAAAAATTAAGAATCATCAGGATATGTCTCAGTGTCTAAAGTAAACCATGAAGCCAAAATGCTAAGAAACTAAATTGCTGAAAAACTAAAAGACCTGTAATCAATCTCTGTTATGAATTTAGGCATTTTTTCTACGATCAAACAAATTCTAAACTTAAAGAAAAGAATCCCGTTAGACCACTATGTTGATTTTTTTTAAAGTCTCAATTAATCTATTTTAGCAGCAACATCAAAAATAAGTACTTGGGAAGCCAAAGATGACTTTTTTCATTATGTCATTTTGATTGTTAGTGACCATTATGAAACTGTCACCTTTTTGGGTAGAAAAGATTGAGATAAGTGCTGTGGTCACTGCTTTCTCCTCTGTATGGCAGGACTCCAGCACTCGGCCCCAGTCATTGGGTCTTTTGGTAGTCACATAACTGGGGTCCCAGATTAAGGGCACATTCTCTATTTTGGAACAATCTTTAGGACTATTTCCTTTCATCTCCATCCCAGCTTTGAAGTGGTGAAAGGGTCATCTTGCCCCTTGCCCCTGCATTTTGTGTGATAAGGGCTTCAGCCTGTTTTCTTTGCCTACGATAGTTTCAGAAGCCAACCCAAGAAAAATAAGTGACAATTTTCAAAAACTCAACATAAATGACTTAGTTGAGACTGTTGCCAATTACTGTTGGTGACCAACAGCTGTCACCCAAGGGTGGCCTTTGCTTACTTTTGTCTTTCAGCTAAGCACTACTACCATATAAGGAACCTTGTTTTATATCTTATTGTTCCTCATATATCAACAGATTATCTGGCTCAAAAAATAAGACTATCTTAAGCTTGCACATTACAGAAAAAGTACATTTAAAATTTTATGTTTCCTTAGGGCTTTCCTCAAATCTGGTAGAGTAATTGTGACTGCTGGAGAGATGATGTCAACGTGAGGAAATCAAGAAACACGCCTAGATTGGGACTTGAGAACCAGCCTGGATCAGAGTGTGAGTGATTTGTGGGCGCTTGAATGAAGGAAGAGCACCCTCCCAGGTGTGGGAGGCCCAACTGGGAACTCGAGCTGTATAAAAGGAAGGAAGAAGGAAGATTGCTGTAGCTTCCTCCTCTGGGAAAGCTCTCGCCTTGGTAGCTGTCTTCCAACACGACTTGGTACACACCTCAGATCTTCATCACAGATTCACTCCAGTCTCGACTTGCTCCTGTCTGCCTGTTGCTGATCTTCAGTTGCCGATCTCCAGTTTTCGCCATTGTTCTTGACCAAGTGAGATTCCAGGCAGACTCTCACCGGCTGTCCTGCCATCCTGGATGGGAGTTCTACTTTGTGGCTGAGCAGCATTGGACACCCCAGCTCTCGCGTGTGTAGGCTGCCATCTTGGACTATCTTTATCCTCGGATTTGCAAGCCTTCTGAATAGATCCTTTTTGTTATAATTTCTCTAAATTCTGCCTTTTGAAAGAACCCAAACTAATACAGATTTTGGTACTGAGAGTGGGGTCTCAAGAGACAGAATTATAACAATGATCTTCTCTAAGATCTCTAGTGATTTCTCGGCTTGGTTACCTAGTTCTATGAGTGAAGTTACTGCGGCCCCTCCTCCTAGTGATGCAGGGAGAACCAATGGCCAGTGGCAGGAACTCTTTGAAATAATACAGGTACTGGATCCTTATGATTATTATAACTCTCCAATTGTGAAGAGTGATGCATTTGTTAATTCTGTATATAATATATTTGAAAACTTCTGGAAAAGTGGAAAATATGATGATGCTGGCTTGCTATTCTTAGCATCTTGGGACAAACTAGTGAAGGAGAACAATGAACTCAGGGATTCAGACTTCCAACGCCAGACACACACAGACTCCGGGACAGCGTCTAAGCATGTTCTGGAGTAAAATATTCTCTCCTTTAGCCATAGGGCTAAGGTTGCTGAAAATCAAGATCAAGCCCTCATAATCAGATTAGCTGAACTATAGCGCCTCATCAATGCTTAGCCTAGAAGGGCGTCTGAAGTTAAAGTGAGGGAGCCAGTCAGGACAGAGTGGGACCCCATCAACTGGGATGGAGATGTGTGGGAGGAGCAGGGAGAGAGGGAGGAGTCCATAAATGCCGAAGAGGTTATTTTGCCAGAAGAAGGAATTCCCCCACCCTCAGTGGCTTAATGAGACATTAATGAAAGTTGAAGAAAAGATTAATTTACTGGAAAATAAGTCAGGAGAAAACAATCTAGATTTTACAGTGAAAAAGAAAAGAGAATGTGGAAAAGTATGTAAGTCATATGTAATATGTAAAATACTGAGTCATATAATTAGACTGTAAAAAAGGGAGAGAATATGGTAGCAATTTTACATGCAACTATAGAGGATTTTCTAAAACAAATGAAAAGTGTCATGCAACAAATCTACGAAGCCCTACAAATCTCCAGTAGGATAAAGACAGGAAACCCTATCATCAGATTGTAGATTCCAAAACAAATAAAATGTCCTAAGAGCGGCCAGTAGAGGATAGGATATGTTATTTTCAAAGGAAAAACAGTGGTAACAATGGCTAACTTCTCGAGCAATGAAGGAAAAAAAGACAAGCGTAGTATTTTTAAGCAAAACACATATGCTGCCAAATAGAATTGAAAATACCTGTAGTAAGTGCCACTGTGGGACAAGCTGCTTGATACACACAACTCCATGGGGGAAGTGGTTTGTTTTGGATCCTGGTTTTAGAGTTGTCAGTCTATGATCAGCTGACTCCGAGGCAGAAATTTCTCAGTGGAGGAGAGATGCTCAACTCACGGCATCCCAGAATCAAGGAGTAGGGGGAAAAACCAGATAGGAAGAGACCAGAGACCAGATCCAATTCCCGAGGCATGGCTCCCATGACCTACTTCCTCCACCCAAGTCCCAAGTTGCTAAGTTATTTGCTGAGCTCCTAACAGCCCAGTCACTAATGAGATAACCCACGGATGAGGTCAGAATCCAAACAACCCAATCATCTTCCCAGGAGGCTCTCAACCCAGCCAAACTGACAGTCAAGACTTATTAGCACATTTGTTTTTTTTCAAAAGTAAACAAATAAACAAACAGAAGTCTTAAAATTCAGTTTCATAGAAAAACACAGAAATATGGGTGAAATGGGACCAAAATAGCATAAGCCTAAATGAATACTTATGGTAAAAAACATAGTAATAGCGACTGGAGGAATGGCACAGCAGTTAAAGTGCTCACGCCTATAACCCCAGCACTCAGGAGGGTGAGGCAGGCAGATTGTTCTGAGTCCAAGGCCAGTCTGGGCTACCTAATGAGCTCAGGATCAGCCGAGGCTACAAAGCCAGACTCTGCCTCAAAAAAAGTAGTAATATAATGTTTGTGGCATTCAAAACACATGTGAAATAAATGCTTAACAACAGAAAGGGAACTATGATCTATGTTAGATGCCTACCACTGGCTGGGATGAAATAAAGGCACTCAAAAAATAAGTCACAAATACATTAAGTAAAGAAGACCATACACGAAAGTTACACAGCAGATGCTCAGAGAAAACAAGTAGAAAACCATGTATTTAACCCCAAACACATCGGCATAGGCAACTGAACTCAACACATACACAATTAAATTTAACTGAATTTAAATTGGCTCAATACTTAGAAAAAACTGAGGCCATCATACTCAATTTAAGAAGAAAACTATGATTGCATGCTTTTAGTGAGAAATCCAACTTAAATTATATCAGAAACCAAAAAGTATAGAGATGGCAAATATGCCATCCAAATACTACCCCAAGGATGGCTGGATCTCAGAGAAAGTCGACTTTAAAGAAGGAGAATTAAAAAAAAAAAAACCAAACTCTTATTAGTTGGTGTAAGAAACATACACCAATTCTCAATTTGTCTATCCTAAGAAGATAGCTTCAAAATATATACCGAAAAAGAAACAGAAGATAAAGCCCCAAGTAAGTAACAGACCTCTCTCAGTAAGTGCTAGAAAAAGCAGATGCAGAGCAGGAGATACACAAAAGCTCTCCGCAGCATTGAACAAACGTGGCCAGTTAAGGGGCCTGGACAAGAGAACTCAACGCACACAGAATGTTTTTTAATGAGCATGGAATACATGCCAATACCAACCATATACGGGGCTGAAATAGGAGTCCTAACAAATTTAAAAGAACTGAAATCATCTACACACTGCACTCAACCAAAGTAAAATTAGTGAATATCGGTTAAAAAAAAAGAGATAAATCAAAAAGTTGATAATTGTTTGGAGATTAAATAATACACTTCCAAGACACAGGTCAAAAAATTACAACAATCATGAATATATTATATTTCAGAACTTGCAACACACAGCTAAAACAGGGTTACAAATTGCTACATATTAGAAAAGTAGAAAGTAGACTATTTAAATATCTATTTCAAGAAATCAGAAAAATAAATTACAAAACTTAGATGTTAAAATAATATTAAAAAGATGAGTAGAGAAATTGGTGGAATTCAAAACAGGTATGTAATAGGGAACTGTAAGATAGCAAAAGTTGGTTTTGAGAAAGAACAGTATTGCTTAACGCCCAGAAAGTAGACAAAAGAGAAAGAGGAAAAGGGAGAGAAATATATATATATATATATATTCGAGAATGAAAAAGGATGCCCTCCTACACACTTTACAAAATGATTAGATAGATGAAATATGAAAACTCATTGGGAAAAGACAACTTACAAAACTCAGGAGAGATTAGACGTAGACAATGTATGTAGTAGTAGGTTCTATATGTTTGAAAGAAAATAAATCTGAAATTAAAAGCCTGCCTGCCTTCATATCAGCAGCCTTTCAAAATACTATGGAAGAAATAACAGCAGGCTTATAATCCTTTTTCACTAATATGAAGAATTATTTCTTCACTTATTACGAAATCAGTGTAACTTAAATTTAACAAAAACTTTTAAAAAACACAACTTGCATTAGAGATTTAAAGAAGTCTCATTATTAAATGGAAATTTATTGTTAACTACAAGCTGATTAGGATACCACGGATGAGCAGTGGTTAAGTATTTTTGCACAGCATAAATCCTGTCATTACTGCTAGGGCAATGGTATGTCTTCAAATGATGGTAAAGGCATACAATTTTTAAATGTAAATAAGATATAAACTTATATGCTTTTATTGAGATTGAGGAGATATTTTAAAAAATGAAATTATTTAAATTTGAATCAATTCAGAGAGGGCAATCTAGAAATACCCTATGTGATCTATGGAGAAAGGCAACTTAGAGTCTAATAATTTTAAAATATTAAAACCAAATTGAAGCTCAGAGAATTTTTAAATATATTTTGCTTATAACCACTTAGCTGGTCATAGAGAACAATTTTTACAAAAGTTTAAGAAGGATAATATTTTTAGGAGCAAGTTTACTTCAACATCTATGTATAATAGCTTTTCTCTTCTTGTAAGAGGCCTTTTCGAGACTTTCTTATAATTAACAGCTCTTCCGTCAGGCCCTCTTTGTCCCAGCTGGGTGGGTAATCCTAAAAACACTGCCAAACAAGACCTGTCTTGCCCAGGAGGCCATGAGAGGTGTGGGCAGATGGCCATCAGGGCTGCTCCTGGCTACTTGGTATTGAACAAGGAGTGATGCAGAATTTTCAGAAATGAATCCTGGCAATCCAAAATTGAAACCAATGCTGGGAAAATGTGAAAGTTAAAATGACCATAAAATATGAAAGGTTGTGGTATAATTCTGAAAAGACACTACTGCTCCTTTCTAAAGCTTATGGCATTGTAGAATGTTACGCAGATGTTACAATACTGCAATCAATATGAGAGAAACTTCTTGAATCACAACAAAAATACAAAGGGAGTGTGAAGAGCAAATCAAGGTGTATATTCTGTGTGTGTGGGAGTGTGTGTAATGTAGCTTGTTTCCAGTCTCCTTTGGCTAAGCAGGGTGTGGGTGTCTGCGATTGCCTACCATGAAACATATCTGCACACATCAGTAACAAATAGTTATTAAATATAGGGTTGATCAGAAATAATAAGACTGGTGAAATAATTGCTGCTTATATAATATTTTACCTTTCAAAGATTTTTCACTTCTATTACTGTTACAACAACCCAAGAGACATTAGGTAAAGGTGTTATTATAAGACTTTGAGCAGACTTTTTCCTATTTAGGATTTTACTTTTTTTTTCTTATTTTCATTAGACCAAAAGAACTGATTAAGCCATTATTACAAAGGTTTTGCTTTGCTTTCCTTGAATGTGAAATCAATAAAAAGGACTAAAAGCTACAAGAAATCTGGTTTGTGTGTGTATGGTGTGGTGTGGGGTGTGTAAGTGTGTAAAATGTGTTGGATTTCAAGGTCAGTAGAGTAATAAGCTCTAGGAGATTGTCTCATTCTCACAGACTCTGCACACATCATGTTCATTCTCATATCATCTTTCTGGCACTCAGAGATTTCACAGGTGATAGTGTCTGCCACCCTCTACTTGCCCTGAAAATACATTCCTTACATAGTGTGCTGTATTTCAAAGTCTTTATTAAACTTCTTATAGTGCCTGGATTTTGCTAAATATTATTGCTTACCTTAATCTGATATCTAATGAAGTAATGCTAAGGTATAAAAAAATATATACTGTTGATACACCAAGCACCTGAGAAAAGTGCACCTGTGAAAGTAAGTTGAAAAGCAATAGTTTCGTATTCAAGAAATAATGGGGCCAGGCCGGGTGATGCTGTCCTGTAATTGTGGTACCCTGGGAGGCTGAGGTAGAAGGGTCACAAATTTGAGTTCAGCCTGCGTAACTTAGAGCCTCTTTCAAAATTAAAAATAAAAATGGGCCAGAGACGTAGATTAAGAAAACAAAACAAAATGAAAAGCAAAGCAAGCAGAGCTGTAGAAAGCCAAGATCTTCCTGATACCCTGCAGTTCTATCACTTAGGCATCCTCGCCCACCATCAGCCAGAGCTACCAAGGTGCAGAAAAGCTAAGGTAGCAACACATTGCCTGATGTACTCACAGGTCTCCGTGAACCAGCCCGTAGACCAGCGGCATGTGCTGATGGTAGATTCCTCTCAGGGTGATGATGAGGAGGACCACCACGAGAGATGGAAGGCCCCAGCTCAGGAGGAGAAACATCAGGTACCGCCGCTCCGTGTGCTCATCGTTCATCACCAGGACGTACCAGAAATTCACAGACTGGGGAGAGAGCAGAAATCACAGGCCCTGCTTTAATGGTGTAGTATGCGAGCTCTGCCGGCCGAGGCCAGAGTGGCCCAAGGCTCTGATCATCAAGGGCTCAGATTTACTTCACAATGACAGTAAGGACTGGATGCATCTGTTGGTTTGTACATTCATTCTTTCGTACACCCAAGAAACTCGGGGCCTCTCAAAATCTGAAAACATAGGAAAAGGCGCTCCCTTGCTGTGCTTTTTATGGTCCTTAATCTTCCCTGATCTAATCTCAGCCACCATCCTCCATGATTATTATGAAAAAGTCTGTGTTCGAGGAAACATACATGGATATTTAAATCTACTTCCTACAGAACAAGTTCATAATGATGATCATAAAGTACCAGCCTAGTTTTTCAGACTTTTTGACACTTCTGATTTATGCAGGGCCAACCATCAGGCAGGGCCACATGCTGCCCCATGAAGGGAATGGAATGGTAAAGGCGGGTCCTGCCTCAGCCTCCAGAAGGAAAGACATAGGACCAAGCAGGGGACAGCCCAGTTTCATATGCAACTTGCATATCCTGTCTTTAAATGTTCTCTTTCCACAGGGATACTGCAGTAGAGTGAGTGGTGACATTAAATGCTATGCCATACTTACTTCATACAATAACACCTAGTCACTGGACAACTCTTCCTTTGTGGTGTAGTATGGAAAGCCTGTCAGTGACTGTCACACACATGCATGTTTACTCATGGGTGTAATTTTGGGCAAATGCTATTTTCAGAGCCTCAGACTCCTCATGTGTACAACAAGGTGATTAGAAAGATGCAATGAAATATTACATGGGAAATGCTCAGCACACACGTGGCCACCTGGGAAGTGGTTGACTCCCTTAAATGTTGCGTGGGGATGTGACAAAAGAGAGAAGAGAGCCATGAGCTTAAGACCCACTGGGCTCAGTGGCCAGCAGCACTGCACACATGGGGAAGTGTGGGCATCTGCCACCCATGGGACGGCATTCAGGCACCACCCACTGAGGTGTCTGAGTAAGGCTGCCCCTGTCCCAGCTCAGGCTGGAGGAATCGTACCTTCCCACCCTGAGGAGGAGAGAGATGTTTGATGACTTGAGATTCGTGCCCCTGATTAGCATCTGCTGCCAGCCCTCCTTACCCTCTGTAAGTACACAGCATGGTTTGAGTTGCTGCTTGGGGAAATTTGTTCAAACATCTTCTAAAAGGGCTTTCTCCCTCCTCTTGCTACATTGAGCATGGGACCTGCCGAGTGTCAGAGGACAAGGTCATCCCTGGTGCCCCTTAGAGGTGAAAAGCCCCATCACATAACGGACACTGGCTAATCAGCCCCTGTCATATAATGCTGATTATTTATATGTTGGGTGGATGTTTGCGTATCCAATAACATGTTAATGTCTGTTACTACAGGAGGAAAACCCAGAAAAGAGAGTTTGTGGTGATAAGAGACTTCCAAGTTGGTTGTCATGACAAACTCTTGGGCCTTTCCAACATGTCTGCTCCTATACAGATGGACATTAGCTCCACTAGGATCGCTGAACTTCCAGCTGCTGTCTGAGGTAAGATTGGCTTATATGTGTTTGTTAGATTTACACATACAGTGTTTCCGCAGGGTAGCTAAATTCTTGAATAATTGATGAAGCAGGGGAAGTTTCAAATATCATAAGTTTTTGTCAATTTGAGTGTATAAAATGTTTTAAAAGTTTGCTAATTTTTCCTATGCATGGTGACTCTAGGGACACCCTGTGCACTGTATTTAGTGTTTCATAATTCTCACAACATTAGTTTTACTTCCACTTTTATGACAAACTAATCCTGAGCAAACAGAATTTTATGTTATATAATATATTCTTAATATTTTTATATGTACAGTGGCTTTTGCAGCACTCTGTATTTTTTTCTTAACAGAATCTAGTCATAAAGGTATACCCATTTCACATATACATATATATCTATAGTCATATATATAGACTACCAAATGAAAGTGCTATTCGATAACAATATTCAATCCTTCTAGAAACACCAGGTAGCCTTCACGTAAGAGTTTATTTTGACTAACTCACTTAGATCTCGCTTGAACGTTATTTAAGTCAGGCAATCAGGCTGGCACTCTTGGGAGACGTGCCAGCTTGCCAGCTCCTCTTTATCCTGCTCCATTATCTTCCCCACTGCACGCGGAGTGGGCTAGGCAGGTCCTTGCTCCAGGATTCCGGTCCCCTGGTCAGAGCTGGTCTGACTGGAGAAGAAGTCTGGACCGACCGCCTGTCACTTCTTTGTAATGCCATGAAAGTTCAAGCCAGGCAAGTGAAATGAGAGGACAGATGCAGCATGGGGTGGGGACCCTGCAGGCACAGTGAACAGGAGTGTGTGTTTGTCACGGAGACTGCAGATACAGCCTTCTATCCTTGCACACAGGCCCTCGGGAGGCCACTGCACTGGCAGCTCTTGGGGTCAGCGAGTCACCTTACACACTTACTTCTCTGCTTATCATTGCCATTCGTGACACCAACACATGATAAAGCATTTGATTCTCCGGTCCCTGAAATCGTGGCTCTTTCTCTGTAATCTAACTCAAACACTTTAAGGGAACATTAGCTGGGCCACTTAGTGACTTCATGAGACCCTGTTTTAAAATCAAAACCTAAAAAGAAAAAAAATCAACTAAGTATGTATTTCAGTGCGAAGGCCTGGGCTTCATTCCCAGTACCAAACAAAGCCAAACCAAACTAAATCCCAGCTAGGGCAATCTGGCCTGCCTCTTTCTACAAAGCATACACACTCAGCACACCAAGTACTCTAGCACCAAGATTATCCAAATGGGTGTCATACAGCTTCCACAAACAAGTCCTGAAAGATTAAACAAGTTCCAGCACCATGAACTATCTAAACGGTCACTTTGAAAGAAACAACAGAGAAGTATTTTCGCAGTTAAAAACTCAGGATGTCAGCAGCTAATTTCAAATCTACACTATGTCCTGGGACCACTGAGTTAACATCTTGCTCTTGCTACTGCTTACCAGGAAAGGGTGATGAATTCAAGTTTGTGTGTTCAGCACAATTATCAGCCCATTAGATTCCCTGGGTGACTATACTTGGGAGAACTGAACTGAAAGCAGATTTAAATAAACAAATTATGTAATGATATTTCTACTGAAAATTTGATATTTCTAATGAAAAATTTCTACTGTAAACAGAATTTACTGAGATACCAAAAGAGTTGATTTACAAAGTTCCCAGAAACCAGCAGATGAATAATGTGAATAATACATCTGTGTTTTTTAAATTTATAAAAGTCTGAGAAGACACGGTGATTAGCAATTTGACTCGGGGCTTTGATGTGGCTCCATATGGATACTTTTCCCCCCCAATACCGATAGGTTCCCCTAGCTTTCAATTTCCTCCTCTTATAAAAGCAGAGATTAGATTATAAGTTATTAACAATTCCCCTGACACTCAGAATTATGGTAGAAATGGTGTTCTTTACATAAAGGGCCTAAAGGCACGGCTGTGCAGACAACCTAGACCTCAGAGATCATGTAAGGTCACCAAGCCCTCTGATCTAGAGATAAGGGATAGGGAAACAGAGGAAGTGACAGAAAAACATAGCTTTTCATACAGTTAGTTATAGAAGTGGGAAGGGGACATAGTCCAGACAGTCCTGTAAACACGCATTAAATTTACGAGTTATTTCCATAGAAATCTGCACAAATATTGACATTATTATTATTAAGTGCAGAGAGTTCACATTCTTGTTCCCATCTGTCCCTCTCACTTTATGTGAGTGGAAATACATTTTTCTGATACACACACACACACACACCTACATGCACACACATACACACACACGCAAATTTCCAGGGGAATGCGGAATGAAACTCATTCATTAAATTATTCATACATTATGAACAAAATTCATTAATGTACTCATATACCCTCATATAGTATATTAATATGTTAGTAGAATATAAAGGAGAAATGCTTTTTTTGGGTACAACATAGGAAATTTGAGACCCACAAATTTCCAGGGGGTGCAGAATGAAGATTGGCACCCAGGCTGTTGTACATGGGTGTTAAGTGTTTTTCTGGAATCCTTGAACGGACTTACCACGTCCAGTTTCGTCCACAGCCACAGACAGACGCCATTCGCTCTGCTCAGCCAGGTGCTTTCATCACCCACCTCAGAGGTGACCCTCAGCAGGGTCACCGTGTGTCCTACATCTACTTCTCCCCCTCATCCTTAACGTTACAGCATGACGTAAATGCCAAGGCTCCTTGAGGACTGGGGAATTCCGTATTTCCTGGGTATGCCATTTTTATCTTGGTGATTATCAGTCTGTTGTCCTTAATACTTTGATGTCCCCTCAAATTAAATCAGTGACAAAGGAAAAACAGACGTAATTTTAGCATTCTCCTTTCTGTTGCTGTGCTCTGAGGCTAAGGAAGGAATATCTCATATTTTATGCTTCATAGCTCTGGTAATATGGTGAATTTGAGGAACGAAACGTAAACACTCAACTACCACTGCAAGACTTCTGCTAGCCTTTATTTTATGTGAATATCTCAAACCAATTTCTTTTCCTTCTTGCATTAACTCAGGATCTGGTAAACTGGCTGGGAGAATGCTTCATGTAAATATTAATGAGAACGCATCCTTTCTAGGAATGCATGCACACTCCCTAGGGACACAATGTTCAGAGAGCAAGGAAGGTCAATGAGACATGTTTATAGCAGCAAAAACCAACAAGCTTTAGTCAGAAGTTAGTTCATCAGAGGCCAGAAAAGTAGATTACAGGGCAGAGTAACCATACTATAGAAGTATAATTATACATGGTAAATACTCACACAAACATACACATACACACATATGTCTATACACACACAGGAAACACGTGTGCTTGTTCATGTATTTATAAATATTTATCTAGTCATGGAATATTACTGGAGGGTCACACAGGAAGCCATTAGTAGTGCTTAGCTTGAGCATGGTGCTGAGGGCAGAGCAAAGAAATGACAATGTGTATCTGAAAGCGCAAGGAAGATGCACTTGGGTTCTCTGTTTCTCTGCAGCGTCTGCTGTACTATTCTTACATGACACTACTAAAATTAAAGCAAACCAAAATAGAAAAAGGTGATGAGAATAAAGCTGCTAGTGAAAGAAAGATGCTACCAGATTTCAGCTTCCCACGGTCAGCCTTAACGTTAACATCACTTAAGGAAGTGGGAAATGACTTCAGTCACCCCACTCAGAGATTCTTCAATGAAGAGCAAACAGAAGGGTCCTTCACTGACCAGGGGCAAGAAAAGAGTTTGTCACTTGCTTGCTTTAAAACAAAATTAGCGAGATATTTTGTTGCCACCCTTCCACTGTGGCCCATGTGATTTCCCTGTCAGAGAGAGGAGGCCTGCAGAACCGAGTTGAGGACCTCAGGCACGGTGCCTGCCATGAGTGGCGCTTCTCCGCTCTCTTTTCTTCTCGTCTCTTTCATCTTTTTCTTTCTCGGTACCACGAGTGGAGCTCAGGGCCTTCTCACTGAGCCACATCTCCAGCCCGTTTTTATTTTTGATTTTGAGACAAGATCTTGCCAAGTCATTAAGTTGCCCAAGCTGGGCTCAAACTTACGATCCTCCTGCCTCAGCCTCCCTAAGTGCTGGGATTACAGACCTGTGCCACCAGGCTGGGCCATGTGTATACTTTAATAAGGAGCTCAGTGGTTGCCCCGTTGCTAAGGCTTTGCTGCTAGGTGCTACCTGGTGCACTCAGAGTCAGCCATCTTTTCACAATGTGAAACTGACTCTCTCTTGGAATAAAGCTGTAAATTATATTGGAAAGACAGGTTATTCAATACGCTTCAAAATCTGATATGTTGGTCACATATACTAGCTGAACCAGGAATATGAGTAAGTGCAGGGACAGTGTGGCCCGTGCCAGGCACTGATCCAAGCTGCCGCCCCTCACGATTCTGTTGATCTTTCCATGATGGTGAGAGCCAGGGACTGTTGTTACAACCTGGCTTGTCAGATAAGGGAACCCAGACTCGGAGAGGCCACATAACCTGCTCCTCATTGGCTCTTCTAAATTATAAATCAACTTTACTATACTGGTATTGAAAGTATGCACTATGACAGTCCAGTAACTTTTCAAACTAAGGTCTCATTTAAGTGTATTCATTATAATATTGAAGAGACTATGCAGATAAAAATTAACACGAATTCTCACATGCTTAACCCAATGACTAAACATTCAGGAATAAGTAAATGTCATTATAAGCTATACTTACATATACTCTGTATCAGATTCCCTTCTATACTACTAAGATATGTGGAGTAGAATCGTTAAAAGTTAATATTCTTTCAATTTTTTCAACACAAGTCTACTAAAAGTAGTCCAGCCTGCCACATAATGTTTTAAAATGGATCCCAGAAAAAAAAAAATAAAGGAACAATTTAACACACAGCTTTTTATAATGGGAAAATCTAGGCTGGTAAAGTGACAACCTCTGACCACAAAATAACTTATGGAGAGTGACCTACCTAGAATTCAGAAGTTATTGAAATTTTCCCTTGTGGTTATACCACAAACCATGAAAAATGTGTGGTGTGCCATCTGAAATACATTAGCCTCCACTGGCGCTTGAGGAGGTTTTCCTGAACCATTAGTCCTACAGAAATCTAACCCATTTACTCCGTGTGCATCAGCCACAAACTGACTTAAGAGCAGAAGAAGACATGGGGGACAAGCGGACCCCCGGAAGGTGGGGGGAAATGTTACATACTGCCTCCTTTAACCTTCGCCCCGAAGCAGGGAATCCCCTGAAACCATGTGTGAAAGCTGGGTGTTTCCCCGTTTGAATATGTGTCAGTGATTGGATTCACTCCGCTTCAAGAACTAGTCCTTCAACAGTTCTTTGGTTATAAAATTTTGCTTTATTATTTTTTGTGGTTCCGGGGATCAAACTCACCCCAAACTCTATTCCCAGTCCCTTTTTATTATTATTTTAAAATTTCAGATAAGAGTCTCCATAAGTTGCTCAGGCTGGGCTCGGACTTGGAATCGTCCTGCCTCAGCCTTCCAGAGTGCTGGGATTACAGGCCTGCGCCCCGCGTTAGGCTTCCCCCAGTGTTCATCCTGGTGCTTTGGGCATGCCTAATCATGCCCCTGTGTGGAGGACGTCACAGCTCCTGAATTCTTTCTGGGTTAGTCACCTCCAGCTGCCTTAAAGCTCCTTCCAGGGCTGTTTCCCAGCTTCCCCCTGTTTACGTTCCTCCTAAAACCTGAAAGTGGCTGTTGTGTCCCAAGACGGCGTGACCGCGGCTGCCCCACACCAACAGGGAGGCAAACCAGCCAGCAGGGGATTCGGGTCACATCTTCTGTGGCTACTCAGCTGCTGTTAACGGGCAATGTTGGGTCATTTCCACTAAATTTTATCATTAAATTTACTCTCACCATCAGCCTATCGCGCAGCCGTTCCCCGTGGGGGGGGGGGGGGGGGATACCTGTACCCTGAGCACATGGGGCCGCTGGCTTAATTGGCTTTGTCCCAATAGGTAAGCGGTTTCTTGTGTTTTCATCCAAGGCATTAATCAGAAACTCTGACTAGGTCAAGGACATGGAGAGAGGCCTTCTGCAGGACCTCAGTCCCACCGGACAGATGACCTATGGGGCACGTGTCATTGAGCTTGGCTTAGATCGACTCCCAGAGAATTCGGCAACCAGAAAGCCTAGGTCATTTATTTAATCTCAGCAGACAGCGGAGCTGTGTACTATGCGGTTTCGTTTTGCATTGTGAGGAAGTGTTAGAAAACACGACATACTTTTTCACGAAGAGCCGCAGCACGCTGATTCTGTGAGCCAGGAATTAGCCCACAAGCAGACTTATTAAGAAACAGTCACGGGAGCGAGTTCCCAGCTGACGTTTACACGGACTGTCGCAGAGGCAAGGCTCAAGCCAGGCCTGGGCTTCAGCTGTTCCCATCAGTCTGTCACCTACTAAATCCTGCCTGCTTTCCTTGGTTGCCTGTTACCCCAAGTCCCTTAACGCACATCCATGCCTTCCTCATGGAGCCAGTCAGCCCTGGGTACCAGGGTAGCAGGGCGCTGTGGGATCCCATCAGCAGGGGCGTGCAGATCGCACCCCAGCCCCAGCAGCTCCTCGGCAGAGCTCCCTGGGCCCCTTAGGCCTCTCCGGGGCTGCGCTCTCTCCAGGGGTGTCGTTCAGAAGGGAGGGCGCCGCTTTCCAACTCTCCGTTTCCTATCACTTTGCTCTATTCTGAGCTTGGGGAGCACAGGACCCCCTCTCTGTCAAAGACGACACTGGAAGTCTCACAGGGCTGTCACGCTCGGAATGTCGCGGGTTACGCTCCTCCCGGGCACCACTCTCCAGTGGTCAAAACTTCCAGCCATGGATGGACCCACCTCTCCCAGACACCATGCCAGAAACTCGGGGCGACCCTGGCTCCACCCTCTGCATTTCCCACAACCGGTCTCCACACCCTAAAGTTCTACATTCATTAAAAAAAAATGCCTGTGTAATTATTATGTACCACAATAATGAACAAAATTATAATTTTACTAGTATTATTAGTAATTATTATACTAATAAAATGTTATTATACGAATAAAAATAATAACCATGGGGAAAACAAAACAGCAACAACAAAATCAAGGCTTTCTACGTCTCTGTTTCTCTTGCTGCTTCCCTTGTTCACACTAATATTTTTATCCTCCTGGACACAGCTGGCACTATTTAACCCACCCCCACCACTGTCTTTCTCATTCTGTACAATCAGGTGCAACTTTTGAAACTCCAGAGCTGATCACACCACTCTCCTCCTTACAGTAATTCTATTACCACTCCCAGAAAAAAAAAAAGTCTTCCTGTGCCTCCCAGGGCCCACATGGCGAGAGTCGGCCATTATTCTCCTGGCTGATCCTACTAGGTTTCTCACACTTGGGCAAACTCGCCACGCTCTCTCGGGTCCCACGGTTGATAGGGCTCTCCTCACATTCACAGACCAGAAATGCACCACCGCTCTAAGGAACTGTTAGTTCTGTTGCTTTAGCGGAAAGACCAAGAGATACTAAGACCATCCACCCAGTCACTGGGCGGCAGCAGGTCAGGGATGAGGGCAGGGAACAAGGCACCAACCTGGACGAGCATCCAGCTAAACTGGCAAAGATACAGGTAATGCGTGACAGCAGCCACAGCTGAGCAGCCCTCCTCGGTGAGCTGGGGACTTGCGTACGCAGACACCAGGAACATAATCTGGAAGAAAAAGGCACTTTTACTTGTAGCTCATGCTAAAATTGGTGA
Organism: Ctenodactylus gundi; assembly: GCA_004027205.1. Classification (NCBI taxonomy): domain Eukaryota; kingdom Metazoa; phylum Chordata; class Mammalia; order Rodentia; family Ctenodactylidae; genus Ctenodactylus; species Ctenodactylus gundi. The sequence continues at coordinate 249,059 of PVKB01002312.1, forward strand.
GGATGGCTCAGTGGTCAAAGTGCTTGCCTAGCAAGCACTAAGCAAGTGTTAAGTACCCGAGTTCAATTCCCCACCACCACATAAACTGGGCATGGTGGTGCATGCCCATAATCCCAGTGCTGGGAGGCTGAGACAGGAGGATTATCGTGAGTCTGAGACCAGTCTGGGCTCCATAGTGAGTTCACAACCAGCCTGGACTAGAGAGTGAGACTTTGTCTCAAAATAAATAAATAAATAAAAAGATAATAAACTTTCTCACTGAATCTATGACTGAATAACTCAAAGGGAAAATCCTCTAAGTTGTTGCCCAAAAATCCTATGACTATGAGACATTCTAAATATGGCAATAGAGATTTTTTTTATTTCTTGTTCTTTCCTTTCTTCTTTTTTTTTGTTCAAGGTCTCACTATGCAGTCTGGGTGGGCTTGAACTCACTACATGTGACTAAGTCCTTGAACTCAGCCTCCTGAGTGCTGGGATTACAGGTGAGCACCACCACACCTAACAAAAGTGTATTTCTAAGAAGCTTTAAATGTTACAAAATTTTGTTACAGGTGACCAAAGTGTATCTCATTCTTATCACAGAAGTAGTATTGTCTCATTCTTATCACGGACAAAAATTCTAAATTCGGAAAATCAGAGTCCAGAGAGGCAGAATCTCCGCCTTTCCACCAGCTGTTACGTTGTGCTAGGAAGCAACGGATAAAACAGAACACACTAAAGATAAGTTTACTATTGACTTTCATCTTGGCAATTTTATTTCAACCAATCTGAGCCCTCCTAACGCAATCTGTTTGGGGCAGAGCCATACCCTCTGCTTCTCTTTCCGACATGGGGGCTCCCTGCCTCTTCCTCCTGTGTTTAGAGCAGAACTCGCCACTTCGGCATGCCCTGCAGTGTACTTATTACTCATGACGTCTGGCGCCTGCTGGTCCCGCTCCTGAGACTGCGCAGGTGGGCACTCTCTCTGTTTTAGTCTCTAGGGAGTCCGAAGCACCTGGCCCAGTGTCTGGCACCTGGTAGATGCTCAACAAATACTTGTTGGATAAAAGAACGAAGTGAAATGCTCCTGTGACTCTGATGTACCACTTTCTATTTTCCCCAATATATGACCACCACGTCCAGTTTTGTGATCAAACGTATCACTGACAAGGAAAGAAGTGGAGCAAGGACACAACACTGTAATAAACCCTCTCTCCCGGGCAGGGAGTGGTTTACTTTATACTTCCAAGGCCACCACTGCCTGTGGAAGACAGAGATGATCAACTGCTAAAAGAATCAATGGATGCAGGAGGCTGAGGCAGGGGGATTGTGTGAGTTCAAGGTAAACCTCGGCTCCATAGTGAGTTCAGGACCAGCCTGGACTACAGAGCCAGACCCCGTCTCAAAAACAATCAAACAAACAAACAAACACACAAGAATAAATGGTCGATTCCAAAAAGATGGATGTTTATGTACAAGGAGAAAACTAGCTGGTTTATTCCTCAAAAATCCCTCGACTTTTTCAAAGGAGAAACAAAACGTCTTTAAAACTGAATTGTACTTAAAAACAAGCCACAACAACAGCACAATGTGCTATTTTCATTTTCAAATTAAATATGCCTCTTCCTAACCTTCTGGTGCCCAGTGTGCCAACCAACTTCGAGATTTCTGCTCACAGTCGGCCGGCCGGCAGTTGTCTCTGGGGAGCCCACCGAGGCCACGGGGGCGCCTTGCGTTCCCCAACATCTTTAGTTTACAGTGGAAGACACAGCTACCTTCTTTAGGCAACTGCGTAAGATTTAACAGGGAGGCTGACGCAGCAGGAGGATTGCAGGTTTGAGGACTGCCTGGGCAATTTAGCGAGGTCTTATCTCAAAATCAAAAATAAGGATGTAGCTGAAGAAATAGCTCCGTGTCAAGGCCCTGGGCTCAAATCCTCAATGCCATGTGTGTGTGTGTGTGTGTGTGTGTGTGTGTGTGTGCGCGCGCGCACACACACACACACAGACACACACACACACACGGATTCAACATATTACTTAATAATTGGTCAATAGTGTATCTCTCCCCTACATGCTGAGGTGGCCCCTCCTGGAGAATTATTTATTTGAGGACCTGAATAAGTCACTTGTCTCCTTCGTGCCTAATTCCCTCCCTCATCAACAGCAGCAGAAAGATGGAAAAGATAAAGCTAAAGTCTTTCATACTCTAAGACTTCAGAATTGTTTTTAAAATTAGAGACACTGTTGATTCAACTTCCTGCTTATCCAGCCCTGGATCCGGATTATCTGTAATACATCTTACTAAGCAGGATGAGCTTCAGCATTTTAAGTAGAAACTAGAAACTTATGTCTCATTATTCTCTAACAGCCTGGTACAAATGAGTTCATTGGAAAAAAACCATAAAGACAGCAAATTCACTTTTTCAGAACACATTGTAAAACTAGTTTCTGCATTATTACATCTAGTTTAAAAACATACTTCGATTTCCCAAGACCTTATGTTTGGTCTAACTTCTAAATTATTAGATATCATAGGTCATCAACTTAGGTTTCTTTGAACACTCTTTACGTAGAGAACACCAAGAACTATGCCTTAAAAAAAAAAATACCTTAGAAGCACAGAAGTATGTGATTCTCCCCAAAAGTAATCCTTTTAACATTTGCCATTCTTTCTTTTTACAAAATCATATCTTTTTAAAAAGTCTATAAATATAGTGAATGTGAGACATTTCAGACTGTATGTCATGAAGTTCACTTGGTAGTTGTGTTTTAACCGATCTACGTAGTGTGCTATGTAAAATTACATTGTAGCTCAGAAAATGTTTACTAAAGAAGTATCTCTGAGGGTAACAATAAAGTTAAATAGAGGGAAAAATTAAAATAACTGTAACTTGAATTGTACTTGAATGTTTAGTTTTGTCCAAGTTATAAACTATTTCTAAATGGCATCTGACTTAAATAATATTTTTTCTTTGAAATAATCAATTAATGAGGGTTACTGTTTAAAATTGTATTTATTTTCAGGATATGGTTTAACACCCGCATTCTATTCTTTAAAAAATGATACTTCAGGGCTGCAGGAGTAGCACAGTAGTCAGAGCTCTTGCTCACCAAGTGCAAGGCTTTGCATTTGATTCCCAGTACCACACAAGCTGGGTGTGGAGACACATGCCTGTAATCCCAGCTGAGAATCAGGAGGCTGAGGCAGGAGGATTGCTGTGAGTTTGAGGCCAGCCTGGGCTGCATAGTGAGTTCAGGACCAGTCAGGACTACAGAGTGAGATCCTATCTCAAAAAATAATCCTTCCCATTTTATTGCATTCTAATCTCCTTTTTTCCAAGTTGCAGAAAGACTGGTTCCAAGTCTTTGGTAAACCATGGAAGAAGTTATTCCAGCCTGCTGCCTGGAGTCTGAGGTTCCTGCTGTTCTTACGGACAACGTTACTCAGCCATCGATGGCCGAGCTGTCACAAGGCTGTAATAAGGAGGAGCTGAGGCTGCCTGGAGACCAGGTACCGCATGGACCTAGGCCTCCCCTAAACTAACTTACAATTGTAATTAGACAAAATAAAACAAGTCAAAATCTCCCAGTTTCTTTACCTCTCAGGTCTTGAAGACCACAGAGCCTCAGAAGAGATAGAGGTTTCCCATTGTTCTTTACCTAAACAAACGGAGTCAACCAGGAAACAGGCTACTTTCAGTCCGTACAAAGGCTCGCCCCATACTCTGTGACCACCGACTTTAGTTCTGGTAGCACGTGGGATGCTATTCTTCATTCCATACTGACACAACAGACGTACGTCTTAATCAAGGGGAAAAGGAAAATAAACCTGGCTCCCCCAAGGACGACTGGGTATCTTCTCCTCAGAGAATTCCCTGCTGCTTCTGGTTGGTTTGTGCCAGCCTTTGGAGGGGATGTGTCTCTGCTGGCTACTGGATGATAAATGTTGGCTTTCCAATACATTTCAGTTCTCGGTTCTCTTTAAGAGTACTTTCTCCACTTTACTACGGATGCTATCATTCTTCTCCCGACCTTTTTAAAAAAATCTTTCTGCAGCGTGGGGGATCAAACCCAGAACACTGTGTTCACGATGAGGCAAGCACCTGCACGGAGCAGCCACTCCCCAGCTCCACGAACTGACTCTGAAAATACCGTTCCACTCTCTGTCTTACCCAGCATGAGTGAATTCTCACAGGGCCAATTCCAACTCCACATGTTTACTGTGATCATGGCAGATTTTTCGGGTTTCCTAGTTTTTAATTTTTATTGATTTGTTTATTTATTTTTGCAGGACTGAGAATTGAGTGAAGGCCTTCACACTGAGTTGTATCCCCAGCTCTTTTAGTTTTGATTTAGTGACAGGTGGCCCAGGCTGGGTTAGCATTTGCGATTCTCATGCCTATGCCTCCTCCCAGAGAGCTGGGATCAGAGGCCTGCGCCATCAGGCTTGGTCATTTTTTAAAGTAAGGACTCCTTGCTACTGGACATGCTTAATGAAGCTAATGTCCTTTCTCACAGGAGACTCGCCTAACCCTGAGATTGAAGCTGGACACATGGCACGGGGCACTAAATCGTGGGAGGCGAATAAAACAGTCGGCGAATGCAGAGCTGACAGCGACCCTCTGCCCCGGGAGTTGGAAGCTTTCTCAGGGAAGATGCCCAAGTCCTACTGTGCCATTCTTCTCCTGCACAGACCTGTCTTCTCCGGGCCCACCAAGCATGCCACTCCAACTCTGCCACTGCTCCTTCCCACACAAGCTACATCACTTCTTGTCTTGTTTTTCTTCTGTATTTTATCTAGAATTTCTCTTTACCAACTAACTGCCTATGTTGAAATCATGCCCCTTCTTCAAGATGCAGTTACTCTGGCAACTTTGTTATGAATATATGGCCATTTCTTTTAACCTGAGATAAAATTTTCTTCTTCGGAACTTGTAAAAGTGAAGTTGATTGACATAGGGGTGATTTTTCCCAAAGACCTCAATTTTCCCAATGCTTAGTTGTCATGTCTCAGAAACTTGTCCTTTTTCGAGGAGAACAGTCTGGACACACCTACATACACACAGCCCTGCAGCAAGGCCACGGGATGACATGGAGATGACGACCTGGTGACCATCCAGGGCCTAAGGACAGAGGCTCAGACACCTTGAACTAAGACTCCAGCCTCCAAAAGTGTGAGAAAATAAATGTACGTTATCTAAGCCATTTCACCTTTGGTATTTCTGTAGGGGATAACCTTAGCAAATGAATACAAATACAGTATCAGGTATATTTTTTGAAATGGATGCCCTGAATCAGACTGAGAAAATTCCCTTCAACTACTTGTTTGCTAGGAATATTGACTGGGAATGAACACTGTATTTGACTAGCTGCTATCTCCTTTAGGGGGATCACCAGAAATATTTATCCCTGTTCTTTAATGCAGCATATGGCATGTATTTTTAAACCTTCCATCAAGTCTGTAATTCTGAGCTGCATTAACCTTCTGATTTCCTGACCTTGTTTTAAGAATGTTTGATCGGTGCTGATGAGAGACACTGGGGGTTGACAGTAGGCCACTTCACAGACAGCCCCAGACCCTGGGGACAATATGGACACTTCAGCATTTTTCTTCTGATCTCTGTGTCATTATTGGCAGACATTCTCCTTTCACAAATTGGATAAGTCTCACGTTAACTAAAATACTCTCCTCCTGAGAAATGAGCCATAATGTTCTCCAAAACTGAGAATGTCCCGAGATATCTGAATTCGCCTTGACTCCGTCACTTCACATTATGTTGCTACCTCCCTCTTTTTAAGAGTTACTCATCTTTAAAATATAAATTTAGATACTAAGAGAAATTCCTCCCCCCACCTCATGTACACAGGTATCTTTTTCCTGGGGCTCTTCATTCATTTGTAGACGCATGTGACCATCTGGGGCCATTATCCCTCTGCCTAGAAGACATCCGCATTTCCTGCAGTGCAGATCTGCAGGTACTAACCACTTTTAGCGTGTACTTTTGAAAACAGTTTTATTTAACCTTCACTTGGGAGACCTTTGGCTGACCATTTTCTCTCCCTGGCAGTGCTCACACATGTGGCCCCGGGGTCTCTTCGTTGGGATTATTTCTGACGAGCAAATCTGATGCTGTGCTTATCCTTCTTCCTATGTATGAAACTTTTTTTGTTTTTATTTTGTTATTATTACGATTTTCCTGTCACTGGATCCGAGCAATTTTATGACAGTGCACACTGGCACAGTTTCTTTACTTTTCTTCAGCCTGTGATTCACTTAGGCTCACTACACTTCAGGGATCTGTGGATTTGTAGTTGTAACAAATTTGAAAAAAAAACTTTTTTAATCTGTTATGCTTTTCAAAGACTTTTTTTGGACTCACACTCTCTTTCATCTTTTTTTCTGAGATCTTTATCAAACATTAAATTTTCAATTTTCTCCTCTCACTTTGTCAGTACTCTGTTGCACTAATTCTCTTCTTTTTGATTTTCTACTTTGGTAGTTTATATCGCTACATTTTCAAGTTCACTAATCTTTTCCTTTGAATCTGCTCGTAAGACCATTCAGTATGTTTTCCATGTCATACACTGTAGTTTCCAGTTTGATTGGGTTCATTTTAAATATCTTCCATGTCCTAGCTTTTGAAATGCATGGAATCCAATGAGACAAGCTTTAAAATTCTTCTTTGTCTGTCAACTCCGACATCTAGGTAAGCTTAGTGACAGTCAATCTATTGATTTATTTCTACCTTTTCACCATGGACTATAACTTTTGATTGAAAATAAGATACCATGACTGAACCTTTTTTGTATGTTGAACACTGGTATTTTGGGCTTTGTTTTGGGATGCTCTTGGAAGCCACCCGATCTTTTTCAGTTCCTACTGTGAAGAAGCGATCGGTCAATGAGGGCTGATTATTCCCCAGGATGGAGGTGTGGCACTTATGTGGGCTCTGCCCTACAGTTTGTGAATCTTGAGGTTTTTTGGTCTAATGCGTGTGACTATGTAGCACTCCCAGCCCCGTGTCAGTCCCTGGTGCTGCTCCTGCTCATCGTTGCCAGTGACTGTAGCAGTGACAGCTTCTCACACACACGTGTTAAGAAGAACTTAGCTCAGTAGTGGAAGTTCTCTCTCCACACAGGTCTCTCTTTTCCAGGACTCTCTTTGGCAAAGTCTAACCATGTAAATTTCCCCAGACTTTACCAGTCTTTTCAGGTTTGTGAGTCTGCCAGGCTCTGCCTGCGTTTCTGGTCCTACAGCCACAGCCTGGAGAATCAAACAAGGCAGTTTTCCAGGCAACTGCTGAGCTGAGTGTCGGTACCTTAGAGATCACTATTCTTCACTGACTGATATCTACAGCCATCTATTTTTCTTTTCGTTTCTTTAAAGTTGAAAAGTACACTTAGTCCCCTGTACTCCATCTAGGCCAAAAGCAGAAATTAAGTGGTTTTTTAATGTTTTTGATACTATTATTATTACCCCATACTTTTAAACAATTAAAATATTATCATGGTGCTTTGTTTTGAGCAAAAAACACACAAATCTAGATTATCTACTACACATTTAATTACTTTGTGAGTTGCTGCAGCTCCTATTTTCTAAACCATTTGGCTCAGTCATAGAAGGCTTGTGATTCCTTCTTTCAAACTTAGCTGACAAGTAAGTTATTTTAAATACTATGTCTACTTATTGTCCTGGTTACTTTGTCATTTCTGGGACAGAATACCTGAAATTCATACCCTAAGGAGGGAGAAATTTATTTTAGATCACGGAGTCAGGAGGTGTCCATCCATTCAGGGCAGTGGGCAATGGCAGAAGCATGTGACACAGCCCTAACTGAAGTTGCTCAGGGCATGGCAGACAGGAAGCCAAGTCACTCAGGCAAGGCGGAGCTCACATATATCCTTCCAGGTCATGTTCCAATAATCCACTGCTTCCAGGTCAAGCCCCAGTGATCTGCCCCTTCCAACTAGGCTCCACCTCTGAACAGCACAAGGTTCCATGGACATTCTACAATATCCAAATAAACGCACAGGGGACATTCCAGATCCAAACCATAACACGATAAAAGCAAATATTTTAAATGAAAAAAAAATCACAAAATGGTGACCTTTAAATTGTATTTGCTCCTGGTGAATCACCTCTGTCTGCAATACCCATTTCAGTGTAAAGCTGTGAGCAACTTCAGTCTGATGCTAAGGACAAAAGTGTGTTGATGTGTCACTGTCCAATGTCCCATCACTAGAGACCACAGTGTTCATGAGTGCAATGCCTTTTCCATGACACTAATATGTTCTAGAGTGACAGATTGCCTTCTGTCTAATTTTTTAAATCAGTAATTTTTTTGGTGCAACTTCAAAACTACTCAAACACTAAAAACTATTTGAAGATCCTTAGCAAAACATTAAATACACAACGTCAATAGAAGTTAGTCACCATCATTATTTCTCTGTGAATAGAAGTAGAAGCCAGAAATGGAAAGATAACTTGAAGCAGAGGCTACCAAGTTTTCTTTTCTGCTTAACTGTGCTCAGCAGAGATTGCCTGGGGTATAGCCCTATAAACAAAGCACTTGGAGTAAGGCTGGATCTCGTCTCTTTCTTCATTAAACTGGGAATACACAGTTCACTTACTGCTCCCCCAACCCCAGCCAGCAGCTTTCGATCAGGTTCTACTCTATCCCTTAGGAGGATGTTAACATGTCAGAAATAAGTCTGTCAATATAAAATCTAAACTTTCCTCACCATCACTCTTATTACTGTTATTATTGTGATACTGAGGATCAACTCCAGGGCCCTCACCCAGAGCTATACTCCCAGACTATGTTCATTTTTTTACTTTAAGACAGGGTCTTGCCAAGTATTAAGTTGCCCGGGATGGGCTCGAGCTTGGGACCCTCCTGTCTCTGCCTCCCAGAGCGCTGGGATCATAGGCTTGTGCCACTGGGCCCAACTTAACTGTCATTATTACTGATAATATCTTACTTAACATTCTAGCTGTTCCCACGGATTTCACATCCTTTTTCATTTTTCTCTCCATATTGCCAGACAACTAAATATTCTCAGCTACCCCTCAAGGAGACTTCATGTCAGCAAATGTAAAACCTACCATGTGTTCTTTCTTTCCTCCTCTCTCGTCCTCTTCCTTCTGTCCCTTTTCTTTCTTTGTTTCTTCTCAAACAAATCTCAACTTCTATTTTATACCTGGACTGTAATACAAATGTATGGACAGAATCAGAGGGAAAGACCTTTGAGTGCTACGTATGCCTCTGACTGCCGTAGGTGTATCACAGTGGTGTTTTATGCAATACAGTAGGTTTTGGCAAATACTAAACGGCAGACACTCGTCTGGACAGGTTTTCATAATTATTGTTTTCTTATAGTTGCCATGGTGAGGATACACTACAAAATTCAATCTGTGTATTTACAGTTTTCAAATGGCACATTCTGTACATGTCCTGTCCTTAGCATGCCCTGGTCCCTAGAGCTGATAATAAAACAGGGCACAGATCTCCCTGTGCTAAATATGACTGTCAGATCCCTAAGCACAATGCCAGTCTCCACATATACCACAGCTAAAATGTGCAACTACATGCCATTAGGTGAACCTGTAGCTATAACATAGAGCCAGAGGCAGGTGCAGACTGCACAGTTACATGCACAGTTAGATTAAGGTATTTGTTTTAGCATATGGGTGATAATTCAGTCAGTCAGTGATGGCAACAGTCATTAAAAAACCAAACCACTCAGCGTGTCTCTATACATCTCAGTTTCCTTCATAGCTCATCTTTGGTACATTGTTTGGGGTACCTGCCACTCACAGATAAAGCCATTTTAAAGGTCATTTTGTAAAAGACAACAGTTAAATTTACTAAAAATAAACCAGAACTGAAAATTTTCTCCCTACTTGAGAATTTTTATAGAGGTGTTTATGATCATTTTATTTCTTCTTTTTACTTTCAGATGTTATTTTCTCTCTGAGAAGCAGATATTTATGGGTTATTCATTAAGATCAACACTAGTCTTTCTCATTTGGCACCCAGTCAAAGAAGTACTGCCTTGTTATTATCAATAATGATAATAATGATAATTATTTAATAAATAGTTATTATGCTAAGTGCTCTTTAGGGCTAACTGCTCTACAGACTTTAGTTCATTTATCCTTCAGTAACTTAAGCAATTTAGAGGTGATGGCCTTCACTTTAAGAGGAGGAAACTGAGGCTTAGTAAAAGTAAATAAATATGCAGAGGTCACAGGTCTAAAACATAACAGACCCAGGACTTGAGCCAAGTGTGCTGACCCAAAGCCTGCGCAATGCTACCACCCGTAACACTTAAAATGATGAAAGCACGCCCCTTAACATCACTAAAGCAATATACTTCCTGTGCTCAGAAGTGCTAAATCCCGAAATACGAAGATCACTGCAATGGTGCAAAGGTTGAACTAAATGTTTACATTGAAACTTAGAGCTTAAAAGTCTTAACGTCTTAATTCTTTGATGACTGACTTAAGGAGTTCTCTGGAAATAAAAAAAAATGTTCCATATTAATAGAGGACATTATGAAATTGTTCACGCAGAATACATTGAGGTTTGGATTCCCCTACTTTCCTGACAGAATTGGGCCATTTCTTAGAAAAAAATCAGATTAAAGAACATTCCACTGTGGAATGACTACTAGGAATAAAGTCATGTCCAGTTTTCCATTTCATTTTTTGGCAGTAAACACATGAACAGAATCCAGCACAAAAACAATATAATTCAGGTGGCCAAGGTCACTTCAAGTTTTAGAACACAGAGTGAGGAATTGGCCTTTTCATTCTATAGCTATGGGATGAAAAAAATTTGACTCATAGAATTCCTTGGTCTCAAGCACTGATATCAACCAGAAAGGAACTTAGAGAAACTGGAAAAATCTAACACAATTCTGTATAAATCTCCCTATGGCATTACAAAGTCAAAGGGCCTAAATTAACTTTAATGTAAGAATCCCAAAGTTCATACTTCCTCTACCTAACAATATGTATTAGTGCATTTTCTCTAAATGGAGTGACAGTAGATGTTTCTTATAAACAAAAAATTGATTTTCCTTCATACTTAACAAAAAGTATATGATGTCCGTCTTTAGTCACTGAACGTTTCTCTATTCTGCATGCCTTCATTATAAACTCCAAAACAGAACTCCCAATTACTGTACTTACATAGAGTTGATGGCAAAGTTATCATCAAAAGCTAATTCTATTGCATAACTGCTTTTGTTAGAATGTTTTGCCAATACAAAAGTGTTAAATTGCTCAATAAAAAATTATTTGAAAAAAGGGAGAAAGCATTTGCATATAAGGACTTTTTTCTCTCAGAATCACCTTTTCAATGCTTCATATAGTCATTGATTTATTCAGTCAACAAATATTTGTATATGCCCACTCGATAATAGAGCCAAGCTTCTGTTATCTTAAATCACATTCTATTTCAGATTGAAGGTTATTTTAAGAAGGCCTATGGGCATTAATAAATGATATAAGATCAAATATATACAGATCTCTCTGATTTAGGCAGTAGGTAAGATGTGTAGACAACAAAATTTATTAGGTCTTTAGGATACAAAATCGGAGAACGTGTTATTCCTACATAGGAAATAAGAACTATTACATTTTAAGTTTGTTTATTTGCTGTTGAACAAATGTGTTCAAGTCAGTTCAGGTTTCAAAAACAAGCAGACCGTGTGTCAGTGGCTTGAACAACATTCCTTTTGACAGTTCTGGAGCCTAGAAAGTCCCAGATCAAAATACCGACCGGTCTCGTGTCTACTGAGGGCCCAGGGCTTGGTGTGCAGATGGCGAGGTCCTCAGTACATCCTTACAGGGCAGAGACCACAGAGCACAGAGAGGAGACATGTTCTTGGGCCTCATCTTCAGAGGCACAAATCCTATCCTTAAGGACTCCTCCTTCACAATCCAAATACCTCCCAAACAAAAACAAAATCAACCCTTGTAAATACCAAATTTAGGAGCTGAGCTTCAACATATGAACGTATGTGTGTGTGTGCACGTGCGTGCGTGCATATGTATGTGTGTGTCTGTGTGTACAGGGGCAACACTCATTGAGTGCACGGCAAGGCAGGAACACAGATCATCAGTGTGACATGAACTCATTACACTACTTCCTATGCCACAACACTACTTGCAAAGAAATAACCTAGTGACAGAGGACTATGTGTCCCAAAACCAACATAGTGGTCTATGGAAATACCAAATACACCATGAAATTTTACACATTGGCCTAAGTTAAATTATACTATAAATGAGAATGATCAAAGAAAGCTGAACACGGTTCTCTTAACTGTTAATTGGACATGAAGTCTACATAGAATGCATGCTATGTCTGATGTGAGCAAGCCTAAGAAAGGAGAGCGACAATGGGGAAGGCCATTCACGTCTCCTCACTGACTTCCTTCATGTGAGTCTTACAGACTCCATTTCTGTACTTCTTATTTGGTTTACACATCTTCATCTACACTCACATACAGCCACATACAGGCGGATACCCTGGGCGCCATGACTGCCAAGAGACCGCCATCACGCACACATCAGCAAGAGCTTTTATCCTGATCTCCACAGGCGACGTGGTCTCACTCTGTGCACTGGCTGTTGTCCCAAATGTTATCACCCAGCACGTGATTCCATAATGCTCAGTTCATACTCACACTCCCTTGTCCTGCACTGACAAGGCGCATACCTGAGACAAGGTGACTAGGAACGCTTCAGTTCTTATCTAACACATTGTTTCTTATCTCTTTCAACTGTTAAAAAAGAAGAGCAAATTTGTTTCTGGAATTTTCTCACTTGTAATAGGGGTATGTTCTCTAATCCACATCAGTCAACACTAATTGCGCACATATCAACACCAGTGAAGACATCAGGCCAGAAGCCATGTACTACAGACTGCTTAGGGCCTGCTTCCCTGCTTTCCCACCCACACCCTTCCTATCTCATGGGTCGATGTCCAACAACAGGGAGAGGCTAAAACTGAAATCTTGTGTTTTCCATACTATGTGAATGTCTAGTATACTCCACTATCACTAATAAGTCCATTCGTATTAACACGTAGTTCCCTTAACATCGGTGTCAGTGGAGAACGTACTGTCTTACTCCCTACTGTCCGTGACCTACCCAGCTCGCCGGCACAGTTAGCATTGCATGAGTATGGCAGAGACTGGGTTCGCAGCTCATTGAGACGAAGCATGCCGATAGGTGTTTGAAGAAAGGAATTTTTATCCTTTACCTGCATTTTTAAGAAGTAAAAAGGAAACAGCCATATCACTATCATGCTTTTTCTCTTTTATTTTATACTTTGCATCATTTTTAAGTTATAGCAATTATTACAGAGGAATGGCACAGTTCCATGGTTACTTTCAGTTCACATTTTTATGTCAAATTAAGTAAAAAAAGTTACTTTCTTATACATATTTTTTGTTTTCTTGGTACTGGGAATCAAGTCCTGAGCTACGTCCCTAGTTTGTTATTTTTTCCCAAAGAGTTATTATTTTTATTAGCACATGTTTGTGATACACAATAGTTACATTAAACTTGTGGAACTGGTGCAACACATACTGTGTCCATTATTTTTAGTTTTATTTTTTGGTTTTGAGACAAAGTCTTCCCAAATTGCTAAGCTGCCCGGGCTGGGTTTGAATTTGAGATCCTCCTGATTCAGCCTCCTACAGTGCTAGGATTATAGGCCTGTATACACATCTTTTTAAACTTTTCATTTGAATTATTTTATTATCAGCATTATTATTTTTAGCACATAAAATAAAGATTCAGTAACGCATTGGAAACACTTGACTTGGGGAGACATTGACCATCAACGCTGCCCTTGGCCCTTTCGTCCTCCCTCCGACCCTTGACCTACGCCTTCCTCCCCACCCAGTCTCAGAGATTCACCCCTTTCCCAGTGGTCCATCGCCCCTCCTCCTACCCTCTCTCTCATGTTGGTGCATTTTTACGCAATTATTTTTGTGAATTTTATAAGAGGGACACCCATCAATCATCAGTCTTTTGTGTTTGGTCCATTTCATTTGAATTATTTTTTTCTACAAGAGCTAAGCAAGTTCCACTGAGGCCATCAGAGCCCGAGCAGGAAGATGACGCACCTGCAAGGTTGTGAGCAGGAGCAGGTACCTGGCCCCCCTGTATCAGCTGCAGAAGACAGCTGAGATACATTCAACGCGTCACACGCACGGCCTGAGTCCTCCGGGGAACTGTGCACAGGAGGCCCTTGGCAGGGCTGCTGGTGGCAGTTTAGGAGTTTATAATCTAATTATCTGGCCTATACTGTCTAAAAGGCCTAGACACTATCCCATAAATATGTGAGAAGTTTAACATAACATGAACACACGGAGTTGTTTTGTCGTTTCTCACATATCTGCTATGGAATTAAAAATGTAGTATTAAACACTGTATTCAAATCAGAGACACAATTATGTGTGTAGATTTCCTGGCATCACTGACTCAGGGAGGCTGTGCTCCGGACCCTGCAGGGGAGCTCACTGCGGGACGGGACAGAATGAAGAACTGGAGAAATTAGGCCAGCAAGTCTCACCATTTCCAGTTGATAAGATCGATGGAAACAAGCTGGGGCCCAACTACTGATGCTATCTCCCGAGTATCAGAGACCTGGATCATGAGAATGGTGAGGATGATTGTTTGACATTAAAGGGCTTGGACAGTGTCAGTTTTTAAAAATTTCTAGTCACTTTACCCCATCAGAAAACAAAACAAAATGAAAACATGGCTTGGTGATTACCATTCTGAGCTCTCAGGCAAGACTGCTTGATGTAGATCTTGACTCCAGTGCTAATGAATTATATAAACTTGGGGAACTACTGGGCCTCTTTGTACCTCTCTTCCCTTATCTCTAAAATGGGGTTAATAATTACAGTATCTACCTCATGGGGTTATTGTGAAGATGAAAAATATTGCTAAGTGGAAATTGTTAGGTTGCCTCCTTAGTAAAGTCAACACGGGTAATTTCTTCAAATAGATGCCACTATGTACACGAGACTAGGCAGGTGAGTGCAGCAGAGGACAACGCTGATCTCCACTGGCTGAGAGCTCAGTGTCCACAAAAATCCCAGCTTGAAGGATTAGAGTACTCTAAGTTATCAATGAAGTCACAGCTTCCTATGATGTTCTTAACTCTTGATCAGACTGAATTGCTTTTTGATTTTGCGTAACTGTTCTTAGAAAAGAAACTCCATGACGTTAGTGAATTGTTGAGAGTCTGTGCTACTTAATAGCTGTCTTGGTTACTTTCTGGTTGTTGGGAAGCATTATCGGACACCCACGACTTAAGGGAGCTTATTTTAGTTCATAGTTTCAGGAGGTCTCAGTCCATCATGGGCGGCTGTCAGCAGTGGAAGCACACGGTGGAGGTCTAGTTGGGCATGGCAAACGGGAAGCCAAGAGAGCAAGGAAAGGCGGAACGAGCAGATACCCTTCTAGGTCATGTGCCAGTGATAGGACCTGCTTTGGTCAAGCCCCAGTGACCTGCCCCTTCAAACCAGGGCCCACCTCTTATTTTGGTTTTCGAGACAGGATCTTATCCTGAACTCAATATGTAGTCCAGGCTGGCCTCTACACACAGCAATCCTCCTACCTCTGCCTCCCAAGTGCTGGGATTATAGGTGTGCGCTACCCTGCTTGGTTTATGTGGTGCTCGGGAAGTGAATTTAGGGTCCCGCGCTTGCAAGGCAAGCATAACCTCTCAGCTATGTCACCAGCCCCTCACCCCTCAACAGCACAGGAGATCAATGAATTAACCCCCATGACGGAACCACCTTTCGAACAAGAGGCTTCTGGGGGACGGTCCAGATCCAAACCATAACAGTTCCTCAGTTAAAACAACCAAAGAAAAACTGTAAATAAGAAGCTACATCCTCCAAGAACACCCATATTCCTGTGAATGGTGAAATGGACGCATCAATTCCTAAACTATCCTAAATGCCGAGTATGGCATTGCACTAGGCAACGCTTTGGCTCAAATGGGGAAGGAAGTAACACTCATTGGATTCCTACAGGATAGGATTTCTGTGGTTTCTAAAAACAAGTTATTTCATTTATCTTTCATTTTAATTTTTGTAATCCCATTGAGTTTTTATTCCTTTGTGACTGATAAGGAAAAAGAAATTCAAAGATCTCCCAGCTAAGCAAGAACCAAGCCTGGTTTGAGCCTACCAGACCCCAACTTAAGTATCTTTTTGCTATTCTTTATTTTTATGATGTCTCAAAAAAGTTGCTGAGACTCAGGCAACAGCTGCCATTAATCCATTGAATGAAGAGATACAATTGAGATTTGTCACATAGTTTTCTGGAACGTGTTTCCTCAGAGGTGGTCAGAGCCTGCTGATGACTCTCATGAATGACGGTTGTGCACTTTTCAATGAATAAATTTTTTCACAAAACTGCTTTTTAATTTGCATGCAATCAGCACTGAAATTTATATTGCGAATGATAAAGTTGACATTATTAAGTGGTAATCACTAACACAAACATAAGTAGTTCTCTTTAAAAATAATGACAAATTTTTGCTACAGGTCAAGGGGCGTTAGGAAGAAGAAAACAAGATGAGTTGATCTAGTCAAAACAAACCCTGTACGAAGCCTACTCCTGAGTCTAAATGGTAGAAATTTGTGGTGATATGTGGACTCTGTCTACTTATTAGTCTATACAAGGAATTCATCTGAGTTCGGATCTCAAGGAGAACGTTTGATTTTTCTAAACCATAGATTACTATTTGGGTAAAACAAAGATATAGCTTGATGTTGTGGTTAGGATCTGGAGTGCCCCCCAAAAGTCTCATGTATTTCAATGTTATGGATTGTCTGTGGAACCATGTGATGTTGGTGGATTGGGGTCTAGTCTGGAGGCATGGATTGCAGTTAATTTAGGATTAAAGGCATGTGAGTTAAGACTAAAGGTGAGTAAGTTAGGATTAACTGGTGTGTAGTGGCCATACCTTCCACACCTAGATGCAGGAGGGGCTAATCACTGGGCGGAGACCTGGAAGGATGTATAAGCTGCCCTCCTTGGAGGATGAAGACTAGGACTGGGACTTGGCCTAGTCTCAGCTAGTGTCAACTTGGCTTTCTGTTTGTGATGTTGTGAGAAGCTGCCTCCACCTCTGTCTCTGCCATGTACTTCCATTGCTGCCGGCCACCCCTGAATGGACTGTGACCTTCTGAAACTGTGAGCTAAAATAAACTTTTCCTTTCCTAAATTTGTGGGTGTCGGGTATTGAGTCACAGCAATGAAAAAGTAAATAAGACACTTGAATATCTACTGATTGGCCTTTTGGCTTGTCACATTTATTGGTATATCCCTAACACTTAGCAAACCAGGTGAAATCTACTGAGAATTTGATAAATAGCTTTTGAATTAATGTTTCTTACATGCAGGATACCACCTCACTTGGAAGTGTTTGCAAATCTTTCATGTAGAATATAAGCTTGAGTTAGAAACCTGATCATTTTATTGGTAACATCATTAAAAGTTACTTGCTTTAAAGTATATTATTAACCATATGTCAATTTCTTATAGCTCTGGCTTCTAATAAAACAGAAATTACATGAACTTCAGTGAAATCTTAATTTTTATGAGTACAAACTGGCAAGAATGAAATAAAATTTTAGTCTCTAGGTTCTATTTATGATAAGTAATGATCAGAGATGGTACTAAGTTTAAATTTTCAGACTATACTACAATTTGTGTCTTAAATGTCTCTCAAGTGTTGGAATTTTGTTCCCCAGAGTGCCAGAGTAATGGCTGCACCAAGATTTACTTCGGTGAGTGTTCTAACTTGGGTCTGGAATATTCCCCGAAAGCCTCATACCCCGAGGATACTGTAAAGTGTTGGGAGGTGGGCCTGGCTGGAAGGGGTGACGCTCAGGGCTGGACTGGAGAAGTGTGTGCTGTTTCTGCTCTTCCCCTCGACTTGGCTCTCTTTTGCGGTGTCCTGAGGATCTCTGTCTCTGGCCCCAGCCTCACCATGTGATTCCACCATTTCCAACTGCTCACCTGTAAACAGACCGTGACCGTCTGAAACTAAGCTAAAATAAATCTTTCCTCCCTAAAGTTGTAGATGTTGGATATTCTGCCCCAGTAAAGAGAAAGTAACTACTACAGTAAACCAGTGAGTTCACGAGGATTACCTCCAGGAGCATGGGTGAGGGGTTGTCTGAATAAACAAGAAGAGGGGTTTCCTAAGCATGGGTGAAGGTTGTTCACAGCCTGTAGGTGATTCAGAATAGGAGGTAAGGCCTAGTGCGAGGTCATCAGGTCACTGGGCTGTAACTGGAAAGGATGGTGGGGCTCTGACCCTCCCCTCTTCTCCTCCTTCCCTTCTCAGCCACAAAGGCGAGCAGTCTTGCTACACCACACAACTCCACCGTGATGTGTGACCACAGGCCCAAAACGGTGGAGTTGGGCATGCACTAAAACCTCCACAACGGCGAGCCACTCACAAATACACACCCTTTCCCCATTTTAAACTTAGCCACAGTAAGTTGCCTATTTCAACCCAGGAGATAAGCATGGTTTCAAGCACGACATAAAACATTCCCATCTATTGAGACCTACATTTCTTAACGTAATAACTGCTCACTTTTACAGATGGCTCAGCAGTTTCCTCACATGCAGAGACACGTAATTGTGAAGATGCTGACAGAGATCATGGGACAAGATATTGTGCAAATTCATGAAATTCATGGGCAACAAGGCATTATGCTAGGAATGATTAACAAAATTTCAGCATAGCTGCATCTCTTTCGTCTACAACAATCCACCGCAGAATCCTACCGAGTTACTTCCAAGCAGCCTACAGAATGAACACAATCCAGTCCAAAGAAAAGACAACGTAGCTGGCCTTATAGTTCTAAAATTTTCTATGATTTCACATGTTCCTTCCTGCTGGCTTGGTATTCAAATACACGTACTTGATTTAGATTACGACCAAATCCAGCCATTGTGGGTGCTCTATTATGCATGAAGTTCCTAGTGAGTCTCCCTGACCAGTGAAAGCAATGCCTCCTCTCTCTATCAAAACCTCTGTGTTGTGATCACATCTCTTTTCTGGTAACCTGTTCTAAGACTCTGTTTTTCCCTTTCTTCTTTCCACCATCTATGAATATACACTTCTAATTAATTTCCCATTCATTCTTTTTTAATTTTTATATCCATTAAACAGAAATAGATGGCCAGACTCAGCAGCACAGGCTGTAATCCTAGTACTGTGGGAGCCCGAGGCAGGAGGATTGCCAAGTTCGAGCCCAGTCTGAGCACCTTACTGAGACTCTGCTTCAAAATCAGAAACGTTAAAAAAAAAAAAAAAGAGTTGAGAATGCAGCTCAATGTGAAGGCCCTGGGCTCAATTCCCACTCAAACACACATACACATAGTACATGTGTGTAACAACAACAACAACAACAACAACAACAACAACAACAGCTGTGCCTGCACATGCGTGCGTTGTTAAGACCTGTAGTTTTCTTAGGCTCTGACTGTCCACTTGCTGAAGCGGCTGTGTGGCTGCCACCCGGGGCTTTCCTTTATGCCCCCTGGAGGATTTCTTTGGTGCTTCCTTTTCCGCCACATCCCCATCTGTCTAGACTCTTTTATTTTGCCCAACTTCCTCCTGTCTTTCATTGAAACACTTCTTTTAGCTCTCTGAGATACAGTGTGCCACGGTCATCTTCTGAAGTCTTGCACAACAAAAAAATCTTACTTTTCCTTTCAAGTGAGTGGTGATTTCTATCAACTGAGTCATCTGAGGCAAGAATTCTGAGATGTAAATAATTTATAGTCAGAATTCTGGAGTCACTATTTACTGCCTTTCAGTCTCACTGTTATGAACTCCAGCACCTGATATGTCACCTTTTGGGGGAGGAGGAAGGGTGGGTGCTCTAGGAATACAGATATTTTTATTCATTTTGCTCTGAAAAGTCTTGGTAACGATGTGTCTTGGTCTGTTTTATTTTCTAAGCATTTGAAGGGCTTTTACAAATCATATTCTTTTTTTTCCCCCTCTGAGACATGGTCTCATTCTGTAGTCCACACTGGCTCTGAGCTCAGTATGTAGCCCAGACTGGCCTCAAATACACAGCAATCCTCATGCCCCAGCCTCCTGAGTGCTAGGATTATAGGTGAGCACCATCATGCCCAGCTTATGTGGTGCTGGGGAATCAAATTTGGGTACTCAGTGCTTGCTAGGCGAGTGCTTTAACCACTGAGCCATTCCTCCAGTCCCCATATTCTTTAAATCTGGGGAATTTATTGCAGTGTTTTAAATATACAATTTCTTCCCTTCTATTTTCTCTGACTCTAAGATTTCCTATTGTCCAGGAGTTGGACCTTCTGTCCTGATGCTACTATTTGAACAGATATGAGTATCCTCAGTGGTTTTAAAGATACTTTTTCTCTCTGGTTTACCATCTCCTTGTTCCTTCTCTACCTCCCTAAGGAAATAAGAAAGCTTTTTTTTTTCTTGGAAATTTAAGCTTAACATGCATATAGTGGAGTGCACTAATCTTAAATTACAGGTAAAGTTTTAAAAATGTATAGACCCGCATAGCCACCACCTCGGCCAATACGGAGAACATTACTAGTGCCTGCTAAGGTTCACATGTGACCTCTCCTAGTCAATTTCTAAGGCCTGGAATAATCACCATATATCACTGCTAACTAGTTTTGCTTCTTCTTGAAATTGAGCCTAATAGTCTGCATTTTGTGTATGGTTTATTTCTGTTAAAATCTGTGAGATGACTCTTTCATGTTGTTATATATAGCAATATTTCAATCTCTTTTTATTCTTGAGTAGAATTCCACTGGATGAATACAAAGAAATGTAAGTGTTCCACCTCTGATGAATGTTTGGGCTTTAGTGATACAGACTGTCATGAACCAAGGGGGAAGGGCCTGTTTCATATGCTTTTTCCCTACGAGACACTTCTAGGTTTATCCCTAGGACCGACATCAATGGGACACCGAGGAGCATGTGTTTGTAAGTTTAGCAGATATTCCCACCAGCAATACTTAATATTATCTGTTAGTTCTCGATTTTTCCTAATTTGTACACTTTTATTGGTGGGCAGTTGTATCACATGTGGGTCACGTTTCTTCTTTTCTTGTGTGTGTGATCCTGGGGATGAAGCGTAGGGCCCTCATCCTGAGCTGTATCCCTAACCCATTCTTACTTAGGATTTTGTGACAAGGTCTCACTAAGTCCTAAATTCCCCAGGAATATTTTTTAATCAAGGTTCCACGGTGACCAAAGGCCAAATGCCAAATCTGCTTTTCAGTCCTAAACCTACTGGTGCTGTATGTAATATTTTATATTATTGAGGACGTCTTCCTTCTTTATCCTTGTTTGCACCTAAGTCACCTTCTTACATAACATGAAGAGTTCAGGTTTGGGAACCAAAGAGCCCAGCATTCAAATTCGAATATCACTGATAACACTCTGACATCAGTAAAGTTTTAATCTCTTCCCTTCCCTTCCCTTCCCTTCCCTTCCCTTCCCTTCCCTTCCCTTCCCTTCCCTTCCCTTCCTGTCCCTTCCCTTCCCTTCCCTTCCTGTCCCTTCCCTTCCCCACTTCCCGCTTGTCTTTCCTTTTTATTTAATGCTGAGAATCAAGCTCAGGGTCTTCACACTGAGCTACATCTTAAACCTTTTTTATTTTGAGACTCAACAAGCCACTAACTTGCCCAGGCTGGGCTGGAATTTGCAGTCCTCCTGCCTCAGCCTCCCAGAGGGCCGGGATCACAGGCTACCGGGTCTGGCTGTTATTTAACTTTCTGAACTTTAGCATCTAGTTTTAAAATCAAGCCAATGACATCTGTCTTGTGAAGGAATTTTGTAAAATATGTTTAAACACATTTACTATATCTCAACCTTCTCTTCCAGAGCCACTCTTTAGGAGAAGCAGCACGTGACAGTCTGATCCTTGTAGGAGTCTGGGGCTGTCTCCGGCCCTGACTTCTTTTGTGTGTGTTTGGGGGGGGGGGGGGGGGGAGGGTGTTACACTGAATCCTTAAATCCTTATGTGAATTTTGCTCACTGTAATCATGTTTATTTAAATGAAACTACACATTAGTTTTATTATTTTTCAATTAGCAGCAGTGACTGCTGTTGCGGTAGGCCTACGTGTGGGATCTCGCTACTACTAGTGTCCTCGCCTTTGCTCAGTGAGTCCACATGTGCATCCTCTAATCCTACTCTGAGGTCTCAGAATTCTGGATTTTTAGTTTCATTTTCTCGCCTGAGAATCACCCTGATAATTCAAATGGTCTACTTAATAAATATAGCCTCACAGCTGGACGCAGTGGTGCCAGCCTGTAACCCTAGCACTTGGGGAGGCTGACGTAGGAGGACTGCAAGTGTAAGTTCCAGTCTGGGCAGCTTAGCTGCTTAGTGTGCTTAGTGAGAACTTGTCCGAGGGGGAAAAAATGTGCTGTGGATGTAGCTCAGTTGAAGGCCTGGGCTCGGTCCTCCTGCAAAACGATCACACCCAAACCTCAATTCACTACCTTCTCTGCCACAGAAGCTGTACCTCTCCCCTCTGCTGATGGAGTGCTTTCTACAGTGCAAACCGAACTCTTCATTGCACTCTTCCAGTGCCCATGACCTGTGCCTGACCTAGTCTGCGACCTCAGCGGCCGGACTGCTCAGTCCCTTGCTCTATGCCACAGCACCGCGGTCTCTGCTCAGTTCCTTGCACATATCCAGCCACTGCTTGTTTCAGTCCTTGCACAAGTGACCCTCCTTCTCGGGAACATCCTCCCCTGGCTGGCTCCCGCCCACCTTCTCCGTCGCTCCCCAATGTTGTCTGTTCAGAGAGAACAACCCTGACCGCACTCCCACCACGACTTGCTGTTGTCCCCGTCTACTAGGTTCTCTTGCAGGTCTCACCACAATTTGGAACTATCATCTCTGTGCAAGGCTGCCTCAGCCCAGCATCACGCCGGAGCGCTGAGAGCCAGCACCAGCGGGACGAGGGGATTGAGATTACCTACTGCCCTTTCTCCTGGAACACCCTAGGCAGGGTCCGGTTTTGGTCTTTCAGCTCCAAACCCAGTATCTGCTGTAGTAAAAGCAAGCCACAGTCAGCTTAAGCTCCGTCACTGCACCCTCCCTGATGCTGCAGAGCCCTTCCCTCCACGGGCTCAAGCAGCTGTAAGCACCCTTAGCGACGCAGGGTCCTGGCTAGTCTTAAACCGCAGCCCTCTCAATTGGGAAGGTGGGAAGCAAGCAGGTGTGGCTAGCATGGTGCTTCTGGCCCACCTCTGCCTAGCGGCTGGGGGCTCTCCATTTCTCTCTTCCTGTTAGAGAGATCAGTTTATAAAGCTATAGAAAAAAAAAAAAGAAGAAAAAAGTTGTCTTTGAAACAAGATGAAGCCTAGTTCATTAGCGAGAAAGTATCCTATGCTATTTTAATCTTCAGCATCTAGAGAGGGCCTAGACCTCTCTTTCTCTCTACAGACTCAGCCTAGCACTGAGATCTGTCTCTTGCCCTCTTTTCAGTTTTGATTTTGATACAGAATGTTGGTAAGTTACTAAACTGCGCAGACTGGGCTCACACTTGCAATCCTCCTGCCTCAGCCTTCTAGTGCTGGGATTACAGGCCTGGGCCACTGGGCCTGGCTCTGGATCTAAAAATATGTGTTGAACTGACCCAAAGGCATCTAATTTTTAATCAACACTATAACCGTAACTATGTTTTCAACATTGCTAGCAAAACAAAAATGTTTATTAATAAGCTTTTGTTCTCACTCACGGCAGCCTAGAACATTAATATAGTCCATTGTTTCCTAGTTTGACTATGGAATCTTTTCTTTTTAATCATTAAGTACTTGGAAATTGTGGAATTTTATTTAAAAAATAAACACATTTCAATTTAAAGCAAACACAATTATGTGTTAATCAAGAGGACTGCCCATTTTCTCAATAGTGGAATTAAATGAATATTTTTGGCTGGGGAGGGGGAGACACCACTTAATGACCCCCGAAAGCCTGCTACAGAACACAGCGCTGTCAGAAGGATCCAACTGACTGCAGGTTCCCCCAGTTGTCAGGAAAGTACTTCCAACTGATGAG
>PVKB01002312.1:273285-297584 GCA_004027205.1 Ctenodactylus gundi
GGTGTTTGTACTGGCCCTGAGGGCAGAGGGGACGGGTGTGGCATGGGGGGGAGGGTGAAGCTCTGCAGCCAGAGAATAAACACGATTACTTATTTAATTCACAGAGTAAATGCTTTTTTTTGTGTGGTACTGGAGATTGAATCCGGGGCCTTCACTCGGGGTTGCATCCCCAGCCCTGTTTATTGTTTAATCTACACAGGGTCTCCGTAAGTAGCTCGCACTTGCGACCCACCTGCCTCAGCCTGCCCTGAGTATAGGATCACAGGCTTGGGCCGCCAGCCTGGCTGTAAATATGTTCTGACTAGCTTCCAGATACCACAAACTACCCAGGCCCAGAGTAACAGAAATGAATCAACAGACGTTAGCTTATTCTCATGATATTCCTGTCTTAGGAAGGTGAGTCAATCAATTAATATATAATGATGAATAACAGTAAATACAATGAAGAGAGTCACCCAGGTGCATGTGTGAGGTCGAGCTCTGTCCTGCCCATCTCCAGGTCGACCTGCAATCTCAGAAGGGGTCCTTCACTGGAATACTACTTGCAGATGTCTCCAGTTCAGAGGAGAATAATGAATTAGGGTGGACACCAAACCCTGTGGCGTGGTTGGCCTGAGAAGCAGGCCATGTGAAGACACACCAACACACACACATGCATACCCACCAGCATGCACACATTGCATGCCATGTGATCATACTGGCAGAGACTGGCTGCAGCCAGCCATGGAGGGGTGGGAAGAGGTAAAGATGGGCTCTTCCCTCTAGCCTTTAGAGGGAGGGCGGTTCTGGAAACACCTGGATCCCATTTGCACATTTAGTCATCCAAATTGTGGTCATTTGTTACAACAGCCCTAGAAAACAGACGCGGGCTCTGGTGTCTGGAAGGGAGCAGAAGGCTTCTCTAAGGAAGCAGCATGTTAGCTACGATCTTGAAGATAAGATAGTGATGGTAAATGGGAGAATCTGCCAGGTTCTGGAAGGCATGTGATCTGTCCAAGGCCAGAAGGTCAGGAAGGAGCAGGATTGGGAAGTGGTTTTAAGTCCTTTCATTCTTTTTCTTCTTTTTGTGTATGTGGTACTGGGGATCATGGCCTTCACATCAAACTACATCTCCAGCCTCTTCTAATGTTGATCTTGAGAAGGAATCTCACTTAAGTCACTAAGATGCCCGGGCTGGGCTCAAACTCTTGATCTTCCCGCCTCAGCCTCCAGAGTGGGGGTGAGAGGCCTGCTCTCCTGGCCTGGCCTCAAGTCCTCTCATTTAAAGCTAAGGTCTAGAACTTTTCCACGCTACATCCTAGATCTCAGAAGAGCCTTAGGAGCCAACCAATTAATCAACCAACCTCCCTCCTGCTCATCACTGTCCAACTTTCTGGACAATTAAAAGTGCAGAAGAGCTACAGGCAGGCAGTGTAGACATGTCTGGCAGAGGGCCTTTTCATGACACAGAGGAGCAGCTTGTACTGAAGATCTACAACTGTCCTCTACTCAAACTATCCTCAAGAAATGCCCTTCAGATCCAATTTAATTGGTTACCAGATACTGCTAAATATTTGTTTGATTATCTCTCTAGCTCCTAATCAAAGAAAGGGAAGAAAAGGCTTTCCGGAATGAGCAGTTCTGGTCTCTCCTTTTCCCAATCACCTATAGGCAGCCAGGGTGACCACATTCCTGAAATGTCCATCATATCTCTAACCCTCTAAAGGCCCCACTACTCCCACTTCCCACCCAATGTCTGCAGTGCCGTGGCCTGTGGTGTCCTGGGCTCAAATCAGCCTCTAGAGGGGCCTTGTTTGTGACTCTGTGTGTCCTAAAGATCCCTATCTCAGGTATCACAGTTGAGGTAATCAATTTCTCATGCAACATAAGACATCCTTAGCATGAGAGGGTGACTAGTTGTATTGAATAAAGGCTTTGTCACCAGGTTCTGCCACTTGTGCCAGCCCCAGAAGCTTCCCTTGAATGGCTTGTCTGATCCCTTGTGGGCCTTTAAAGGGTTTTCGACTCCAAATGATAAGGATTAACTTTGCAGTCTTCAACCTGATACGACTCTGTACACTCAAACTTGTCACTAGATCCAAACTCAGAACCCACTGTTAACTGTGAGATACTCCTCAGCCCTCTGTGCCTACTACTAGTTATTCCCTGTCATCCACTGCTATCCCCTCTGAGGGAAAAAATCTCAGGTTACATTATAGACTTTTGTTCAAAAGGATTATTATTTTTCTAGAACTAACTTTTTCTTTTTCTCTGTGCTACTGCAGATCGAGCCCAAGACCTTCGCTCTGAGCTATCTCTGCTCCTTTGAGACAGGGTTTTGCCAAGTCACTAAGCTTAGAGATTATTTTTTTTTAATAGGCAGAAAGGACAGAGTCCTAATAGGCACCTTTGTTACGGTCTTACCCCTTGGGACCTACAATGAACACAACTTTCATAAAATGTTTGGCTAGTGAATACTGCCAATGAGTGATCCCCAAAGAAGTGCCACCAAGTTAATAATCCTAATTATTCACTTTCAGAATAGTTTTTAAATTTCATCTCTTATTACTAGATGATTCCTTATTCAATTGGTATCTACCAAAGAGATACAAGACTACAGAAGGATATTGTCTGGCTTTCTTGTGAATTTCTTACAAGTCTTCATGAGGAGAAAGATGGAAAGGAATGTGTCTAAAACAAAGATATTAGAATATCTAGGTTTCCTATGAGCACAATTACCGTGAAAAATTTAAAATCAATTGCGACATCCTATTCTGACTCCTACAGTCATTACAGTACCAAGCAGAATTCCCCGGTGGCTTCTCTGACATGAAACTTTAAGATGCAATATTAATTTACAGCTGGGCCTGGTGGTGCAGGCCTGTAAATCCAGCACTTTGGGAGGTTGAAGCAGAAACCCTTTGAGCTCAGACTGGACAATATTAGCAACTTTATGAGATCCTGTTTCAAATAAACAATTTAAAAAATGGAGTGAAGGATATAGCTCAGAGCAAAGCCCCTGTGTTCAGTCCCCAGTACTGTAAAAAACAAAACAAAACAAAACAAAACATTAATTTAGATATGGGTTTTACTTCACGTACACCTGAATCTAGCCCAGCAGAGAGTCTGTCCCAGTATGGCAGAGTCTGGGAATCAGCATCACAGGGTTGAGGGTTTGGGTTAGATGTTGCACCCAGTTTTGGCTCCAATCCCTGAATTTTCAGCTGGAGAATGGGCTGGGAACAGCTCTCTGGGTGGACACCATGTAGCGGACTGAGCCACTCTAGACTGCTTCTTAATTTTAACCCCAAATTAATAAGCCAGAACTGTTTTGAGAATAAGGAGGTAGAAGCACCCCAGAGACCATCCAACTGTCCTCATGCCCATTCAATTTAACACACTCCTGAAGGCCATTCTTACAGTTTAAAATGAAAATTTTAAATTTGTATTTGAAATACTATATTATAAATTTTCATAAGATTGATCACATAATCCCAACTGATTCCACTTGCACCACTTAAGAAAACCGTCTCTGACTTCTGTTCTCTCAGACAGAGGAGACCGGGTGGGGCTTCGGTGATTCAGGACACGTGGGAGGAGGAAGCCCTGTGTTCCAAGGAGTCTCAGCCACAAGCAAAGCCCTGTTTGTTTTCGAGGCTGATACCTGCTTAGAATGTACAAAAAACCAACCACTCTTGCCTTTTTTTTTTTTTTTTTTTCTTTTTGAGACAGGGTCTCACTCTGCAGCCGAGGCTGGTCCTGTGCTCACTTTGTAGGCCGAGCTGGCCTTGGACTCATAGCAATGCTCCCACCTCAGCCATCTCAAGTGCTGGGACTACAGGTTTGCACCACCATGTCCGGCTTATGTGGTGCTGGGGAATCAAACCCAGGTCCTTGTGCTTGCTAGGCTAGGGTTTTAACCACTGTGCCATTCCTCCGGCCCTAGAATCCACATTCTTTTCCAAAGGGAAGGGGAAAAAAGAAGCAAATCCTGGTGTGGGAGTGGGGGTGGGGAGAAAGTGCTGCTGTGACAGCCACCTCAGCCCCTCTCAGAGAGGAGCAGGAGGTTTAGGAGATGTTAAGCCCATAACCACACATTCAAGGGTGTTCTCCAAGTGCAGCCAAGCTGGCTGGCTGCAGTCTTTGCAGCATGCGTGCTGTCTCTCTCTTCCTCCCTCCCTCCCTCCCTCCCTCCCTCCCTCTCTCTGTCATCACTAACTAGTGCCAGTTCAAACTGGCTGGCTCCAGTCTTGTCAGCATCATCCCCCCCACCTCATTTTTTTGTTCTACTTAGAACGAGGCATGGCTTTTTGCTTCTAGGGCAACTTACACAATTCATCCACAAACTGAAACCCATAACATAAGCTGTTAATTACTGAGTTATCTGAAAAGACAACATTAACCTACGGCAACTCTCACTGTGAGCTTCCTGTTGGTTATCCTGGGCCTGTCAGCCCTCCTCCTCCCCCTGGAAGCTCACTACCTCTCCCTGAGCTAAATCACAAGCCCTTCTGTGCAAATGTCCCACTGCCTGCTGTTTGTGAAGCCCTACAGAGATACTTAGGTGAGGAATTTGAAAAGAATACAAGACAATTCATTCAAATAGCTTCACTCTTTCTTTTCTCCACTGGATGGACAAGAAGAGTAAACAGACTGCCAAGAGCTACCCAACAGAGATAAAACTGCATAATGTCACCCATACAGATGCATTATTCTACACACACACACACACACACACACACACACACACACACACGCACACGCACACGTGCGGGAATGTTTTAAAATTATCTGAATTACCTGGAAGCACTGAAATATGTCTCCTCTGTCACAGTACCTATGGAAAGGACAACTATTCCAGAGTACTGCTTGTTTTCAAATAAGCACATGTTATAACCCAATTTCTAAGAAAACAAAAACAACTTAAGGCACAGTGCTATTACATTCTGATGGAATAAAAATTAGCATTATTGGGTTGTCAAACGCTGCTAACGAGTATTCACTGCAGCAGCATGCCTTCTAGAGTGAAAGATTAGGATGACATCACATTAGGAGTAACGTTTTAGCCTCTGGCTCCTGGAGAGAGAGAGAGAGAGAGAGAGAGAGAGAGAGAGAGAGAGAGAGAGAGAGAGAACCAGAAAAGGTTAATGAGGTCAAATTGATAAGGTAGGGGACTCTTTCACTGAAAGTTTTAAAATCCCCTAACTTGCTAACACATGCTTAACAAAATCTGACATGACCTACCAAAATCAGTTGAAAGGGAACAGAACTTGGGGTCCTGCACTGGAAAGCAGGGTGTTTTTAATACTTTGTGAATGGAAAGGCAGGTCACAGACTCCTCATGTTCCACTGCCCCCTCTCTCCTTTGCCTCACAGTGGTCTCATTTGCACACTTATGGGGTTACTGGTCACTGAAGGCCTCAGAGCTTGTGACCGCTCTGTATCAGAGCCCAGGTGAGTGTGAGGATGGACCTTCCCTTGGCTGCACCTGGACGCCCCGTCCCAAGCTCTAGATGTGTTTCCATGTCTATATTAGGGATTCTGCCCTCAAGGCAGATTTATAATGGCCACAGGCACGGCAGTGTATACAAAATACCAGGCTTTCCATGCCTGGAACACATGTTTACAATTAGACAGAACATTGCCCCAGACCAGTCAGCCCACCTATGGTTAGACCTTGTCAGTAATGGCCGAGAGGGGAAGAAGAATCACCCCAATGATGGGTGACTCTTGCTTTCAGAAGAATTACCAACGCTTCCCTGCCTTGATCTATTTTGGATTTTTTGAGAAAAGTGGAAAGATGTCCCGGAAAATGGGCTGTTTCTTTGGAGGATACTGTGAACTCGCTCAGACCGGGCTCCTTCTGTATCACTAAATAAAAGCAACTCACGCAAAATGGAGGGAGATTCCAACTTTCAGATAAGCCAGAACCCGATATCCATTTGCGATCTTAGAATGCAGCCTTGGGGGGATGGGAGAGTCTTTGCCTGATGACCTTCCTGGTTCCTGGTTCCTCTACTGATTTGTTCTTCTGCAATAAATGCTGGCAGCTCCCTCAGGGACAGACCTCAAAGGAAAACCAAGGGAGCCATGGCATTTAGGAGACTGAAAGTTGTAGGCTTGGCAGCCGTGTTACTTCTGAATAGCATGACAAGGTTGAGGGGCACAGGGTCACCTCTTGTATGGAAGCTGAAGTGGCAGCATGAGCCCAGTGGCTCTCAAGTGCTCCGGGAAAATATAATTGTCCACTTCTCGCAAGGCCGCACAGCAACGAGTGATCGCTGGGGCCACTGTAAGGATCATCCGAGCTTAAAACAAATGAGTGCTAAAAAACTCGGAACCACTCTTGAAGGACCAGGTATGATTCTTATTTTCAAGTGAAGCGAAGTGCAAGTCTTCCATCTATAGAGTTCAGTATTTGAATTTTCACTGAAAAATACGCTAATTCTCTTCGTCTTTTTGTTTCAGTACTGGGGACTGAACGCTGAGCTACCTCTGTCTCAAATATTGCTTATTTGAGATAGAGTTTTGCTAAGTTGCTAAGATGTACAGGATGGGCTGAAACTTGT
The DNA here is from genome assembly GCA_004027205.1 of Ctenodactylus gundi. NCBI lineage: Eukaryota > Metazoa > Chordata > Mammalia > Rodentia > Ctenodactylidae > Ctenodactylus > Ctenodactylus gundi. Next base: position 279,834 of record PVKB01002312.1, read on the forward strand.
GATGCTCCTGCCTCAGCTTCCCAAAGTGCTGCGATCACAGGCCTGTGCCTTCAGGGAAGGTTAGTGAATTCTAAAGGTGATTCCTAGGAGAACCAGAGATGTATTTTCTCTAAAGGACTCCCCACATTTGCTTTCATAGTATTTTGTGTCTGACACCTAGAGGATGTTACCTGCAGTGACTGTTCCTCGCTATCTCCATGAAGCAGGGGAGAGTCGCTGCCTGGGAAGTGAGCACGGAGCCTGGCACTCGGAGCTCCATCTGTGAGGCCTCCCGAAGTCTCAGTTATGAACTCAAATTAACCTACTCATCACTGCTCAAAAATTCATTAATCATAGCAGCAGATTAGGACAGAATGAGTCAGGCAAGGAAACTAGGCCCTTATAGGGGCTTTGAAGAGTAATTCTTCCCACAGTTACCTAACTAAATGAAAGAAACTCTAACCCACATCATGTACCCAATTAAAAACAGGCTCATATAGTGAGTACCCTAGCAGTTTCCTAAGTTATTATTAACAAGAAGCTGGAGTGGAAGCCAAGAGAGACTTTGGGATTTGTCATACACCCAGTGCACAGAAAGCTGAGAGAGACATAGGTGCTCAATAAAATATTTGTTGAGTAAAAGAAGAATGTCACAGAGGCTCTGGTAATGAACAAGCTCAGGCCCAGAGAAGACCACAGAGAGTTATAGACATATCCAGAGGGAAGTCCTACATGATCTCAGGTCCCTTGCGACACTGAAAACATTACCAGCATCCTTGTTCTCTTTTCGTTCCCATACCTGTCATCTTCCATGCTCAGAGAGGAAATAAATTACATGTCAAAGCTGAACAGTTCCAAACTCAAGGAAATTAAAATAGAAATCATTTCCAATTGACTGAAATGAATGTTTCTGAGCAAGAAGTACAACTGGAGTCAATGCACGGAAGGAAAAAAATCTGCTTTGTCCTTACTGACTTTCAAGCACATTGAATGACAATTCAAATACAATGATTTTTTACTTCTCTCTCTCTTGCTCAACAAGACTGGTACTTGTACCTCAAGATACATAACATCTCTACATTTAAAGGTCTACTCTAAATATACACCGATGAAAGATTTACGAAAACACAGAGTTGATGAACTAAGACAATGGCCTAGGACAAATACAATCAGATATTTCTGTGGATCAGAAATGAAGCTAATCTGAAGACACTGGGCTGGTACAAATAAAAGGAAATGACTAATAAGCAACACTTTGGACGTGCATATACTCCAGACAAAATTATTTTCATAAACTGAAATAACAAAGCCTTGGAAGAATGCCTTGCTAAGAATGGCCAGACACTCACAAATTATCCATAGAAAGAACCAGACTCCATGAACTACACATAGTTAGAAGTAAAAGAAAAAGAAGTCAATATGAAAAACCACAAGTCTTGAAACTTGAAAATATACTTACTGGGGAACTCACCCAGAATGCAGTATGGAAAGAGAAAACTGAAAATTGTCATAGAATATGTTCCCTAATGGACAGCATTCCCCACCCCCAAAAACCTACCTCACATGCGGGGGCAGAAAGGAGAGGCAGAAGAAGACAACACAGAAGTGGTGATGGCACATGAATGGTAAATGCCAAGAATTATCCGGAATTAAAGAGAAATGTTAAGTTGAAAATGTACTCAAAGTAATAAACTGGATAAATAAAGAAAAATCTAAACCTAAATATATTGTAATGAAAGTGGCCAACATTGAAAATTATGATAGAAACTGTATATTAGAAAGCACACTCCTCAACTGTCTTCCCTCCCAGCCCCCCAAAAATCAGAGGTGCGAAGAGAGGCACAAGATATGGTGAAGATGTATAAAGAATAATACCAAGAATTTCCTAGCATTAAAGAGAACCTAAGTCATTAGGTCAAAAGGGTGCTGAGAGAACCAAGTAGGGCTAGTAAGAACCGACAACATAAGGATGCATCTAGACCTAGAGATGCTGCACAGAAAATGCACAACCTTACGGAAATGATCAGAAGGGAGAAATATAAACAGTCTCATTAGAACACCGGTGGGCAGAAAATAAATCTGCTGGCTCTAACAGAGGACGAGAAACAATGGAGTGAGATTTTCAAGGTGCCGAGGAAATCCAACATAATGTCATTTTTTATACCAAACCATTATGTAAGATTAGGAGAAAAAAGGCCCCCCAAGGGCTGTTAAGGTGGGTGCCCCTGGAGAGAGCATGAAACGCAACAGAAAGGCAGGAAGCAGAAACCCACAGAGTGAGGAGACACGCCACAGACACGTGTGCCTATCTACTGAAACAATGGAAATAGATTTCTGGTGAAAAAATTCCTAAACAACAAAATTGATAAGATCCCTATTACAGTTATAACGAAGATAAAAATAGTGGACAACTGTAGACAATATTGATTTTCATGCAATTAAATGTATGTTAAAATTTATAAGTAAACATTAATATAATCTACAGCTTCTAAATGACTATTAAAAATAAGAGATTAAAGGAAATATCAATCCATCAGAATACAGGGAAGAAAAAAATGAAGAAAAAAGTGAAATAAGACAATAAATAGGAAATGTAAAATAATATAGCAGTCTATCCAATATATCAGTTATCATAAACAAATGTCCAAACTTTAAACTCATTAAAAATACAAAGAATGTGTGACTTAATAAAACAAAAACAAAAATCAAGCTGAAAATTGCTAATAAGTCACATCTAAAACAAAAATCAAAGATTGAAAGTAAAGTATGAAAAAACATATATCATATAAATATATATTAACAATAGCAACAAAGGCTACCTATTAATAAGAACCTAATACTATATATTTATATCATTATTGCTATTGTCATTATTATTATTTTTCTACATGGGATTCAGCCCAGGGCCTTCCAACTGAGTTACATCTCCAGCTCATTTTTGGTTTGAGACAAAGTCTGGCCAGGTCACTAAGCTGCCCAGGCTGGGCTTGAACTTTCAGTCTTCCTGCTCCAACCTCCTACAATGCTGGCCCAGATAGAAATATACAATTTAAAAGGAAAAAAAAAAAGCACTAAAACCATGTAAAAATATAATGGAAAAGAATTTTAGTGAAATATATCAATGTAACACTGAAATATGTTTGGTCATACTGAAGAGTTAAAAGAAGATACATCTCAGATAGGAAGCTCATAACTAAAATATACAGGGAGCTGAAGAAAAGTAAGCCTACCAAAATAAAGGATCCTACTGAAAAGTGGGCAAATGAAATGAAAAGGCAGTTCACTCACAAAGAAGTTCAAATAGATACATGAAATGATGTTCAACATCTCTAGCCATAAGAGAAATGCAAATCAAAACAATGCTAAGATACCATCTCACTCCAGAGAGAATGGCCTATATCAACAAGTCAAATAGCAATCAGTGCTAGGAAGGCTGTGGAGAGAAAGGAACCACCACTGCTGGTGGGAATGTAAATTTGTACAACCACTCTGGAAAGCAGTATGGAGATCTCTCAAAAGACTAGAAATAAACATCCCCTTCCATCCGGTGACACCCCTCCTGGGAATATATCCAAAAGAGCCAAAATAACACAAAACAGAGATATATGTGTACCCATGTTCGTAGCAGCACAACTAACAATAGCTAAAATATGGAAGTCACCAAAATACCCATCAACAGACCAGTGGATACACAAGCTGTGGTATTTATACACAATGGAATACTATGCATCTATAAAGTCCAACAGCGTGGAGGCTTTTGCAGGCAAATGGAAGAAACTTGAGAACATCATGCTTAGTGAAGTGAGTCAGAAGCAGGAGGTGAAACATTGAATGGTCTCTCTGATATGAGAGACCCAGAGCACAACTTTTATGGAACTTAAAACGAAAAACAAAGTGAACCAGGCGGGTAGGGAGAAGAGGGATAGAAGGGTGGGTAGGGGGAGGGACAAAAGGAGAGTGGGAAAGTCCTTGTCACCTAGATAAGATATGTATGTGCACAAAATGCTCAACTTCATGTTAAACCTTAAATTTTGCACTTATACATATCAATAAAATGGGAAAAAGAAGTTTATAACAAATAATCAAGACAGAATACTTAAAATACCTCTACCAGATATTCATAGATCAAAAAATATAGTAAGGATGTACAAGGTGTAAACAAACAATAAGTTTAAGAAATTCACAGAAAATATTTATAAAACTGACTATGTCCTCCATAAGATTTCAGTCAATAAATACTTGCTGTCATACACACGTCTGACCCAATACCATTAATTTAAAAAATTGGTAAAAATGGAGTAAAGAACAATAAATAAAATTTACTTCTAAATTTAAGAACTTAAAATGGAAAATAGTAAATGTTTAGAACTAAATGATAATGAGAGCAACAGATATCATTTTCTGTTAAAAAGCAGGCATAAGAATATCTGCTTTAAACCAAAAAAAAAAAAAAAAAAAAAATCAAAGCAATCAGGATTTAATCTAAAGCTACGAGAGTGAACATGTTATGTAGAGAAAATCTGCACTAGAGCAGGGGCAAGGCAGTCACCACACCCAGAAGCTGTCCTCTGAGAATATCAGTAATGCAGGTAAACTGGAAGGAATCCTGTCCCAGGGGAACACAAACAGGAGAGCAATGTTTTGACACATACAACTGATGCCATTTTACAGAATGACAGAGATAGAAAGATTAATATCAGAATTGAAAGTTATAATATATTTGTGGACACAAATCTAGATGCACATCAAATGTGTGAGCGCACATAGGAGAACCAGAGAGGGAGAAAGAATTCCCCAAGCCACGCAAGAGATCTACAGGAAAGAAAAGCAGTGATTAACTACATTAGATTCACAATCCAAAACCTCTCAGCCCGGGAGAAAACCAAGGTCTCCTTGGAAGAATGTGACCCTCAAAGCCCCTGTCTTCCCCGCCTAAACCATGCGGGGTTTTCCCCCAAGCCTAGAGTCCACGAGAATCGCTGTAGAAATGGGTTAGTGATCCAGGTCAGGAGGCCTCCTCAGGGAAGATGGGTTTTCAAAAATAGCCACAAACTGCAGATTGAGCCAGTGTCACAGGTGACATCCTGCCAGCGCTGTCCTCAGACCACACTCTGAGGCCGACCCTGGCTCAGTGCATTTTGGTGGACACATCCCACAGGGTCGTGCTTGGGGCTCAAAGTACACATTCTGCTTAAATGAATAAAACCCAACGAATTTGAGCTTGACTAGGCTTAAAACACAGCAACAATGATCCTGGCATCAGTGATGCAGGCCTACACTCCTAGAACTCTGGGAGGCTGAGGCAGGAGGGTCACAACCAAAGGCCCAGCCTAGGCAACTTAATGAGACCCTGTCTCAAAATAGCAATAACAAATACACTCATAGGAAAACACTGTCAGATAAAAAAAAAATGCTCATTTTTCCAGGCATCTTTCTCCCTGTTGGACATCTATACTATGAGATTCTGTAAGTTTTGAAAGCATTATAAACTACTCCTAGAGAGCAAAAGAACAAAATTTGCCCAAATAGGAATGGTCTTCTCCACAGTCAGGGTGCAGGGGCACAGAGGCGGGCAGCAGGTATCAGGCAGATAGAAACTCCCTAACTAGCCACCCCTGGCTGGGAGCAGCCTCTTTGCGAACAAATGCTATCTGTAAAATTAAAAAAAAATTTTTAGACATACAAAGGCTGCAAAACAAAACTAGTGTATGTGAATTCATTAATTTTTGATCTTACAAGAATTGTAGCTGAAAAAGGTCCCTCATCTTCTGGTTAAAAGTCCTTGAACCTTACTGATAGAAAATAGGAACATTTTCTTGTGTGGGCATAGGCGCTTCACGTCTGTACTAATTCAGCATGTAATATTCTCCCATGTAACAAGAACCAATGCACACAGAAGAATCAAAGAAAACAAATAAAAACACAATAAATTTGGGATGAACTGAATGCTTGTGTCTCTTGAAATTCTTAGGTGGAGTAGTAACCACCAATGTGATAGCATTCAGAGAGCTAACTTTGGGAGGTAACCAGCATTCATGGGGTCCCAGTGTGGGGCCGCCCCTCTTCTCCCCTGCCCATCTGAGCCGATGTCACTGGAGCACACAGCAAGATGGTGGCCGTGCCACCACGGCAGGAGGCAGGGGAAGGAAGTCAAACCTGCTAGTTCCCAGCTTCCAGACAGAGCGAAATTGAGCCCTGGGTTAAAGCTCTCCATCTGTGATATTCTTACAGTAGTCACAATAACACAACCAAACAAAAACCTTAAGCAAAGGCTCAACAATTGAAAGTCTGGAGAAACAATTGCAAAAGTGATCTGATACCACCACAGGATGATAAGCATCAGGACAGAGGACACACAGATGCCCCAAGGGTAGGAGAGGAGCTTCTGCCTCCTCTGATGCAAGTCCAAGAGCTGCCAGCCGGCTCTAAGAGGAGCTGGTAAGACAGAGGCCTGAAGAGACAAGTAGAAGTTGTCAGACTTAAAAGGCACCAGCCTGGGAAGTTCTGAAATAAGCAAGGTAACTCCCAGTGAATTTCCTTCTCTGACCACCCTGAGTCATTCAAACACAGAGTGAGTGGTGCTAATTGCCAGGGAAAAGCATTTGCCACTAGGTGGAACAGAGATAACAAAGGGGTCAAAGGTCTGGAGGGACACCCAACAAGGGCAATACCCCGCCCCAGCCTTCCCGGAGAAAGCAGCGAGGAGAGCAGACAGGCACCCAGGCCTGGGGCTCAAGGGTGGCGCAGTCCAGGTCTGCTTTTCAGAATTTTAGACACACCAGACCCTGGTCCCATGCCGACCTCCCCCAGAAGGCCTCCTGTGATAAGGCTCTCCAAGGTCCTAGCACATGCACAGTAAAGGCCCGGGAACACAAGGACAGAGGTTTTTTTCCCCAACCACTCGGCAGTGAACTCAATTCAACTATGATGAAATAATGACGGCACTCAGCATCTGATGTGTGCGGGCTGTGACGTTCATGCATGGCCTCAACAAGTGGCCAGGCGCCGCGGGCAGGGAGGACCCAGATGAAGCTGCAGAGCCTTGGAAGGCTGCGGGTCTCCAAGAAGGAGCAGCCAGGCTGGCCCCGGGAGGCCGAGGTGGAAGGATGGCAAATTCAAGCCCAGGAGACAACCTTGCAACATGGGAGTCACTGTCTCAAAGTAGAACTAGCTGAGGCTGCAGACGACGTAGCTCGGTATGAAGCCCTAGACTTGTGCTCCAGCTGAAAAGTGACCGAAAAGAAAACAAAAGCAGCCGTATGCAGGGCCGAGCAGTGAAGGTTTCTGGGCACCACACTCTGAGTGGGGACTTGAGCCACAGGTCCAGGGAACCGTCACAGGTGTGTGCAGGTAAAGAAGCGCTCAGAACCAGTTTGGGAAATACAGCTCCGTGGAAAGCGCATTGGACAACGAGGAGGGCGACTGGGTGAACAATCAGAACCATGGTTTCTATTGGGCAAAGCATGTATTTTACATATGTGTGTGTCTACATGTGTGTCGCTGTGTGCATCTGAGCCTGCGCACGTGTGCATATGTGTATGCCTGCAGGAATCAGCTTCCCAAGTGGACCCAGCAGACTCTCATTTAATCCTCAAAACAAGTTGATACACAGGTCTCATTATCCCCACGCTGAGGTGAGGAAACAGGCCGCACCAGTGAAGAAACCTCCCCGGTCTCGGGAAGAACCGGTGTCTCCTGTCTAGACCATTGCACAAGGACACGAAGTCATCTCCCGCCTTTCATCTGGCCCCACGCATCCAGCCGGGGGCGGGGGAAGCAGCCACACCTGGCGGCCGCCCTCAGGGCCCTCCCTCCGGACCGGCCATCTCAGCCTGGACGCTTGCAGCTCCTCTCCTCTCACCAGCTTCCCGCTCTGCCTTCCAGGCCCCGCCCGCACTTGCACTTCCCCTATCTCCGGAGCTTCTCCCCAGTTCCGCGCACAGCTTTCTCCTTTCCTTCAGATCTCCGCTCCCCTGAGGCTCTCAGAGACTGCCCGGACTCCCCGACCGAGGCAGCTCCGCACTGTTAACCCTCCTGCGACAGCACTGCCCTTTTCCCACTGCACTTACGTGAACCAGTGTGCGCCCTCTCCCCCCACCTCACCAGATATGAACACCACAGCAAAGGGATTGTGTCTGGACTGTCACTGCTATAAACAAAACACAAAAGGGGCCTGCCACACAGTAGTCACTCGATACACAAATCGATTTGTGGAACCAGAGCCCCGACTCGGATATTAACACATCTTAAGAATTAAGCATGGTGTGGTGGTGGCATCAGCACTCTGGGGAGGCCTCAGCAGGAGGACTGCATGTTTGAGCCTAACCTGGGCAATTTAGCAATTTAGTGAGACCCTGTCTTGAAAAAAATATTGAAAAAAAAACAAAACCCAGGAGGTAGGTTTGGGAAGTAGTGCAGTGTGACGGCCTCAATTCAATCTCTGGGAAAAAATCAGGACTCGTATTTTTTATGTAAATAACTGATTTCAACTTGAAGGACACTTTCCCAAGAATGATTACTTTTGGCATCCCTAATAATTCTAGTTTAATTTTATGTCGTAAAATTTTAAACATGGAACCTGCATATTGGTGTGTGAACAGCAGTGATGCAATGTCTTCGTTGCTGCAGGTCATCGCCATGTGCATTTGTATGTATATGTGTGTATGTGTGTGTGCAGGTCCGTACACACACACATACACACACACAGCAACTCTATGCTCATATATGTTTAACCTGAAAGTTTTTATCTTGCTTCTCCAATCACTGCTAAACAGGGCATTATTTTTGTGACTAATATTCTCAATTATTTACAACAGAGATGTATTAATACTTAGGGGGTCTATTATTAGTTTTTACATTTTAAAAGGCCTGCAGAACTTTTAGTTAACATTTGATAGCAAATATTGTGTTTCCTAATCCCACAACAGCTTGTGTTTTTCTAACAAACCATGTATCACTGCACAAAAACAGTACCTGGAATATTGGCAGCCATTGAAATATTTAGAAGTTGGTTTTGTTCAGCTTTAAACAGCACAAAAAGCCCACATCCGACAGCAAGCTGAGGGTGGACGCAAAAATCCTTAGCTCACAAACAAAAACAGGGAAGATAAAGAGTCCAGGGCCGCACTTACTGGAGAAAGTCTTGCGCTAGACGTGGGGAAGAGTGCCCCCTAGTGCGCAGACTGATGTAACCGCGAGGAGATGGAAAAATACCTTTTACATCAAAATGAACCAGGGTATTTGGGAAATTATTCTACTAATGAGAAAAAAAAATCACAGCCTTGCAAACTCATTTCCTAGCAAGTCACCACTTCCTGGAATTCTCTCACCTGCTTAAATGATTACCCACGGATTTATTCACACGGAAAATCAGCTAAACTGTACTGCAATGCTTGAGAAAGCCCTTCTAGCGAGTGGAAAATTTGTAGCAGTTTATATGGGGAAGGAAAAATAAAGTCAGCAAAGGACAGACCGATCACTAAACTTCTTGAAGGCTCTCCTTGCTGACTCAGAAGTGAAACAGTCACCAAAACAATGAAGCAAATGATAATAATTAATTCAAATTAAAGTGGGCATAATGAAAATAAATGGACTATTGTTAAAATTTCTTCTCTTAAGAAACTGTTGGCAATTCCAACTGCATGTTAGTTCAACCATACTCAATTCTCCTTAATTCTAATATATCACTGATGCAAAATTCGGCCCACTAGCAAAAAATTGTGTTTTTTAAAAAGGGAATTTGTGATTTTAAACAATTGGCTGATTTCAAGTATTATTCTATTATTTCAAGAAAGGAACATGGGACTTGGAGAAATCTGTCAATTGGGAGTTTCAATAGGAAACGTGAACTAAGAAAAGAACTGTGGCGTACGGAAACTCTTGGAAAAGAGACAGCTCCACTTACAGACCTGACTACCTCCCTGGATCAGGGGCCTGTTGCGGGACTGATTGTTACTCCGCCAGCGCTCTGCTCTGCACCTTCGCTGTGTCCCCACAGAGGGGGCCACTGCAAGCTTCTCTGCCATCTTCCTGACTGAGCTCTTGCCGACCAGCACGGCCTCATCTCCCGACTTTGCTTTATTCTCCAAGCGTCCTCCCCATTTGCTGGTCCTTTCTCCAACTGCATGCGGCCCGCTCTGCAACAGGACTGAGCTCTTGCCAGCGCCACCTTCTCTACCTGGCCGTGCTTCCAGCAAGCCCCAGCTTGCCGCATCCTTTCTCCCCCCACCTTTCAAGGCTCTGATGTAGGCTGGGCCCAGCAAACGCACAGGCCTGTCATCCCAGCACACGGGGGAGGCTGAGGCCAGGGTATTATGAATGTAAGCCCAGCCTGGGCAATTTAGCAACTCAGTGAGAAATAAAATTAGGCTCATAATGCAACTCGTTGTGAAAGCCCCCGGCCTGATCTGTGGTACCACAGCCCTCCCCTTCCCCAGGTCTCTTCTAAGCTTGCAGTCATCCTCGTCACCTACGAACCAATAGGCTGAGCCTGTCTCTGAGTTCTCACGAAGGAAGTTCACTGGTTTCATCTCAGCACCAGAATGTTTAGTACCAGTGTGTTTGTTCTTCACGGAGTCAGGCACTACCCCTCCCTCTCTAGCTCCCAGAACAACACATGGCCCACACTGGCTTCTCCATAAGCATTTTTTGAACTGAGTAATCTACACCACACAGGTTATCCCATTCGGAGAGATGCTGTGTTAACACCTGGATGGAATTCTCACTAGACATCAATGACAAGTCAGATGATGGAAGTAGAGGCATTCATAACAGTGTAAGACCATGTTGACTAGGACAATAAAAGTAACCACGTAAGCAAAGACAACTCATGGCCTCTTCCTATCTGACTAAACGATCTCCAACATTCCAACTCAAGGCAATATTAATTTTTGGTAAGAAATCATATGTTAAACACTGAGCTAGGAAAATCTATTTATGCCACTATTAATACCAGCACAATTAAATGGCATTAGTGTATGTTTGTTATAAATTTCACAAGAATGGGTAAAAATGTACTGGTAGGTAGGATAAGTTAGCATGATAAGGAAACAGGGAGGTGGTCCTCGTGGAGGCGGGCAGGGGATCTGGGGAAGGAGGAAGATGGAAGATGGGATGGGAAAGGAAGAAAAATGGTTGGGATACAATATGCAGATATGCCCATAATAACCAACAGAATCATTTTCTATCATAAATAAATCTCTCCTTTTCAAAACAATAAAATTAAATCTAAAAATATAGCCAGCACCCTCCTTCACTCTATACATTTGCTTCATACTTTGGGTGTGCCAGAAGGACTCATCACGTGCTGCTGCCAACTCATCCGTTTTGCTGGATGAGCACCGGAAGTGAATATTGGAGCCGGAAGTGAATACAGACACGGTGTGTAGCGTGAGAAAGTGGAAGCCCTAATCACACAGCTCAGAAAGTTGTTACTGCAAGACTCTTGCCACACCTCGTTCTCAAGATGGTGCTGTCGCGAACATGCCCCTTAACCGGCGGTGTTCTAGACAAGATAGGGTATGAGAAAAAAGGACAAACTACCACACAGACCTCACCAACAGGGTAGGGTATTCCGATGGAAAGCCAGCGCTAGTGACCAAAATTAAGGCATGTTTAAAAAGGAGAGTGGGAAAGTCCTTGTCACCTTGACAAGATACGTAGGTGCACAAAATGCTGAACTTTATTGTAAACCTTAAATTTTGTACTTATACATATCAATAAAATGGGGAAAAAATATAGGCTGGCTCCTTGAAATGTCTATTATGAGACAGAATCTGGGAGAGCAAATACACTATAATATAAACAAACACAAATCTTCCTTAAAGGTGACTGATTTTCCTTAACATTGTTCAGAAAAATATAAATGAGTGCTAGTCAATGATTTAAATATGTATGTGTGTATTAGTCAGCAATTTAAATATTCAATGCAATATAATCTATTTTCAACCAAGGATTAAGAGCCATTTTAAAAGATCTGATTGTAAGTAGCAAGATAAGAAGAACAGAGCTAAAAACGTCTTTCAACTTGCAAGATATTTTATGCATATATTGTTGCATAGTTAAATTTTATGTTTCTATTCTACCAATGTTATTTGCATGTACAAATATATTTAAATATCTCAAAATCAAAAATAAAAATGGGCAGGGGATGTAGCTCAGTGTGAAGGCCTTAGCCTCATGCCTCAGTAACACAAAAATAAATAAATAAATTCTTAACATGTGATCAAAACTTCATAAATATGTCAAAACTCAGAGGCTGTGTCTGACATTAAAAACACTATAACAGGGGCTTGGAGAGAACCAGCCCGGGCTGCTCCTAAGGCAGCTGGTTGGCTTGGGGGATATTTTCCACGCCCCTCACCTCGGGGAACCGTGGCTGAGACCTAACTAGGAGAGAACCAGGCAGGGCCGCTTCGGAGGCAGCTGGTTGACTTCACGGACATTTTCCAAGCTCCTTGCCTTGGGCTTTGCGGCTGAGGCTGGGCTCGGTGAGAACTAGGCCAGGATAACCACACCACCCTTGGCGGTGACTGTGTTCTCCCAGTGCTGGACAGAACCATACCGGGGAGAAACACATAGAGGAATCTAGGGACATACAACCAGAGACAACCAAATACAAAAGAACCATGAGGAAACGTGGAAATAAATCTCCTTCAAAAAGTCTCGAAATACCAGAGGAGCATACCAGGAATTCTGAAAATGTAGAAACTAAAGATGAAAATGGCACAAATGTTGGCAACTTCTGGGCCCAGAAATACATCGAATTAAAGCAAGAATTACAGCAAGAATTACAGCAAGAAATGATGCAGGAAATGAAAATCAAAGATCAAGAGTGACACCAAGACCTAGCTAAGCTAAAAGCAAGCCTGGAGAAGCAAGTAGAGGAGATCAAAGAAGAAATGAACCAGAACATAATGAAGACCATATAAGAAATAAGAGAAGAACACAATAGAGACATAAAAAAATAAATGCAGATATACAGAAAGTGAAAAACACACAGGTCATAATAAGCAATGATACTGAACAATTTCAAAATACATTATCGGACTTAGAAGAGAAAATGATGGAGCAGGAAAAGAAAGACCATAAAGATCACAAAGTAAAAAAAGAAGAAAGTGAATCATTACAACGGCTGATAGACGATTCAAAGAGAAACAACCTGAGAATTATGGGATTTCAAGAGAAGACCGAGGACAAAACAAAAGGATTAAAAGTCATATTCAAGGAAATTATGGAAGAAAATTTCCCAAATCTAAGAAGAGAAATGAATATCGGATCTACTGCAGGCATTTAGAACACCAAACAATATTGATCAGAAGAGAACCTCATCCTGACACATCATAACTACAGTACTAGAAACCCAACACAAAGAGAGAATATTAAAAGCAGTAAGAGAAAAGCAGAAGGTGACTTACAATGGTAAGTGCGTCAAGATAACTTCAGACTTCTCAACCCAGACTCTAAAAGCCAGGAGATCATGGAGCAATATCATTCAAACACTAAAAGAACACAAATTTCAACCAAGACTACTATAACCAGCAAAACTATCTTTCAAACTAGAGGGAGAAATTAAAATCCTCCATGACATAGAAAGTTTAAAGAAATTTGCAGCCACTAAGCCATCACTGCAGAGAATTCTCAAAGGAAACTTGGATAGTGAAAGAGAGGCCAACGACACAAGAGACTCCAGAGAAAAAGAAAAGAGACACAAGCCAGAGGAGAATGAGCTGAGAAAAAAGTAAAGCCAGTAAACAATAGGGAAAAACTACAATGATGGCAGGATGCACCAAACATACCTCAATAATTACCCTAAACGTGAACGGCCTCAATTCACCTATCAAAAGACATAGACTAGCTGACTGGATCAAAAAACAGAAACCCACAATTTGCTGCCTACAAGAGACACACTTCAACCACAATGAAACTCATAGACTGAAAATAAAAGGCTGGAATTCAATATTTCATGCAACAGGTCCCAGAAAACAAGCAGGGGTAGCTATATTAATCTCAGACTCATCTGATTTCAAAAGAAAACAGGTGAAGAGAGACAAAGATGGACACTACATACTGGTTAAAGGAACATTAGAACAGGAAGAAATCACAATTATCAATATATATGCACCCAACTCTGGAGCACCCAATTATGCAAACAAAAATTACTAGATTTGAAAGGACACATAGGCCCCAACACAATTATAGTAGGGGACTTTAATACTCCACTAGCACAAATAGATAGATCAACAAAACAAAAAAATCCACAAAGATATACAACTGCTGAAAGATACTAGAGAAAACTTGGACATTACAGACATTTACAGAGTCTTCCACCCAACATCAACTGACTACACATTTTTCTCAGCAGCACATGGAACATTTTCTAAAACAGACCATGTCCTAGGACATAAGTCATGCTTAAACAAGTACAAAGGGATAGAAATAGTTCCCTGCATACTCTCAGACCATAGTGGAATAAGGCTGGAACTTAACAGCAGCAGAAACAGAAGAAAATACACAAACACATGGAGACTTAACAACTTACTACTGACCAAACAATGGGTCATGGAAGAAATCAAAAACTTCATAGAGTTAAATGACGATGGAAGTACATCATATCAAAATCTGTGGGACACGATGAAAGCAGTCCTTAGAGGAAAATTCATAGCCATAAATGCATACATCAAAAGAACAGAACAGTCACAAATAAATTCGCTAATGATGCACCTCAAGGACCTAGAGAAACAAGAACTTTACCCAGAAGGTGGTAGAAGAGAAGAAATTATAAAGCTCAGATCTGAAATAAATGAGATTGAAATTAAAAAGACAACAAAAAAAATTAATGAGTCAAAGAGCTGGTTCTTTGAAAGAATTAATAAAATCGACAAACCTCTTGCCAACCTCATCAAGAAAAGGAAAGAAAAGGCACAGATTAGCACTTAGAAATGAAAAGGGTAAAGTTACAACAGACTCTGCAGAAATGCAGAATATTATAAGAAATTACTTTGAACACCTATATTTTAACAAATCTGAGAACTGGGAAGAAATGGATGACTTTCTAGATACATATAAAATACCAAAATTAAAGCAGGAAGATATAAAAATCTTGAACAACCCCATCACACACACAGAAATCAAAGCAGTAATAAAAGCTCTACCTACAAACAAAAGTCCAGGCTCAGATGGATTCACATCAGATTTTTTTTTCAGTACTTTAGGGAAGAACTTACTCCAATCCTCCTCAGACTATTTCATAAAGTAGAAAGTGAAGGAATGCTACCAAACTCATTTCATGAGGCTAGCATCACACTAGTCCCAAAACCAGACAAAGACTTAACTAGGAAGGAAAATTACAGACCAATATCCTTAATGAATATGAATGCAAACATCCTCAATAAGATTCTGGCAAACAGAATCCAACAAGTAATCAGAAAAATCCTATACCATGATCAAGTAGGCTTCATCCCTGAGATGCAAGGCTGGTTCAACATATGTAAATCGATCAATGTAATATACCATATCAACAAAAGCGAAAACAAAAACCACATGATCATCTCTATTGATGCAGAAAAAGCCTTTGACAAAATTCAGCACCCCTACATGATAAAAACACTGAGAAAAATAGTTATAGAAGGGCCCTACCTAAAACTCATAGAAGCCATATATGCTAAACCTACTGCAAATATCATAGTAAATGGAGAAAAGTTGAAATCGTTCCCTCTCAAATCAGAAGCAAGACAAGGATGCCCACTCTCACCACTTCTATTCAACATAGTCCTTGAAACACTGGCCATAGCAATCAGACAAGAAAATGAAACAAAGGGAATTTGCATCAGAAAGGAGGAGGTCAGACTTTCCTTATTTGCAGACAATATGATTATCTACATAGAAGACCCTAAAATCTCCACTATGAAACTCCTAGAAATAATTTTAAAAATTAGTCAAGTCACAGACTACAAAATTAACACTGAAAAATCAATAGCTTTTCTCTATACTAATACTTAACTTATTGAGCAAGAACTCAGAAAAACAATTCCATTCTCAATAGCTCAGCAAAAGATTAAATACCTACATGTATACCTAACCAAGGAAACAAAAGACCTATATAAAGAAAACTACATTACATTGAAGAAAGAAGTTATAGGAGACACTAGAAAATGGAAAGGCATCCCCTGCTCTTGGATAGGCAAAATAAATATAGTCAAAATGACTATATTACCGAAACTGATATGCAGATTCAATGCAAATACCTATCAAAATACCTACAAGTTTCTTCAAAGAACTTGAAACAACAATCCTTAAATTCATATGGAGCCAAAAGAGACCAAGAATAGCCAAAGCAATCCTGAGTGATAAGACCAAGGCAGGAGGCATTACAGTTCCAGACATCAGGCTATACTATAAAGCCATAGTTGTAAAAACAATTTGGTACTGGCGCAAAAATAGACAGACTGACCAGTGGAACAGAATTGAAGATGCAGAGACAAACCTAAATATCCTCAATTACTTAATCTTTGACAAAGGGGCCAAATGCATACAATGGAAAAAGGACAGCCTATTCAACAAATGGTTCTGGGAAAACTGGACATCCGCATGTAGAAGAATGAATCTAGCCACACACCTATCACCATGCACCAAAATCAAATCGAAGTGGATCAAAGACCTAGACATTAAAAATGAAACACTAAACCTTCTAGAAGACAAATTAGGTAAATTCCTAAAAGGCATAGGTGTAGGTAAAGACTTTCTTGACAAGACACCAAGAGCAAAAGAAACTTTCCCCATTATCAACAAATGGGATCTTGTCAAATTAAAAAGTTTCTGTACAGCAAAGGAAACTATTAACATTGTAAAAAAAGAGAACCAACAGAGTGGGAAAAAATATTTACCACCAACATCTCAGATAAGAAGCTTATACTAAATAAATACAGGAGCTGAAGAAAAGTGAGTCTACCAAAATAAAGGATCCTCTTGAAAAGTGGGCAAATGAAATGAAGAGACAGTTCACTCATGAAGAAATGCAAAAGGCCAACAGATACATGAAAAGATGTTCAACATCTCTAGCCATAAGAGAAATGCAAATCAAAACAATGCTAAGATACGATCTCACCCCAGTGAGAATGGGCTACATCAACAAGTCAAGTAGTAATCAGTGTTGGCGAGGCTGTGGGGAGAAAGGAACCGTCCTGCACTGCTGGTGGGAATGTAAATTTGTACAACCCCTTTGGAAAGCAGTATGGAGAGCTCTCAAAAGACTAGAAATAAATGTCCCCTTTGATCCAGCGACACCCCTCCTGGGAATATATCCAAAAGAAGTCAAAACAACACACAACAGAGATATTTGTATACCCATGTTCATAGCAGCACAACTAACAATAGCTAAAATATGGAAGTCACCAAAATACCCATCAACAGACCAGTGGATACAGAAGCTGTGGCATTTATACACAATGGAATACTATGCATCAATAAAGTGCAACAGCGTGGAGGCTTTTGCAGGCAAATGGAAGAAACTAGAGAACATCATGCTTAGGGAAGTGAGTCAGAAGCAGAAGGTGAAACATCGAATGGTCTCTCTGATATGAGAGACCCAGAGCACAACTCCTATGGAACTTAAAACGAAAAACAGAGTGAAACAGGGGGGTAGGGTAGGGGAGGGGGAGGGACAAAAGGAGAGTGGGAAAGCCCTTGTCACCTTGACAAGATACGTATGTGCATAAAAGGCTCAACTCCATTGTAAACCTTAAATTCTGCACATATACATATCAATAAAATGGG